>CM039736.1:34198018-34373198 GCA_022539455.1 Dendrobium nobile
TTCTCGAGTTTCATTGCATGTTGGTTGTAAAAATATTTGTGTGTTTGTTTATTTACTTTTACTACATTCGTGTTATGATTTGACTGACGATTAGATTACCATAGGTTAGGAGCGATCTAGGTTGTTAACAAGATTTCTTGCAGGTGGCCACACTCGTGCAGGGCAGAAAAGGGGGCAAATTAATCAAAAAAATATATAAATGCTACAGGTACTTCAGCTGCTTAGCCCCCTCCAAAATAAAAGAGTGTGGTTAAGTGTGGTGGTGGATTTAATTTAAATGCATATATATAACTGCTTGGGTGATTTTTGCTTAGGTAACCCGCAGGTGGTTTTGATTTCTTTTTCTTTCTGTGAAATTGTAATGTAATGTAAATGTGTTTGAAAATATGTGAAAGTGATTTTGAAAGTGGGATATCACATCCATTTGGATTCTAAAGAAAGGAAAATATACCTTAAAGGTTATTCTCTTTTATTTGGAAAGCCAATTAGGATGATTTTAGTATTCAAATAGAAAAGAAAATACCCCTTTTTAGGGATGAGTTTCTTTTCATTTGGATACGGATCCAAGAAATTCATAGAAGAAGAAAAGATATAACGAGAAGATGAAGAAAGAAGATGAAGAAATGAAGATACAAGAGAGAATATATCCTATTTCAAAAATCACTTGCGTCATTCTTAGGATAGAATCCGGTTTGTTGTCAGTGGTGCCCGGCCACTTTACTTTTCTGCAAATTCTGGGTGTAATATGGACATTTGACATTGGACATTATATTTGGATTATTAAATGATTGTTTACATTGTTTGTGCAGTAGAATTTTTTTAGGACTCTTGCATGCCGTATTTGTTTTAGCCTGGATTCGATGGAGAGATTGTTTTCGTAAGGGTACGCTTAAAATTCTTTACTTGTAATTTTAAATAAAATTTTTAGGCTCACATAGTAACTCTAACGATCTAAGAAGTAAGCTCGGGACTGCCGAGAGTCGCAATGCATATTAATACTTTCTCTTCCTTGTTAGGTACCTCCCCGCCTGCGGGTTCTGGTGACCACTTGACCTATGAGGTGCAGTTTTGTCAAGGGAAAGTTGTGCAATCTCTAGGGAAAAACCTATTTTCTAAGCCTAATTTTTAAACTGCTTCATATTCATTTTATGCATTCGAGTCAATTAGCATGCATTACATTAGATACAAATTAAAAGAGTCTAAAATATTAATGTGTTTTTAGGCATACTCACCCTACATAGTTGAGGGCCAATTAGGAAATGTCTTAGATGTCGGCCCCAATTCTTAAACTTAAGCAACGTTCCTACCCATCTTTCATAAGAGACTTGACACATGGTTTTTAAAGCGCCTAGGTGGTTAGCTGGCTCCCCAAATCCAGGCCGGGATAAGTCAGATTTGCACTTCATTAGTTAGGTTCGGGTCACTATTTTATAGTACCCAAATTAGATTTAGGTTCTGAGGCAGATTTCTTTAGATCTTAAGTCCTCACCCTCCGGAAATATAATCCCAAATTTCTAAAAAAATGTCAACTTAAGCATAAAATTTCTTTCTTAAAATGTAAAGCCCAACATAGAATAGACTGAGGTTGCTCTGAGCTTCTTAGAATCCGGCTCTCCTACTTTTCCTCCTTTGACTCGCTAATAATGTTCACATTGAGCTTTCTCCTTGGAAAATCCTCTTCTGTTCCTTGTCTTCTACTTTGTAATCAAAAGGATATGAAATCACTGCTTTAATCGGAGTTTTTCTTAGGAGCATTCCTCCTAAGATGTAATAACTATAGGAGCTGCTCCTATAGGATTTGAGAACCTCAGACTAAAAATAACCTTGTTTTTATTCGTAAAACAAGGGAAGAATCTTTGGGAACGTGATATTTTAAAAACCTCATTTCTAATTTTGAATAGACTTGTAGAATGTTATTATTATCTTTTCAGATAATATTAATATTATACTTGTTTATATTCAACTTTAGAAATAATGAATTTAATAAAACTCATTCCGCTTTTAGATATCTTGAAGAATGTTATGTTCGCCTTTTAAGATGTATTAATATTCTTCTTGCTATTTATAATAAAAGAATGAATAAACTTTTTTTAAAAAATGTATTTCTATCTTTAAACATATTCTATAGAATTTCAGTGTCATCTTTTGAGATGATATGCTATTCTTGAACTAATTTGATTATAGAAATATCAATTTTCAAAAAAAACCTATTTTGTATTGAATCCATTGTAGAACATCGTGTCAATCTCTCGATATTGTATTTTATTCTCAATGCAGTATTCGATTACAAAATGAGAGAAATCAAAATCTGTGTGGTGACACATTATTTTTCCCACCACCAGTACCATTGATTGGTCAATAAGTCAATAAGTCAACAACCCCCTTTGAGCCTATGAGAAAGAGGTCAATTATGGCCACATTTCCATGCCACATAAGCAAACTCTAACTCCCATAAAACCTGCTCAAACCTGCTGGAAAGTAGATTATTTTCTTGCCTAATAGACCTCACCATACCTCAAAACACAGCCAAGCATTGGTTCATCCAAATGGGGAAAAAGGTGTGGTCCCCTTTCTCTTGGACCAGGGATGTCACACTCACCACCAACCCCTCCCCTGCTTTGAGCAGCCTTGTGGGACACATGTCATGCATCCGGCTTTCTTAATTGAATATAAGCTACCATTCAAAATCAAGGGAGTTAGGAGGGGGGGAAACTTGACCTAGGGATCATCCTTGCTCATTTCATCCAAGCTCCCACTCCAATAGTCTCTAACCTTCCTAGAGCCTTCCACATCCTCTCTAGCTCTTCCCATGTCATTCTAAGCCTTCCCCATCATTCCTAGATCTCAAATCACTATTTTAGTGAGGAGAGGCCATTCTAGTGAGGGAAACTCATCGCTCTTCAGTAACTTTAAATCCAGCTATCAAATACTCTTGGAGCCTTTTACAAACTTGTAGAGGATATAAACCAAGAGAAAAAAGAGTCCAAGATCTAAAAAACTTACTTGTTAGATTGTAAGATATCCTCACTTTTTAGGTGAAATTAAATTTAAAACTTAGAAAATCTGTAATGCATGGAGCCTCCAAAATCCATGTAGTGCAAGATTATGTTTTCCTCAAGTTATGTTTGAAATTTTGTTAAATTTCATTGAGTATTTTGAAAGATATGGGCATTTGAAATTTTGGATCAAATATGAACTTATTTGACTCATCGGACGACCCAGAATCGGCCACTTCAACTGACTTAGACCACACGCCTTGCCCAGGATTTGAACCGGGCAGCTTCTCAACGAGCGCAAGCCCTCGTAGTTAATTACATCGTAGAAAATTGGAATTTCCTACGAAAACTCTCGATTAAAATAGCGGTAAAAATTTCATTTTTTGACTTTCAAAGATCGATATCAAAGGAGAGAAATTGGTAGGAGTTTTCAAATGGGATTGGTTCAATGTTGAGCACTTATTTCTAAGATCAAAGGAAGAAGGGTAGGAGGTGTTTTGGGATTCTGAATTACTCCAGATAAACACCTCAGCCTATCCTAACTGTTAGGCTCGAATTTGATTGAAAGTGATTTAAGTTTGAATGGTCAATTTTATTAGAAAATTGGGACTTATATTCTCGATCACCAGATCGGGAGAATGCCCAGGAAGTAAGGGTTGGAGACTAACCTACTAAGGGGGTATGACGCCCCGGTCAAGATCCCATGGTTTTCCATCATCCGGGTTCGTCGGTATCCTTAGCCTACTTAGTCGAGTGCCGACCAAAGGATCCTTGTTAGCAACCATGGGTTACCTCATTCAAGGGGACCTCGTAGGCCAAGGGGCTGGGGACCTAATCCTAGGCTGACAAACAGGAAGTGCATAGATTTGTGGAAAGTGAACCTATGTCTACGTTATCTAACCTAGGATGCCACTCTCATTTTGTATGCATATCAATCTATCTCAAAAATAGAAAGAAACCACGGCCTAACCTAAAGCTAGAGTCCGTGTCCTAATGGGACAATCTAGGTGTGTGTAGCAGGCTGTGTGATTTGGATATATCCTAGATCGGGTAATTGATTAAAATTGCTTAATGTTCTGGTTGGTTGAAAGGTTTAAGGGAAAATTTTGGTTAAAGTTTAAATCTTAATGATTCAAAATTGATTTTAGATTGATTGTTGGTTTTTTAAGTTAGATTGAAATTTCCTTGATTTTGAATCAAATATTTAATGTTCTAAAATTATTCGAATCATTTAATGATTTTAATCAAGGGGTTAAAATTTGAATTTTAGATTAAGAATGTTTTCTTGAAAATTTGTATTTTATTAAAATATTAGATCTTGAGGTGAATTGAATGCCTTTAAGTTTGATTGATTTAGAGCTTATTTGAATTAGTTATGAATTTTTAAAGTTTTGATCATTTATTAGAATTATTTAATCGTCTTAATTAGAGAGGTTTTTATGTTTTGAATTCAATCGAGTTCCAAACTCCTTGTAATCAACTCCAAAGATCACGAATGACCCAAGGATAGATTCCCAAGTGTTTAGGAATTCTTTAGAATTTTAAATTATTAATAATTAATTAATTGAATTAAAAGTCAAATTTTAATGATTATTAAATTATTCTCAAATTTGAAGTCAAATCTGGTTGATTTTAATTTTAATGTGTTAAGGATTCAAATCTGATCAATTAGGGGTTATTTATAGTTTTTGGATTTTAATTCGATTTATTAAAATTTTTGGATGGTCTTAAAGTTTGATTAAGGTTTAAAATTAAAGGGTTTGATTAAGGGGTTCAAACGGTTTGAAAGTTAGTGATAATTTTTCCTAGAGCAGGGAAGGTCACTAAACTTAAGGGATTTGAATTTGAAGTCAATTGGGTTTAAATTTTATTTGTTATAATTTTTTAGAAGTTTTCTTTTTAAATGCTTAATTAAGGATTGAACTTTAATTAGATCAATTAATTGGTTCAATGATTAAAAGAAAAGATAATTTTTTTTTTTTTAGGTTTAAGGTGTCACTATATTCAAGTTGTTCAAGTCTCAAGTTAATAGGAGGTGTCTCCTAATCTCTAGAAATTTTCTAAGTTTTCTAGAAATGTCCTTAATTATTGTCCTTAAGATGTCACTAGGTTTAATAGGTTTGAATCAATGTCACTAACCTTTGGACATACCTACGAATGTAAACAAGTTATGTCAATGGATTTTGAATTTATAAAGAGTAGAAAACATAATATTAACTAAATGCAAGAATTATTGCAAGAATTTAAAGTTAAGGGAAATGGCTCAACAAGTAAATCTAGAAGCCCTATGCTCTTCTAAGTTTTAAGGAAACTTACCTGGTCACCGGAGCTAGTCAACGGTGACTCCGACCGTAGCACCCCGTTCAGAAGAAACGTGGCGATTGAAGCTCTTGGCTCATTCTCCAATCAGCTCCACCAGTACCTCGCAAAAAGGCGAAGAGAGAAGACGGTGTCAGAATATCATGTATGAAAATATAGAAGCTATTATGAATTGACATATAAGTGAGTATGTAAAAATAAAATCAAATCAAATGTCATTTCAAAGAGTTGGAGACGTATAATGAGATCTATATTGAACCAATTTCAGAATATATGTTATCTTGTAAGAAACTATCTCAATGCATATACTTCTATATAGAAAGAAATTCCAAAACTTGTAGTATATCACGAGAATAAATTAATTATGTATTATTATATACAAAAGAGAATTTTTGCTTATATATTATCTCACAAAAAGAAATCAACATGTATGAAGATCATAACCATAAATATAGAACAGAGATAGGGAAACTAAACTCTACTAAAAATTTGGCGTATACATAATTAATGAGATCAAGTCTTATTAAGATAAACAATGTCACATGTTCATATTAAAATGAACCGAGTAAATTATCACAATTATAAATTTATCAACATTTTGATGAATATAATAATCATCCAATTCAAATAAGTGTAAACAATTAAAAATTTTAGAAAAGGAACCCACTTATAATACCAGATAACATTTGAGGGTAAACATATATAAGTAAGCGAGTATAAATATATCAATAAAATCTGCTTAGTGATCATCATTTTGTTTTAATAACCCATTTATATTCAGCATTATAGTTACAACATGCAAGAGGACAAAAACTATATTCAAACATTAAAGATATCGAAATTTAGAAGAGAATAATGGTTTGGGCATGTATTTCACACTACAAGCGATATAGAAAAATATTATATGGCATCGTACACTTAAAAAAAGAACATGATATTATTCATAGAAAATCCAAAATAACTGGGGTAAATATGAATAATAAAGAACACAACTAAACAACTAAGTGTAAATGAGCTGAGCTTGAACAAATTGTAACTGCGTCGTCATACATAAATCATACAATTCGATTATGAAGAGTATTCAAAGTGTATATGTTTTCCTCTATATATATATTATAACATTGATAAAAACTTAACAATCAGATTATGCAAGAATCCAATTCGTAAAAAAAAATACAACATCTAAAATAAGCTTGCAATTATTTCACAGAATTGAATGCAATAAAAGCTATCTGCTCCACATGACACATTGATTAAATATCATTAATCTGAAAGAATTGAAATGGGCAAAAAGGAAAATTGAGTATCATCATCTAAATAAAAGAAAGACGAGATTTAAAAATAGATATAGCATGCGAGTAGAATGATCAAATCATAAATATGTTATCAGATGAGAGGGAATGAATTTGTAATCATCACTTCAGCAAGTTTATGAAAGAGCGCATGAATCAAGTTAAACAAATGTCCACATAACTAAGAAAATCTTATCGTATATCAATATGTATTTGCTCTCCTTCTTTTTTTTAATAGTTCAATGGAAAAATTATTTTAATTAAAATAAAAGAAAAAAAAAACTTAAGGCCTTATTTATTCAATTTAAAATTATATGATATAGAGTTGTGATGTATTGGCTGAAATAAGGTCTTTCCATCTTTTTGAAACAAAGAATTTCTTCTATAAATGCATCTTTAACATTGCTAAGCAAGCAGTTTTAATCTGAGGAAGAATGATAGTGAAGTTGTCTTAAGGAAAATCACTCATTAATAAAACAAAATAAGATATCTCTAGTAACATGAAAAATATGCATATATGTAAGATAATATATTATGATTTGCTACTACAAAGAAATAAAAAAAAAGCATAATAGTTTCAACTAAAACTTACTTTTTTCCAACCAAGAAATCACCTGTTTAAACTCAAAGCACAATCACAGGGATCTAGAAAAGTTATCATGCACGGAGATATTGCAACAGAAAGATGAAGAATAAAATAAAAAAAAAAATCAAGAAAGGAAGGTGACTCTGAAATTGTTGAATCCTTAAAAATAATATGTATGAAAAGGGTTAAACTAGAGCCATATAAATCACTTGGTGGAAATATTTATTTCACCAAACAAAGCAAACTGTAATTTACCAAACAAGTTATGAACAATAGAATAAATTTTTGGCAGGGTTGTTTATTTTACTTACAGTTTTAGTGTGTTCAATCTACATAGCTCGTCATTCATTGAGCTTGGCGTCAGTTGAAAACCAATGTAACAGATTTTTGCTGTCGTGCCTACTGGTATGATCTTCCACATTACACCCACAGCTAATGACCAAGTCAATATCTCATCCTTGGCCTAAAATGTAAGTCATATCCTCTTGTAAGCACATCATCTTGCTGGGTGTTGAAAACAGCAGCTAACCCCTCCTATCATTACTGAAATCTGCAGTTGTTCTCCTTATTCTTGTGGCTAAATTTTGGCTGGAAATGAAGCAGCCCTTTACTTCTTTTCTTCTTTATTTGAAGCTTTTCCAGTGAGAGCCCTAACAACAATATATTTTTTTTGTTTCTTCTCCTTTGCCTGAATGGAGAAATGAACAGCTTAGATTCTCACGGCTCAAGTGGGGGAATCGCCAGCAGATTCCTCATCTTGCCGGTCGAATGAAGAGCAGCAGATTTCCTCCTTGCTTAGCCAAAGATCTACAGCAAGCCCCCCTTATATTGTTGGCCGAACTCTGCTACAGCTTAGAGAACGGGTGAGAGAGAGCTCTCTCGTGAGAATCAGAGGAAGATCCATTCAAGGGGCGGCTGCTTGTGTGAATGGAATCGTGGAGTCCCCTTTCAGCCGGCCCTAGCAGCAGATCTCAAAAGGGCGGCTGCTTGTGTCGATTGGATTGATCATGGAATGATCTCCTTTCAAACCAAGTGCCCTAATGCTATTATCAAGATCAAGAGGCCATCAACCCTTTAAAAGTTGATCATATGGTTGCTATCAAATGCTTAATTAACTTTTTTTTTTTAAATAAATCAAGGGCTGAAATTTATCTAAAACTTTGAGGAGAATTGGAACTAAAAGAATAGATAAAGCAATGAAGTTTTTGATAGATTTGTATTTTAAATCAATTATTCAAAGTTTGTTTAGAGATAAATGATGTCAATTAGATATAGATTAGGTCAAGACATGTTAAAATCAACTCGATCGAAGCCGTAGAAAATAAACTTTCATCAAAATTAATTCAAATTATCTCGAATGTGTTTGATTAAATTTGTTTGAAGAAAATTCAAAGGGTTTTGATTAATCTAGATTTCGCTCAACTCAAAATAATAATAAATTAACTCAACTTCACAACTGACGACGGCGTCGAGGAAAACCAGATTCAAAATGAGTCGAATTGAGGTCGGCATCTTTCAACACGATTTATGTGAAAATATCAAAAATCAATCAATTTATATATGGTTCAATGTTGATTTAAGGAAAGATCGATCGCGAGTTAAATTACATACTAGGTTGAATGACTGTCTGATTTGACAATGATCGATTGATTAGAGACTTGAGGTTGAACATTAAATGATTGAAATTTGATTGATTGGAGGTTGAATCAAGTATTTAAGTATGGATTAAGCTGGAGATTGAATTGCCTAGGAGTCTAGGCAGGTTTGAAGCTTGAGTGGGTTCAAAGTCTAGGTTGATTTGAGGTTTTAATTGATTTAAAATTTGGATGGGTCCCTAGTGACCTCATACAAAAATGAGGTCAACAATTGGTTGCATATATTTTTAAATACTTATATATTATTATTATGTGAACTCTCACTTTTAAATTCTTACAAGGCGAGCATTGGAGGTATATTTTGAGATTGTAAAGGTAACTTCTTGATGGCTTTTGGGAAAAAGTGTGTACATTGGGATACCTCGCAGCTAGAGCTCTCATCAATTCATTTAGTTGAAGAAGTTCTCAAAGATTGGATGTTTCAATATAAGGGGATTATCATCGAAGGTGATAATTCTAATGTTATTCAATATCTTCAACAAAGCATCAGATCGGGAGGTAAAGTGATGGAAAATTTTAATTTTCTAAAAGAATTTGATAATGTTATTTTCAATTGTGTTGATAGGAATAGCAATAAGTTAGAAGATCTTTGTGCTAACTATGATATCTTTAGTGATTTCATTTAGGAAGATATTAGCTCTAATAAGGTTTCTCTTTTTTTTTTTAATTTGTTAAAGGAGGAACTAGTTGGGTGTAATAACTAGGTTGTAATTGTGTTTCCTTTTTAGTTTTTGCAATTAAATTTTTTTATTGCTCTTCAAAAAAAAAAAAAAATAACACCTCAGTAGGATATAATATACAATCTAAACTTTCAAATTCTTTTATTAGCATACTTGTTGAATATTTTAAAGTAGTTTAATGCAATCTACTAAATCTCTATCTCAAGAAATATAATAAGATCATAATAGTTATTAAATTATTTAAAAAAATATTATTGAGTATATAAATAAATTATAATTTATATTATAGAGTAGTTTATATCATATTTCTCAGAATCAAAGAGAATCTTAAAAGATTCTAGCCCCTTAGGACTCTCTTTTGTGTTTATAGCACCAAAACTCACTCATAGGCACTAGAACATGCTTACAACCACTAGAACATGCCCATAGATATCAAAATATTCTTTAACATAGATAGAATCTCAAAGATTGTGATCCCTTATGTCTCATAATAAATTATAATATTTTAGGACTTGAATTGTATTGCAATATTATTATTTAGAATCAAAGTAATTTTCTATTCAATAAAAATCCCCCAAATTTCAAAACCCTCGTTATATAATTTTTAAAAATATTCAAAATATTCCTAATCTTAATCTTTATAACATATAAAAAGTTACTAGTTGAAAGTTTTACCATTATAAAATTATCCTTATTTTTTACTAATGGAAATAAAATTTTAATTAAAAAAATTTGACAAATTGCACATTATCAAAAATTGAGTTTGGCATAATATGACTTACATTGAGATCAACAAGTTCCCAACTGAGGCATAGGATAAAAATGGCTCTAAGACTTCTAAAACCAGACTTCTTCCTCTCTCTCTCTCTCTCTCTCTCTCTCTCTCTCTCTCTCTCTCTCTCTCTCTATTTCCCAAATCCCTCTCTTTTAACGAAATTCAAAAGATAAATGGCTTTTAAAAATATCTTTTGTGAAAAATAATTTTATAATAAAATATTATTATTCTAATTATTTAATTTTTTAACAAAAAATTCATCTAAATTCTTTTGTATCTTCAAATCCATAAATTTAAAATTTATATAAAAATATTCATTAGTTAGCTAAGCATGTTCAAAACACTCAAGTGAAATTAGTTTGTAAACCGAATGCCTAAATGTCCCTAAATCCCCACTTTTGCAAACAAGTGTCAATATATTTCTTAAAACATTCACCGAAACCCAAAACTTATGATAAAATTAAGGTAATTAAAGAACTACATTATATATGTTATGAGGAAGATGTTTTGTGATTTAGGCTTATAACGACTCCTGAGATATTTTTCGCTGTTTTAGGTAAGAAAAAAACTCATTAAAAAAATTAAGGGTTATCATAATCTACCCACCTTAAAAAATATATATCATCCTCAATATTACCATACCAGAATGAGTGAGAATAAATCTGGATTTAGATATCTCATCTCATATTCCATATCTTAAGTAGCATGTCTTATTGTCTTGTGCTTCCACTATACATTGACCATAGGAATCTATTTCCGCCTTAATTTTTATACATCATATGCCAAAATCCTATATGGTTCTTCCCTATTATTTATATTCTGATGAACTTTATAATCATCGACAGATAACCTACTTCCAAAATAAAATACCCACTTTCTTAAAGAAGACACATGGAACACATTATGTATAATAAACATATAATCAAGTAATAATAAGATGTAAGAAAAAATACCAATCTTCTCAATGATCTCAAAAGGTCTAATATAACTGGGACTTAGCTTAGTGATTTTTTAAAATCAGCTAACACCTTTCATAGGGCTAACTTGTGCATAAATGAAGTTACCAATCTGAAACTCAATCAAACTATATTTCTTATCATAATATATTTTATATTCTTTGTAGATTTTAACCATTCTCTAGTCAAGTAGATCATTGTTGTAGTATCATCCACAAAGGATGATCCAATCACTTGTCTATCTCCCATCTCTATCAAAATCAAAGGAGTAATGCACTTTTTATCATATAATGTTTTATAAGGAGACATGCTTATATTGAATTGATAATTATTTTAATGCACAAACTCTATCAATGGGCGATCCTCCCAATTATCCCTAAAATCCAAAATACAAAATCTTGGAAGATCCTTTAATACCAAGATAGTTCTTTTAGACTGTTTGTCTATCTTCGAATGAAAAGTTGTACTGAAGTGTAATTTCATACCCATTCCTTATTGAATATATTTCCTTAAACTGGAGGTAAACATGCTATCATGACTAGATATAATCACCTTCGATACAACATACAATCTGATAAAATCTTTGACATATATATGTGCTAACCTATCTATTGAATAAGTCTATCATATTGGAATAAAATTTGCAGACTTCATCAGTTGATCAACTACAACCCAAATAAAATCATTCCCCTACATTGTTCTAGAAAAATCCATAACAAAATATATTATTACCTCTTCTCATTTCCACTCAAAAATAGGTAACGACTATAGATGATTACCTATTTGTTGATGCTCTGCCTTCCCTAACTGTCAAGCCTTATACTTTGAAACAAACTCTAATTTGTCCTTCTTCAATCCAGGCCATGAAAACATACACTTCAAATCTTTTTATTTCTTGCTAGTTTTTGGATGAATAGTATAGCTTGAATAATAAAATTCATGTAGAATTTTCCACCTCAGATATATAAATATAGGAAACAATAGTATATCCTTACAAAAAATAATACCAAAATCAGAAACTTAAAGTTTAGATTTCTTACCAGTTCTAATATGATCAATCAATATGGGATACTTTCTAACTTCTAAGAGCTTTGAATATTTTCTTACAATTAAGACTGAATGATCATCTAAGTCAATATACAGAAGTCCAAGCCGTAGAAATATTACCTCAAACTATAATATCTCTATATTACGTATCAAATACTCATCAAAAGTTATATGTAGCTCTAGTATTTTTGAGTTCAAATGGCATGAATAAATAATATTATGCCCTTGTTTGTTTGATTAAAAAAGTTATTATTTTTTAAAAGATTAATTATTTTTGGATGATTTAATTTCTTGAATTTTAGTTTTAAAAATGAACGCATCATTATGAAAGATATATTATCTCAGGAAGCAAGCATATCATTCCCTAATAGGTTCAATTTATAGGATTAAAATTTCATCCTGATATTGTAGTCAAATTCGAGCAAGAACTATATATGACCCCTGAGGGTCAAAATGATTATTCAATTAGGTATTTTACTATGATAATTTGGATAAACTATAATTAATTTCATAATCAAAGTTACAATAATAATTGATATGTTCTTTTAAGGAAGAAAATATGAATCATTATTGATCGTTTGAAAATAAAGATAATGATAATTGATTTTGACTTAAATTTTTTTAAAAATAATTAATTGAGGTTTTTAAAATTAATTTTGAAAATTGGATATGGGTGTCTAAATTTGCTATAAGCATAAGCCCTCATATTTAATTACATTATAGGAAACTAGAATTTCCTACAAATACTCTTGATTAAAATAGCATTAGAAATTTTATTTAAGATTTCAAAGATTGATATCAAAGGATGTAAGGATTGAAATTTTCAATCAAGAATGGTTCAAAATTGAACACTTATTTCTAGAGGTCAAAGGAGGAAAAGTAGGATATGCTTTGGGATTCTAAAATATTTCAGAAGCATTCCTACATATCCTAAGTGTTGGGCTCAAATTGGGATTAAAAGATATTTAAGTTTGAGATATTAATTTTATTAGAAAATTGGGATTCAATTCTCAAAGGTAGAGGTCTTATAGCCTAAGCCTTCCTTAGAACCTAAATCTAAATTAGGTACTGAAAATCAGTGACTCGAACCTAGCTAATGCAATGTAGGATCTGGACTTACCCCGGCCTGAATTGGAGAGCCAGCTAAAACACCCAGACGCTTCAAAACCATATGTCTGATCTTTTATGTAAGAGTGGTAGGGACATTAATTAGATTGAGTTTGAGGAGTTGGGGCTAACATCTAAAGTAGGTCCTTATTTAGCCCCTTAATATATATTGGGTACTTTTTTTTTTATAAACTGCATAAAGCACTTTATTAAAAACAAACAACTAATAACAAAATTCCTCCTTTAACAATGATAAAAAAGGAGGAAATTTATTACAACTAAGGTCATCCCAAAAAAAAAAAAGAGCTAAACTTGCACACATGTCAGCAAGCTTATTATAGTCCCTCTTTAAAAATTGAAATAAAACTTGTCTAAAATCACTAAAAAAGAATAAATCCTTAGGATTTATACTTTCTTCTTGAACTCCCACCTTATTCAAAAGATTCTGAAATAATTTGATAACATTAAAGTTATCGCCTTCAACGATGATACCAACACTTTCATACATCCAATCCTGAATAAATCTTCTAAGAGACGTAATGGAAAGGATATCAACTTTAGAACAATACCAATGCAAAAGATTTATTCCAAAAGCACATATAAATCTTCCTTTGCTATCTCTGAAAACTCCACCTATGCATATATGTTGGGTACTTGATGCTTAAATAAATGCAATTAAAGATTTAGACACTTTAAGTTTATATCTAATATGATGCATGCTAGTTGACTCGATGAAATGCTTAAATCAAAATGAAGCAATTTAAAAATTACAATTAAAAAAATAGGTTTTTCCCTAGAGATTACACAATATCCTCTTGACAAAACTGCATTCTATTAGGTCAAGTGACCTGCCAGAACTCACAAGCAGGAAGGTGCCTAACAAGGTTGAGAAAAGAAAAATATGATGTATAAAAAACCCTCTGAGAGTCTGAAGCTACTTCTTAAGACAGTTAGAGTTTCTATATGAGCTAAAAATTTTAATTGGTTTAAGTAAAAGATTTTTTTTGTATCCTCACGAGCCTACGATAGGATTCCGGGCTAAAATAAAGATCGACATGCATGTGCCAAAGAAACTATAGAAAGTAGTCAATCCTAATCTTAAGCAAAACAAATCAATCAATAAATTAATTAAAAAAATGTCTATATGCAAATGCCTTTTAATATTACAAATCATGGTCTGTAAAAAAGTAAAGTGATCAAGCACCATTGAAAATCAACCCATATTTCTAATCATAAGACTCAAGTGACTTTGAGAGTGGGTCTTCTCATTATTCACTTCTTCGTCCTTTTATGGCTCCTTGGATTGTCAAGTCCGGATATCCAAATGAAAAGAAACTCCCCCTCGAAATGGTTGTTATCATTTCTGTTTGGATATTTTAAAATAATCCTAATTTGGTTCTCCAAATGGAGAGGGACTAACCCCTGAGGGATGTCCCTTCCTCTTTAGATTCCAAATTGGATGTTTATCATCCCATCTCAAATAGTCACTTTTAAGTTACAACTCAATAGGCTTGAATTACATTTAATGAAAATTAGAAAATCTAGACTTAACAACCTGTAGAGTTATCCTAAGTATTTATAATCAAATCATCTCAAGCACCTAATATATTGAATTTAAAACTGCTCAAATCAGCCACACTTGGCCATGCTCTTTTAATTTAAAGGGGGATTTATGCATTTTGAAGTGCCTGCTGAAAGTATTGTTAATTTAAAGCTTAAAGGGAGCTCTTCCTAGACTACTCATTGCAATTTATCTTGAAGAGCATTATGGAGGATCTCAAAAATATAGGGTTAGGCCAAGCATTGATAGTGATTAAAGGAACACAAGTTAGCCATCCTGTGTGAGTGGGATGGGTAGAGCTCACTGTGTCAATGAAGTCATTGTCTTCAATGAGGGAGAGGGGGCACTGTATAAAAATGTTTAGGTTGGACGTCCTCAGCCAGTGGCAAATGTTGAGGGAGATGGGTCTCCTATTATTATGTTTGTGTTGATTGTCAAGTCCCTCGTAGAAGTTGAAGAAGTTCATTCTAAGATTCCTCCATTTTTTAGATGTGATCTTCTAGGGAGGGTCCTAAAGTCCCTCCCCCAACAATGTTTCTCCCACCAGGGTAAAGAGATGTAGATGTCTAGCATCGTTGATTCATAGATTGATTTCTAAATTAAGGAGTGTAAAGCAAGATTCTAAATGCTACACTTGTTGACAATTGAAAATGATTTAGTAATAGTGGGATTGACTTTCCACAAATGTTACCAAACTATTGCATGCTAAAAATTTTGAGTTGATAGAGATTGAATTTCATATTGTAGCAATGCACAAAAATTTAACATGATTAGATAGAAATGATAGGACTAGAGATTTTTTTATAAGGAAACCTTGGAAAAGGAAAAACTACGGCCTAGCCTAGTTACAAAACTCACTATGTAATAAGCGATACAAGAATACTCATTTTATTATTAAAAAAGAAAAAAGTATAAAGATCAAATGTTTATACCCAATAATATGGTCAAATCTTAATAGTATTTTATATATGTTGATGGTTTCAGATGTCAATAGCTGATGATTATGGGGGTTACTAGTGGTACTAGCTGATGGTTGTTGGTAGTGATGATGGCTGGAAAATAGGATAACTCTTAAGTTTTACTTCTATTCTCTTCAATCTTTCTCCTTCCTCCTTCAGTGAAGAATAAGACATCTATTTATAAATGTTTTGGTAGTGGCATGGCTATTAAATAGGGAGAGGATTAAGGTATGTTAGGAGTGTTTCAATTGAAGGTTGATATCAACTCCTTTGAATATGAATCAATTATCGAGCAATTGGGTGTCTAGATGATGTGAGAATTCGATGATCTAGGGCTCGTTGGATTCTTCTCGTCGAGCCGCTCGATTTGACTAAAATCACGTTATATTTGGATATCATTTATTTATCAAATTAATATTCTGAAGCTTCTAAATATGCTCTGGTCATTTGATTTAGACCCATTTGTGCTTGGATTAGATCAAATTAGGTGTCATTGGGTTTGTCTCCTTGAGATGTCAGTTTTAACAATACACTTGCTAAAATTGGAGTTTAAATTGTCCTAACTTTAATATTTGAAGCCTCAAACTATTATTTTAATTGATATTCATGCCCGATCATGATAATTTTTTGACGTTATATTAATATTATAACAAACAAATAAAAAATCTATTTGAAAATATGTGGTGCATCTATTATGAATTTGAGAAATTCAATTTAATTTTTAATTCTACATCACTTGAGAATTTTATCTTAGCATCCTTTACATAGCTTTTTGAGTTCGTACATGTCAGAAACTCATATGAAGTGGTGGGGCCATTTGAAGATGCTTGTTAATGAAGTGGTGGGGCCATTTGAAACTAATTTTTTTAATCCTTTAAAAGCCTGACATTTCAAAAAAATTTAAAAGAGCATTTTTTAAAAAAAAATAAAGTGGTTATTAAACAAAAGAGATTTATTTTTTAAAACTTAGATAAGAGATAGTAGCCCTATTATTAGATGAAATAATGAAATTTATGTGTGTGTGTATATATATATATAATGCTTAATAGATTCCTTATTTATTAATATTCTTAGAAGTCATTGGCATCCTTCGTCTTTTTTTGTTTTATCTATGGTTGGAACATGTATAGTGAAGTTAATATTTTCTTAGTTATGTTTTGTTAATATTGTATAAAATTATTATATTAATTCATTATGTTATAGATGGCAAGCTGTGGATAGGGAAAAGGTGGTGGATGCTAAAGTAACCTTTCTAGGAAAACCCTTAATAAATAGACCCAAAGTCAACATCCTTAATGCTAGAAGAATTGAACAAGTGAAATTGAAATCATGAGAGAAGTAAGTGGTAAGCATACTTTTTTTTTCCCCCCAAACTCATTTATATTGAGGGAGAATAACATATATTAAGTATATTGGTGAGGAAGGAGCAATGGTCTCTTGGTAATGTAAAGCCCAATTTGAAGGAAATCTATATAATTTTTTTAATATAATTAAGAGAAAATAGGCATAGAATATATGTAAATGGTTTGATAATATAGAGCTAAAAAAGCAATATGATTTATTGTATTATTTTTAATCAAAAGAAATCTTTTTTTTTCTCTTGAAATCCACCAGAGTTAGCTAACGATGTTAATATATTAATTAAAGAAATATATCAATGCTACAAGCATTGTTGGACAAAGGAACATAACCATTAATTATTAAACATATATGCAAAGACTATGGCTAGTAGTAGATTCCTAGCGGTGTTTTTTTAGTCCTAGTGGATGTAGATTAGTGCATCATAAATTTATTTATACAACACATCAATAAGTAAGGTTGTATTATATGGGTCTTCAAAAGGGAAACTGCATGCGGGGGTTATGATGTAAAGTGTGCAATTGTTCTATCCTATAAGGCAAAATGATCACAGACCTTAATACTCTATGCAAGTAGGTCAATAGAAGAGTAGATAAAATTATACATATGATTATTAATGGGAAATAGCAACTATCGCCTACACATGTTGATGGATAATGATATATATAATTCAATAGTCATGATAATTCCCCTGTTTGATACATCAGTTTGAGTGGGATTTATTTGATACGGGTGTCAGTTTCCCACAGGAATAAACCCCCGCAGTTAATTATATCTCAGGTCTTAACCAAATAATCCTCTCAATTAGTGATGCAATTTTGTTCTTTTCTTGGTTTGGTACATAGTAGGTTTCTTAGGTTCTTCTAATCCAAAGGCGATGGGCTCTTGAGAAAAGTGAGGATTGGACTTTTTAAATGCATAAAGTTTTGATTAAAAAATTAAGTTTATCAATCGACCAAGTAGAAGAAATTTATATTTATACTTACTTTGAATTTAGAATTTAATTAGCCCTCTTAAATAGGAGATAATGAGGTTTGTGCAACCTAGAATTATGTTTGTCTTAAGTGAGCTTTCAGCTAACATTCTAAATACAATAAACACCTTATAAATGCAAGAAAAGGATGGCTCTATCCTAAGGAATCAAGAATTTTTAATTCAGAGTGTTGACCTCATTTTTGTATGAGATCACTAGGACCTCCTTAGGTTTCTACCTAGTGACCTAATGATTTGGAGATGTCCACATCTCATCCATATAGGTCCAAGTCAAGAACAAATTCAAATATAGTCAAATCCTATTCCACCCCTCAATTCAATTCCAAGATCAACTTTCAACAAACTTCCAATCAATTTCTAAATTTTATCCAATAAATTTAATCATTTTTTTTATTTACATTGATGTGGATAATTTAAACTCAACCACTCAATTCCAAAATTCAATCAAAATCCAAGTTTCCAAGCCAAACCTTAAGGTTAAGAACTCAGGTCCTGAAATCCTTTAAGGGTGGATTTTCTACCACCCTTAAATCTAGTCAAATGACCTCTAATTTGGGGTCTATCAGTTGCATATTATTTGGATATGTCTCTAAGTCCAACCCTTCATATTTGAGCTTAATTGACACTTCTAACCCAAAAAATTGAATTGATTTCCAAAGGTTGTGAAACCTTCAAATATTTATGACCCATGCCATTGGACCCCTTACATTATGGAATTTGACCTTGGGACACTCCCCAAAGCCTTTGACCACGTACATGGCCTTCCTTATGGCCTGATGACCATTATATTACACATTTTCAAACCCAATTTGACCCAGGGTTAACCAGGGGTCAAAATGACTAAAATGCTTTTTAAGGGGTTTTTGGTCTTTTTCCCCAAAATATAATATGGCCTTCCTTCATCAATCTTCAAAACCTATCCCGATGGATCCTAAGTATTATTTGGGATCCAATGAACCTAAACTCACATTTTGATTTGACCTGGTTGACCAAGTCAATTATGGTTGACTAAAATGCACTTAAGGGATTTAAACACACATTTATAACCAAATGACCTCACTGGTACATGGGACCACCTCCATTGATCTCAAAACACTCATTTGAACATATTTGATCAAACTCAACTCATGGTTTGACCAGGTTGACCAAGTTAACCATGGTTGACCAAACCAACCCTTAACATACACTAATGTCAATTTCAATGCTTGAACCCATTTCAAGTTAAATCAATCCTCCAGAATCACTAGATATTCCACACATGTCCATGGATCAAGTCAAATATCCCTAGGTTTGACTTGGTCAACCCATTTGGTGGGGACAAAACCCTCTCCAATATCATATATTTGCTCTATACTCTAACCCCTTAACTCCAAACCTCCTGGGATAGTTACCTATAGCTCCCTTGACACTCTCAAGACCTATCCCAGTTGTTGACCTCATTATTCGAGGTCAATTTCCCTGGACTCGAACCTAATGAAGTAGCATTGACTCGAACCTATCACTCAACTTGAATCAAAATCAATTCAATCCAATTTTAATTCAACTCCAAACGAACTCAAATCAAGCTCGATTTATGATTCATCGATGTCGATCGACTCAATCTAATTCGATTTCGATCAAATTGATATATCTTTGGGCTCAAATCAATTCACCAATCAAACACAAAATTTTTCAAATAAAATCTATTTTAATTTTAATCAAATTAAAATCAAAATCCATTTCTAATAAATTCTAATTAATTTAACTTCATTTTAATGAAATCAGCCCTTGGATCCCTTTTAAATTCAACTCTTTAATCTAAACCTTTAACTATAAATAATGGGTAAGGGTAGGCTGATAATCTTAATAAATATAAGCATTAGGGATTTAAAAGAAGTTAGAGAACCGGTCCAAATTCCCATCACACGATCACCCTATCCCTCTTGTTTTCGGACAAGACCACACTCCCTCTCCGACAGCAGTTCATGAAAACCCCAAGCCCCTCATTGCCTCTGTTACACGAAGTCCCCAGGAAAACTGCACCTTCTCTCTAGTCCATCCGCCTCCCAGCATGAGGATTTGTACCAAGCCATCTCTTCAATCAAGTTTACTACAAGCATGAAGAGGTGGAATCTCTTCCAGCAAGCAAGAAGAGAAACAATTGGTGCTTTTGATCCTTAAGCTTCTTGCATCCTTAGTTGGTTGAAACGAAGCAGAAAACAAATGGGAGGAGAACAAATCAGAAGGCACAGTTGGTGATGGCTATCCATTTGAGAGGTTGTCGCACACATTATTGATTGGTATTCTTTCGATGCTCAATATGAAATCTTATTTATGTGCGGCTGCCACTGTTTATTCTAAGCAGAGTTTTGAATGATAAATAAGATCTCTGAAGCATGATTTTAGATTGTATCCAGCTTAATGATTCTTCAGTCAGCATTTTTTTAATTTATTTTTATAAACAACGCATAGAAGAACTTGTGTTATAGAAATGGACGTTTACCTTAACTGCAATCTAGTTTATTTTTAGCAAAAGATTTTTATATAACAGTATATAGATTTCTGCATAAAAAATTGTTGCTAGGAAAAGGACGTTTGATACCATTTTTTTTTATTTTTATTAGTAAAACTTTCTCCGTCAACTCTTTTTAACAGAAAGTACTCTCACATTTGCTTTAAGATTTAATAATAGACATTAATTTGGATGATTGCATTTAGTCGATGGGAATTCGATTGATATATATATATATATATATATATATATATATATGAGACTTCGATAAACTTGGACAGTGAGATTCTTAAAGAAATTTCAATCGATTTGAGCATATTGTATATTCAAATTATTTCCATCAAGTAATCTGTTTTGTTTTACACAAAGTGTTCGGTAAATCCTATTAGAGATTCTCCTTAGCCATGATTGATTAGAGAGAAACATTATAGCAAATTGATAAAATTTATTGTTTCTATTTGGAGTTGGGTTGGAGTTAATAAAGCTTTGGTAAAAATAAATAAATAAATAAATAAAGAATGAAATCTAAAACAAGTTTTGGGATTTCATTGTTATGGTAAAGTAAAGGGTGTTGTATATAGATTACTAAGGTAAGTTTATGAGTTTGAGCTAAAAGTTTACTTTGGGTATTTTATAGCATATGGTATAAATTTTGAAAATTTGTCGGAGGATGTTCATTTATCTTATGGTTTGAATGCAATGGTATTTGTGTTGTTGGAATAATTTCTTGAAATATGGAAAGATGAGTAATGGCTCAAGGCATTTTGTGAATATTGAAAGAGAGAAGGTGAAATCCGTGCATAATTCGGAAAGGTGATTTGTATATGTCCTTGGAAAGTTAAATGTGTATTTTGAGAAATAAAGTGACTTGTGTGTATATAAGTTGAAAGGTAATGTGTGTATGCCTTTTGGGAAGTTAAAGTTTTGATAAAGTAAAGTGTATATTTGTGTTGAAAAATGAAGTGTGTAAAAGTGGTGATATATTTGGAATTGTGTATGTTGAAAGGTAAAAAAAAAAAAATGTGTGTTTTGGAAAATGTATGTGTTGAATAGTGAAGTTTGTGATTTTTGAGTAGTGAAGTATAAATGTTGAAAGCAAAGTGTAAATGTTGAAAGTGTGTGTATAATTTGAAAGGTGAAATTTGTGTGTATTGAAAGGTGCATTGAATATTGAAGTGTTTAAAAAGTATTTTGATAAGGAAAAGTGTAGAATACGATTTTGGAATGAGAGAAGTGTATAAGTGTGAGAGGTAAGGTATTTGTTTTGTGAAAATTGTATAAGTTTAGAAGAGTAAGAGTGAATGTTGAAAAATTATAAGGTAAGTGTTGAAAGTGAAAGGATTTCAAAAGTAAAATCAATAAAACCGGTGTTCAAGCCCGAAGAAAGGTACGTCCTTTATTTTCAGTAAATTTCAATTATTTTATTATTATTTATTAAAAGTGTTTCTAATTCTTGTTTTTCTTATTTTATTTGCATAAACTGCGAGGAATGGTACCGGTCGAGGGAACAAAAGGACAAGGAGCTAATGACGTCAGTCGCCTCTATCCAACCGGGTAGAGGTGCTACGGGCGGAACCACCGGGTCGTAGCCCCTAGTGACTGTGAGTATTTCTAAACTTAGAAAACCTTTAGGGACCCCTTGATGTGGTTTGTGCGAAACCTTCCCTTTTAGGTCCCTGTAGTAACTTCAATTTAATTAGTATTACTTTTTGCTCTTAGATCCATAAACCCCTTTACATGTACGAAATGTCCTAAGGGTTAGTAATAACAAATTTTTATCCCATACAACAGTAGTGACACTTAAGGACAAAAATTAAGGACCGGGTCTTAGAAAACTTAGACTTAGGATGCATGTACACTTTAGGGTAAAGACATATAACATAGAAAACTTAGTGACATTCATTATTATTATTACTATTACTATTATTTTATTTTATTTTATTTTATTTTATTTATTTAACAAATTAAATTTAATTAACTAAAAAACTTTCTTTTAAATAATAATTGATTTAGGATATATCAAAACCACACTTTCTAATACACACACGTAGAATTGTTTGTTAGGATAACCGACTTTAGTTTTAGGTTAGGCCGGTGTTTATTTCCTTATTGCACTGTGACGGGCTTTTTCTCGAGTTTCATTGCATGTTGGTTGTAAAATTATTTGTGTGTTTGTTTATTTACTTTTACTACATTCTGTGTTATGATTTGACTGACGATTAGATTACCCATAGGTTAGGAGCGATCTAGGTTGTTAACAAGATTTCTTGCAGGTGGCCACACTCGTGCAGGGCAGAAAAAGGGGGCAAATTAATCAAAAAATTTATATAAATGCTACAGGTACTTCAGCTGCTTAGCCCCCTCCAAAATAAAAAGAGTGTGGTTAAGTGTGGCTGGTGGATTTAATTTAAATGCATATATATAACTGCTTGGGATGATTTTTGCTTAGGATAACCCTGCAGGTGGTTTTGATTTTCTTTTTCTTTCTGTGAAATTGTAATGTAATGTAAATGTGTTTGAAAATATGTGAAAGTGATTTTGAAAGTGGGATATCACATCCAATTTGGATTCTAAAGAAAGGAAAATATACCTTAAAGGATTATTCTCTTTTATTTGGAAAGCCAAATTAGGATGATTTTAGTATTCAAATAGAAAAGAAAATACCCCTTTTTAGGGATGAGTTTCTTTTCATTTGGATACGGATCCAAGAAATTCATAGAAGAAGAAAAGATATAACGAGAAGATTGAAGAAAGAAGATGAAGAAATGAAGATACAAGAGAGAATATATCCTATTTCAAAAATCACTTGCGTCATTCTTAGGATTAGAATCCGTGTTTGTTGTCAGTGGTGCCCGGCCACTTTACTTTTCTGCAAATTCTGGGTGTAATATGGACATTGGACATTGGACATTATATTTGGATTATTAAAATTGATTGTTTACATTGTTTGTGCAGTAGAATTTTTTTAGGACTCTTGCATGCCGTATTTTGTTTTAGCCTGGATTCGAATCGGAGAGATTGTTTTCGTAAGGGTACGCTTAAAATTCTTCTACTTGTAATTTTAAATAAAAATTTTTAGGCTCACATAGTAACTCTAACGATCTAAGAAGTAAGCTCGGGACTGCCGAGAGTCAGCATAAGCATATTAATACTTTCTCTTCCTTGTTAGGTACCTCCCCGCCTGCGGGTTCTGGTAGACCACTTGACCTATGAGGGTGCAGTTTTGTCAAGGGAAAGTTGTGCAATCTCTAGGGAAAAACCTATTTTCTAAGCCTAATTTTTAAACTGCTTCATATTCATTTTATGCATTCGAGTCAATTAGCATGCATTACATTAGATACAAATTAAAAAGAGTCTAAAATATTAATTGTGTTTTTAGGCATAACTCACCCTACATATGTTGAGGGGCCAATTAGGAAATGTCTTAGATGTCGGCCCCAATTCCTTAAAACTTAAGCAACGTTCCTACCCATCTTTCATAAGAGACTTGACACATGGTTTTAAAGCGCCTAGGTGGTTAGCTGGCTCCCCAATCCAGGCCGGGATAAGTCCAGATTTGCACTTCATTAGTTAGGTTCGGGTCACTATTTTATAGTACCCAAATTAGATTTAGGTTCTGAGGCAGATTCTTTTTAGATCTTAAGTCCTCACCCTCCGGAAATATAATCCCAAATTTCTAATAAAATGTCAACTTAAGCATAAAATTTCTTTCTTAAAATGTAAAGCCCAACATAGAATAGACTGAGGTTGCCTCTGAGCTTCTTAGAATCCGGCTCCTCCTACTTTTCCTCCTTTGACTCGCTAATAAATGTTCAACATTGAGCTTTCTCCTTGGAAAATCCTTACTTCTGTTCCTTGTCTTCTACTTTGTAATCAAAAGGATATGAAATCACTGCTTTAATCGAGAGTTTTCTTAGGAGCATTCCTCCTAAGATGTAATTAACTATAGGAGCTTGCTCCTATAGGGATTTGAGAACCTCAGACTAAAATAAACCTTGTTTTATTCGTATAAAACAAGGGAAGAATCTTTGGGAACGTAGATATTTTAAAAACCTCATTTCTAATTTTGAATAGACTTGTAGAATGTTATTATTATCTTTTCAGATAATATAATATTATACTTGTTATATTCAACTTTAGAAATAATGAATTTAATAAAACTCATTCTCGCTTTTAGATATCTTGAAGAATGTTATGTTCGCCTTTTAAGATGATATAATATTCTTCTTGCTATATCTAAATAAAAGAATGAATAAACTTTTTTTAAAAAATGTATTTCTATCTTTAAACATATTCTATAGAATTTCATGTTCATCTTTTGAGATGATATGCTATTCTTTGAACTATATTTGATTATAGAAATATCAATTTTCAAAAAAAACCTATTTTGATATTGAATCCATTGTAGAACATCGTGTCAATCTCTCGATATTGTATTTTATTCTCAATGCAGTATTCGATTACAAAATAAGAGAAAATCAAAATCTGTGTGGTGACACATTATTTTTCCCACCACCAGTCACCATTGATTGGTCAATAAGTCAATAAGTCAACAACCCCCTTTGAGCCTATGAGAAAGAGGTCAAATTATGGCCACATTACCATGCCACATAAGCAAACTCTAACTCCCATAAAACCTGCTCAAACCTGCTGGAAAGTAGATTATTTTCTTGCCTAATAGACCTCAAGCCATACCTCAAAACCAAGCCAAGCATTGGTTCATCCAAATGGGGAAAAAGGTGTGGTCCCCTTTCTCTTGGACCAAGGGATGTCACACTCACCACCAACCCGCTCCCCTAGCTTTGAGCAGCCTTGTGGGACACATGTCATGCATCCAAGGCTTTCTTAATTGAATATAAGCTATCCATTCAAAATCAAGGGAGTTAGGAGGGGGGAAACTTGACCTAAGGGATCATCCTTGCTCATTTCATCCAAGCTCCCACTCCAATAGTCTCTAACCTTCCTAGAGCCTTCCACATCCTCTCTAGCTCTTCCCATGTCATTCTAAGCCTTCCCCCATCATTCCTAGATCTCAAATCACTATTTTAGTGAGGAGAGGCCATTCTAGTGAGGGAAACTCATCGCTCTTCAGTAACTTTAAATCCAGCTATCAAATACTCTTGGAGCCTTTTACAAACTTGTAGAGGATAGAACCAAGAGAAAAAAGAGTCCAAGATCTAAAAAACTTACTTGTTAGATTGTAAGATATCCTCACTTTTAGGTAGAAATTAAATTTAAAACTATAGAAAATCTGTAATGCATGGAGCCTCCAAAATCCATGTAGTGCAAGATTATGTTTTCCTCAAGTTATGTTTGAAATTTTGTTAAATTTCATTGAGTATTTTGAAAGATATGGGCATTTGAAATTTTGGATCAAATATGAACTTATTTGACTCATCGGACGACCCAGAATCGGCCACTTCAACTGACTTAGACCACACGCCTTGCCCAGGATTTGAACCCGGGCAGCTTCTCAAATCTTGCGTCATTGTGGCACTTCTGTAGCCACCTGATCAGATCACGAGTAAACAGACGGCTGATCTGGCCATTTGACATGGTTGAGTGGCACGCCATTGTGCGCCACGTGTCAGACACACATCAAATCAATGCAATGGCGTCATAATGATTGTCGTCGCCATCCAATGATTGGAATTAAAAAAAAAAGTTTTAAATGCCTAGAATCATCCAAAATTCAAAGAAAATCAAATTTTTTACTAAATTGGACATTCCTCTTATCGTTGGAAAGGGAATTTAGCCTACTATTTATTAAAATTAGAATTTAGTTAATTTGATTACTAGATTGTGAGATATTCTTGTTTGTTTGAATTTCATTATTTTTATTTCTTACAATCCAATGGTCAATTGGGCCCCAAATTTTGGTGAAGAGTTTTTGGGTATCTTAGGCATATATTATAATTTTCATAGGTTCAGATACCTAATTAATTTCTGTGATGTGACTTTTTAAAACAGTGGGTCCATTTTGAACTCAAAATTTTTGAAAATTTATGACTCTTCAAATCTTTAGAATTAGGATGCATGATTGTTTTTGTGTTATTGCATATGTAACTAGGTTGGTTGAACAAAATTTCAAACCAAATTGAACTATAGTGACACCTATGAAAAATAACTAAGGATGTTGTATAGATGACTTAGAAAATTTATAGGAAATTGTACACACACCCAATATGAGTGAAACCAGGCAAACTCAAACTTAGTGACATCTTAAACCATATGTTTAAATTTGACTAAATTTGGAGCTCTTTATGTCATAAAATAAAATATGTCAAAATTCAGCCCTTTTAAGGACTTAGAAAACTAAAACAATTCTAACAAATCAAAATTAAATACAAACATTATATATAATACCTCAAACTATTAAGAATTTAATTTCCAACTTAAGAAAAATAAAACCCCTTTGACTTGACATCAGATTTAGGCTTAATTTAATTTTAATGGAAAATTAAGATTTAATTAGTTTAATTAATTAAAAATAATTAAAATTTCCAAAGAAATCCCGGACATATGGAAATCTCTCCTTAGGTCATTCATGACCTTTGGAGTCTATTTTAAGGAGTTAAAAATTCATTTGGAGCAAAATCAATAAAACACTCTTTAATCAAACAATTTAGAAAATTCAATAAATATTAAAACTTCAAAAAATTATAACTTTTTAAAGAAAGTTTCAAATCTAGCAAACTAACAGTTTAATTACTCATCATAAGGTCTATTATTTATTAAAAATCTGAAACCTTCATACTTAACTTTAATTTAAAAAGTCAACTTTTAACCCCTTAGTTATCACATTAAAATAATTACAATAATTATAAAAAATCCAATAATTAATGAAAATTCCCAAAAAATTTAATATGATTAATAAAATTCTTAACCAATATTCTAACACATAATAACCACTCCAAAGATCAAAGATGAAGTTTTTAGGATAGACTACACTTGGCTACGGGGCTACATATCCTAAGGAGACCTAGTTCTTCAAGCCTGGTAGCACAACGCCACGAATAGATTTAATTGAGTGTAAAACTTTCAATTAAATTATTCTTAATTAATTAACTAAATTAAAATCTTTAATTCAACTACATCAATAAGGCTTTTAGGATGGACTACTCTGGGCTGTGGGTCCTGAGGAGTCCTGATTCCTCGAGCCTTGTAGCAAAATGTCACGAACTTGTTGATGAAAAACATAAGCTAATTTAATTTTAAAAATTGGTAATTAATAAAATTAATTAAGAATAATTAAATCTTAACTTCTGACTAACTAAATCAACTTAATCAACCCATATTGCTACTAGGTAACCCAAGCCTACGAGGCTATTAACTTAGCCCCAATGAAGGTGAAATAAACTTCACGGCCTTGATGAGCAATAAAAGTAGTAATCATTCAATAATTAAAACATACCATTAATTAAGCTTTTACACATTAATATTTAAACTCAAACATAAATCTCCCCTTTAATCTTTAACAAACTCAAACATTAGACAATCTCAACAAACAACCCAATTTAGGATCTACCCCAACCACATGACCTTTCACATACAATTTAGATGATTTTCTAGGACAACCAACTCTAGATCTAGGCTAGGCCGTTGTTTAGTTTTCTGTTGTGTGCTAAGTTTTTCGAGATTTCATTGCATGTTGTGATTGAAATTGCTTGATATGTTTATTTACTTTTTATGTACTTTGTGGATTGATGATGTGATTAGTTATTAAATTACCCCTAAGTTAGGATCGCTTTGTTTGTTCACCAAGTTTTCTGTAATTGATCGTGCTCATGTAGGAGAATAAAGGGGGGTTAATAAATAATAACATTATAAATGCTACATGTGCTTCAGCTTGCTTAGCCCCCAAATAAATAAGAGGACGGCCAAACATGGCTCAATTGAGTAATTTTAATTTCATTATATAACTACTTAGAAATTGATTTGATTATTAAATGCTTAGGATAACTCTGTAGGAGACTCTAGAATTTTTTTTATACTAATATAATTTATTTAAAGTTAAGATTTATGAAGGTCCAATTTTGAGTTGGGATATAGTTGTTCAAAGCTTGGATTTCAAAGAGAAAAGGATATCCCTTTGGGGTATAATCCTTTTCAATTTGGAAGTCCAAATTTGGGCACTTACAATATCCAAAATGGAAGTAATAACCTCCCCTTATGGGGAGAGTTTTCCTTTTTGTTTGAATATCCACATACGAAGTATACGAGGAGACAGAAGAGTAGCTTGAAGACTGAGTATCCAACTCAAAATTAACTTGCGTGAATATTAGGATTATAATCCAAGTTTGTGGTTAGTGGTGCCAGGCCACTTTCAATTTCTACATTTCTGAGTTGTAATAAGCAAAGCAGTTTGCTTATGGATATTTATTAATTAATTTGATTATATTGGTATGTTTGAGTTGATCTGATTGTGTATAAGATTGCCATTTTCCCTAATTTTTTGGCTATTGTGTGTTGTTTTTGTTTTAGTCTAGATATGCGAAAGCTCGTGAGGGTGCAGCAAAATTTGTCTACTTAAATTTAAATAAAAATTTTAAGATAACATAGAAACTCTAATGATCTAAGAAGTAAGTCTGGGACTGTCGGGAGTTTGCATAACAAAAGAACTGAAAACCTTTTTATAATAAGTTCAAAATTGGGTTTGGCACTGTGGCGCTCAACAAGGTACCACCACGGTGGTAAAAAAATGAACTAGTGCCTCAGCGCTTGAAAGTTTGCTTCGCTACGATGGCAGCTAAATGGCCTAATTACTGATTGAAATGGTGCATCTTTTGGTTGAGTCGGCATGGATTTTAATCTTCAATAACTGCTCCACTGCGGTGCTCCAAATTTTGGAGGCGTGGAAAGGCATGGCTTTGCGGCGCTCATTTTCCCAAGACACCTAGTTCTGTAGTGCTAAATTATAGCGCAATGGTGCTGTGTAACGCCGCGACGCTTACTATGGTTCCACTTTGGCGCTTACAAACAAAGAAGATTGGTGCCACGATGTCAGAAATCGGCGCCTCAACGTGTTTGAACTCGAGGCTGTGATGTGATATAATCTAGCACCAAGCCGTTGCTTAGCACTTATAATATTTGTCATTTTTGATCATTTTCTGTACAAACTTAAAGAAAATAACAAATTTTCTTTTTATTTGTATATAATTAATAATACATAATTTACATTTAACAAATACTCTAGAATATTACTAGAAACATTAACATACACATTCATAGAGTTTTTAGCTCCCTACAACCATATACCTTATCTAGTGTTGTCAGCGGAGGGCTTCCTTTACCAACTCTTAAACAACTTGAAAAGTTGTATAATACTACGGATCACTAGATATATTCATCTACCGATCTCCATCATTATCTAGCCACATCTAAAATTTTTCCAAAGAACAAAGTCAAATTAGGCCACTTCAACTCTCAAATCTCGAATTAATTAATGTCCCCAACTACAAAACTATAATTTAAACTTTCCTTCACCATTTCGAAAAGATTTCTAGAGGAAATTCAAAGGATACACTAATTTGATTGTAGGATTCTAAGGCTTCGTTTGAGACGATTTTTTTATTGCTTTTTAAAATGAAGTTAATTAATTTTTTTTACTAAAATTCCATTTTAAAAATAATAAAAAAAGCCATCCCAACCGAAACCTAAGTCTATTTATAGAAAAAAAAAACCAATTAAAATTAATTTCGAAAAAAATCTTATCCATTTTAAAATGACGCAACAATAGAAATAGATTAATTCCTAAAAAACTTCATAATATAAACAACCCTATTTATAATGACAAACTAGAAAAGTTATGATAATTACAATTAGAGGTGTAAATAAGTTAATTAGTGACATTATCAAGCTTGGCTCGTAAGTTAGAAAGTCGGCTCGAATCTAGCCCAAAAAATGAACTTCAACTCAACTCATCCTTTAACTCGTCGACTCAAGAGCTTGACTCGTAGACTCGAGAGCTTGACTCAAGCTCGTGGGAGTAATCGGGAAGCACAACGGCGTCACTACAGGAGTGCCGAAGAAAAAACGAAGCTCGTCCGTCTACCTGTTGTAGAAGAAGAAACGAAGAAGAACAATTTTTTTTTTCAGCGTGGAATAGCGGCTTTACTTTACCGTAGCATAATGATGAAATGGACAAGCTCTTTTTTTATATTTTTAGACATGTGCAGCAGGTGCAGTTAATTAATGATGCAGTTTTTTTTTTTTTGGAAAAGAAAAAATTTTCAAAAAATTTAAATGTGAAAACTTAAATTTAATTTTGAACTACATAAATTAATAAATAAGATTATTTATTATCCCTAAATATTTGCTGAACATGTAAGCTCGGGAGCCAACGAGCGAGGTTTTATCAAGCTCAAACTCGAGCTTATTTAATATACAAGCTCGAGTTCGAGGCTCGATAAGCTCCGCTCGCAAGCTCATTAGCAAGTTGAGCTCAAACCGACTTGGCTCACTTATACTCCTAATTACAATAGATTCTATTATAATATTAGATTTAAAAATAATAATAAAATCAACATGAATTTTGATCCAATTGCTCTTGTCGCCATAACTTGACAATCAAGTCTCTTACTGATGAACTGGCTTTATTGGTGTGCTCGTAGCAACAACCACTTCAAACTTGATATATCATCAAAGAATTATCTTGATCGGAGAATCTCGAGGCAAAATCAAGTTGGAAACTTCAAAAATAAATTTGGGACCATCTGAACTCTGATTTTAGTAAACTTATAGTTAAAGTGAACGTCTAAAAAAATGAACCCAACGACACCAAATTCAACTCAATATGAGCCAAAAAATGAGTCCAAATCAAGGACTCAAAACACATTTTGGAATGCTCAAACCATAAATTGGATGATCAAATAATTTCCAAATAGGACATGCTTATAGTTGAATCGAGTAACTTGATGAGACAAATCCAACGAGCCCAAGATCGCTACAACAACAACAACAAGAACAAGCCTTTGTCCCACTACGTGGGGTCGGCTACATGAATCCTTTTTCACTATTGTGTCAAGTTAAAAGTCAAATTTTCATTTAAATCTAATAAAGAAAGATCATTTCTAAAATTTTCTAACCTAGTCTTTTTAGGCCTACCTCTACCTTTCTTAACATAAGTTAAACCTAATACCTCAACTTTTCTAATTGGGTCATCTAAAGGCCTCTGTTTAACGTGACCAAACAATCTAAGGCGACTCTCTCTAATCTTATCTTCCACTTGAGCTACTCCAACCTTTTCACATATATGCTCATTTCATATCCTATCTCTAAGGGTCAAGCCACTCATCCACCTAAGCATCCTCATCTCTGCAACACTTAACTTAGTATTATGCTTCTCTTTTAATGGCCAACATTCGGCACCATAAAGCATTGCAGGTCTCACCACCATCTTATAGAATTTTCCCTTAAGTTTGAGGGGGACTTTTCTATCGCACAATAAGCCCGATGCATTCCTCCACTTCAACCATCCAACTTGAATTCTGTTGATAATATCCCCATCAATTTCACCATCACTCTGAACAATAGATCCAAGATATCTAAAATGTGTACTCTTATTAATGACTTGATCGCCCAAAGTCACAATCCCCTCACTAGGTCTATTGCTACTAAAATTACACTCCATATATTCAGATTTAAATCTACTCAAGCAAAACCTTTAGACTCTAAAGTTAACCTCCATAATTCAAGTTTACCTACAACTCCCTCTCTAGTCTTATCAACAAGATGAATATCATCAGCAAAAAGCATACACTAAGGTACATCATCTTGCAAATGTATAGTGAGAACATCCATGACTAAAGCAAAAAGATATGGACTTAAGGCTAATCCTTGATGTAATCCAACCGAAATAAGAAAATATTTGGTCAAACCACCTTGTGTTTGAACACAAGTAATAGCTCCTACATACATATCTTTAATGATTTGAATATAAGCATTATTAACTCCTTTTTTTTCAAGAACTCTCCATAGCACTTCTCTTGGAACTTTATCATATGCTTTCTTTAAATCAATAAATATTAAATGTAGATCATCTTTATTCTCTCTATATTTCTCCATCAAACCTTTCAATAAATGTATGGCTTCCATAGTAGACCTACCCGGCATGAATCCAATTTGATTTTGAGAAACATTTATATCACGCTGTAACCTACGCACCATAACTCGCTCCCATAGTTTTAAAGTATGACACATTAACTTAATTCCTCTATAATTCACACACTACTGTGCATCACCTTTATTCCTAAAAATAGGAATTAACACACTCATTCTCGGCTGATCTGGCATCATTTTAGTCTTCAAAACAGTATTAAAAAGTTTAGTAAGCTAAGAAATTCTTCCATCCCCTAAGCATTTCCACATCTCTATTGGAATATCATCAGGTCCAATAACTTTTCCACACTTCATTTTCTTTAAAGCCTCTCTAACTTCGGTTTTACTTATACGCCGATAAAAGCAAAATTCTTTATTTTCATTTAGGGTGATAAAGTCACTAAAGTCAATCGTATTTTCACATTCTTCATTAAAAAGTTTAGCAAAATACCTCATCCACCTTTGTTGAATATCATCTTCTAAGAAAATTATTTTTTTATCTTCATCCTTAATACACATCACTTGAACTAAATCCTTACTACTCCTATCTCTTTGTTTGGCTAACTTATACATATATCTTTCTCCCTCTTTAGTATCTAATCTATTATAAAAATCATTAAAAGCTAAGCTCTTTGCATCACAAATAACTTTCTTAAATTCCTTACGAGCCTCTTTATAGCTTTCCCAATTATCAGAATTTTTACATCTAAATCAATTTTATAACAAATCTTCTTATTTTTTTATCTTTTCTTGCATATTTGGATTCCACCACCAATTATTTTTACTATTAGAAGCTTTTCCCTTTGAAACTCCAAGCACATCTTCTGTAATATTCTTAATATCCTTAGTACACCTAAGATCGCTGAACTCAGAAATTGTTTAAGTCATTCAAATGTCCAATAAATGGTCCACGGTCAAGGGGATCAATTTCAGTCGTCCATTCAAATGGCTCCAAATTTACCATTGATCTCTCTCCTATTTACTGGTCATGCCACTCTAAGAAAACTATAAATACACCTCTCATTCCTCATGAAAAGGGGGCCCAAGTAAGGAGGAGAAAAAGAAAGGAGAGGAGGAAGGAAGAGACATTTAAGATATCTCTTACCACCAAACTCCTCGACAACCGCTCGGACTTCCAACGGACCACCATCCATCGCAAAACTTCCATCAAACCAGTGCCAGTCAAAGTCAGACTTTTGTCCGGCCACATACTGACGCCAAACTTCTATCCGACCACTAACTGACGTTGTACTTTCACCCATTTTCCAATTATTGTTTGACTTACTCCCGGCTACCAACAGATGTCAGGCTTCTTCCCAACAACTAGTTGTGACCAAACTATGGTCTTTCTAACCACTTTCTCCTGCCGACTATGATCCTTCTAACCTCCATAGCCGATCAACTACGGTCCTTCTGACCTTCGTCGTCTGCTGATTACAGTCCTTCTGACCTTCATCGTCATACAATGGTCTTTCTAACACTGTCGCCCGTCGACTACGACCCTTCTAACCTCCGGAGCCTGTCGACTACAATCCTTCTGACTTCTGTCACCAGCTGACTCCTTTTGACCTCCATCACAAGAAAATGGTCTTTCTGATCATTGTCGCCTGTCGAGTACGGCGCCCGCTGACTACAATCCTTCTAACCTTTGTCACCACTAACTACAATCTTTCTGACTATTGTCACCCGCCGACTACGGTCTTTCCAACCTCCATCACTAGACAACGACCCTTCCAACCTTTGTCACTAGGTTATGGTCTTTCCAACCTCAATCGCCCATCGACTACAATCCTTCTGACCATCATCACCCGACTATTATCTTTTTGACCTCCGTTACCTGCTGACTAAAAGAACATGCCAATAATAATTCTTCCATTTCCCACCATGTAATGCACTCTATATGATGTATATTTGCTATATCAAACCAAGGCCTTCCCCCTAGGAAAATTGCTTCTTATATGCTTCTCCAAAGTAGATGCTTATATTGATTTTTGAATCAAATAGATAAACTTCTTCAAATAGATTTCACTGCCTTTCATGATCTAATTTTTTAAGCAAACATATAATCTTCTCCAAACTCTAACTTTAAAAAAAAAATTATGAAAATTGCATTAAACTTAAAAAGGAAAGGATACAAACTACTATGTGATAGCCAAACTATCACATTCCTTCCTAATCAAGTCAACAAAAATTGAAGGAAGAACATCAATAACAAAAACATCCCAAAAGAAATCACCTAAGAGGGCTTGATAAGAACAAACTCCAACTTCTTGGGAAGGGTGGGGAAACACTCAACTGCTATAGCCATTTAGGTCGTCAACTACCCTATCTACCATATGACAATTCAATGGCAGGCATGACAAAGTCTATGTCGCAATGATTAAGAGTTGAAACCCACATTCACAAAAACAGAAAGATGTTGATTTGCAGAGAAAGAGAAACCTTTTAATTTCAATATTTATAATATTAAAAACTATGATTTGTTTGAAACTCTACAAATATGGCCTATAAAAATATCATAATAGACGATGATATAAAACATGAAAAATACTTAAATTAATCGTGAGAGTTCATTCTATCCAGAATGTAATTAACTAAGTTACACAACCTAAATATAAATGCATTTGCACATAATTCCTAGGACTAAACATTTAAGTATTGAAAGTTAACTTCTCAATGCTTAACTTTTAAATGTTGATAATCAAGTTTGCTTGAGTTAGCTTAAGAAAGCTTTTCAGGCATTGGAAGTTACAACTTCGTAGGAACATGAGTTTCTAATACATAAACTAATCTGCATTCCCTTCAATTTTATGCAAGCTAATGATTTTGAGCTAGTGCATTTGGCACACAATCCGATTCTAGGACTTGGAAAAAAGCCATAAATTAGTTAAAAACTATACAATCTTTATGTGGTTTGGCTTCTCTATTTTTCCTCGTCTCTTTACCCCTTGGCAATTTCACGGCATTTCAATCATCAAATAATTCACTTAAGAAAGGGTCGGAAAGAGTATCTTTAGCAGATTCGAAGTTGTGAAGACGCCTTTTAAAAGACCTAAGATTTCTCTCATCCTTTATTGTACGTTCCTGGAAAAAAAAAAAAAAGATGCATTGCAAATAGTTGAGCTTCAAGTTTTGCTGGCAAACAGTCTCAAATAAAACACTCACATAGATTTTCTTCTTATCCAAAATGTCAACAAGATATATCAGCCATAGAACATTGGTCTTTGGGAAGCTGCATAGCAATATATTGCATCAATAAGATAATTTACATTTTATTTCATCAATTAAATTTCATAAAGGTTTTTCAAGCATAATTAGGCGGAAAAAACTTAGCAGTGCTTTAATCATGCAAAGGAACTATATGCATATCCACTTCCTTCACTCTTGTTTAATTGATTATAAATTGTAATTCCTAAAAAGGACATTTCAATATTAATGGCATTACAACCTTCTTCAACTCAATCATGACAGGCAGGATGTGCATAGAGGCTAATGTGCGCCAATCGTATACCCCTTCATTTACAAAGAGCTTATTTTTGTAGGTCATACATTCACATCACGGCTTATATATTAGTCAAGATGTATGCAGTAGAAATTGTCAGCCAAGTATAACAAAATAATAGACATTACAACCACTACCCCATTAGTTAAAATCCAAAAATTCACGTGTAGGTGTGGGCTCCGAAAATTCGGCCCCGGCCTCCACTCGCTTTTCTTATTCGGCGAGGGAGTTTTAACGAACTAAGTTCCGGGGTAAATTTTGGAAGGCAGATGGGTTTGTAGATAAGACACTACCCAGAGATTTCGCCCTCATTTGGTGAGGACTTTATGATCTGAGTTCTGGTTTCCTATAGGCGCAAGCCCCTATAGTTAATTACCCCTCCCGATAACGAGAGAGAACTTTCGATTAAGGCTAGTCATCGATCAGATACGTAGTAAATACGTGTTATCTGGCATATAGTAGCAGCATTGGGTTTATGATATTGGTAGAAATTGGATTTGGAAATTGGAGAATTTGGTTCGGAAGATTTGGGAAAATTCTATATTTAAAATAGAAATTTCACCATCGTGTACTTAAAGCGGATGGTGGGGGAATAGATGATAGACCCGATCAAGATCCCATGGTTCCGTCGTCCCGGGCCATCGTGGTCCCTGGTCTACTTAGTCAGAGGAGGTAGTCGACCCAACCTGACAGAAGGATCCTTGTCGGCAGCCATGGGTTGCTTCGTCCAAGGGGACCTCGTAGACCTGGGGTGAATGTTTGTCTAAGGGGACAAATTTGAATCCACCTTAGCTAACAGAGGGCTTTGTGCCCTATCGATCATATCCTATTGATTCATATCTCAAGGATTTGATGCCAGTAAGGAGCGTATTGGCTCTGGCCATAACCGGTATTTCGTGGTGCCATTTGACGGCAAAACCACTCGGTTCAGAGGGCCCCGGGTCGTCGTAACCGTTTATCCTGCGGTGGCCATTTGGCGGCAGACCACGTCCTTACTGGCAGGAGACTGTTTTGAGGATGGATCCTAGTAATATTTTCGACTAGGCATTTCGCTCTTTGTGAGCTGAAGTAGTTTTTGAATTTGCCCGCCTCGACAAACTGTTGCGGAGGGCGGATGGATTTTGCTTTAAGTAGTTGGATAGTTGATTTCAATTTAAATATCTTTGGAATTGGGATTTGTAGAATTTGAATTTTATGTGGACTTGTGGGAGACATTTAAAAATATTTATGAACCCCTCCGGTTGAGATCTTCATCCAACACGGCCATCATCGGGGTATTTTGGGGTCATTTCCATTTGTTGGTTCAACCTTGTCAACTCTATCTAACTGTCGACAGAGGATCGGGTTTGTCGTAGGCTTCGTGCCTTTGTTTGAATGAATTTCTTGATTGTAGGCCTTGAAGGCCTAATATGAATGTATAAGATAAATATTTCGGTCGGCTTTGTGACCGCATATTTATCTGATGGTTCGAACCCTGTCTACTCCTATCTGATTGCTTAGGAGGGTTGGGTTCTCGTAGGCTTGGTGCTTTTTGTTAGTGAATTCTTTTGATTGTAGGCCTTGAAGGCCTAATATGAATGTATTGAAACAAATACGTCGGTCGCCACAACCGTATATTTGTTTGGAGGTTCGAACCCTGTCGACTTCTGTTGATCCGTATAGAAGGATCAGGTTCGAACTTGAATTCACTTATTGACCCGCGCAGCATCCCTAGACGTCACGTGTGTACCAATAACACGCTCGCCGGGGCCCATGCGGGTTGTATGATTGCTTTTACCCCTTTGTGTGCCTATGTGTATACAATTTATAGTGCATGTGCAGGGGTATTTTGAAAGTATTTATAGACGCCTTCTGTCCGCTAATACGAATGTTGCGGATCCGGTGGCGTTGCGTTGTAGTTGTGGACGCCTTCTGTCTGCTTGCATGAGTGTTGCAGATTCGGTGGCGTTGAATTGTAGATTGTTGACGCCTTCTGTCTGCTTGCATAAGTGTTGCAGATTCGGTGGCGTTGAATTGTAGATTGTTGACGCCTTCTGTCTGCTTGCATGAGTGTTGCAGATTCGGTGGCGTTGAATTGTAGATTGTTGACGCCTTCTGTCTGCTTGCATAAGTGTTGCAGATTCGGTGGCGTTTGATTTTGATGTTGACTCCCCCTTTCTCAATCACCGGGGAAGGTTATTTTATGGATTTTGAAGTCAAAGATTACTTGATTTGGAAAGAACTCCTTTCAGGATCTTTGGTGCAGCGGACCGTTATTTTCAGTATTTGTAGACATCGGAACTGTTTTCTTCCTAAGGATGGGACAAGGAAGAAACTTTGGCACAGCAGGAAGTTTAGTTCTAACTTGTTTGAACTTTCCTCCTATTCTGCCACGAGATGTACTTTTCGTACATCGGGCCGCCTTTGTACCCGACGTGCTTGTAGATCTTGATCACCACTGTCGTAGGTGATATTCATACTCGTGTCCACAGTGATTCGTTGTTCTTTCAATACATACTGTTGTTATCCACAAGTGGCTCGTGCTTATTTGGAGGGATCCGTACTTGTGTCCACAGTGGTTTGTTACTTCTACGATGCATCCACTGTTGTTATCCACAAGTAGGTTTGTACTCATTTGCAGGGATCCATACTTGTGTCCACAGTGGTTCATTGTATCTACGATGTACACACTGTTGTTATCCACAAGTGGCTCGTATTTGTTTGTAAGGATCCATTGTGTTTGCTATGAGCTCCTAGGAATGTTCGTAGGAGACCCTCGTTTGTCTACATCATACCCACCTATCACCAATCTCAGGTGGGTTTTCGATTGCATCTGCTGTAGGGACAGATCTTCGATTACCGGTCTCCAATATTGCCGTCTCAATCAACAGGCAAAGTTGCTAGTGTTGGAGAGTGATTTCGGGTGCATGTAAGAGTGACACCAATGCATCTCATTCTTGCAGGTACAGTGCTCCCGGTTTTGTAGAGACTGTTGTAAGAGTCCAATACATTATTTACTGACATGCATTGAGATCTTGTGTGTTGTTCTTGGAACTTCAAGTCTTCTGAAACCTTGTTCAATTCATGTTAGAGTTTACTTGAGCTCGAGTTCTATGTTCGGGTCCTTCGATATTCAAGTCTTCAAGTTCAAGTACATGTCGAGTGCTTTGTTTAGAATCTTCTGAAGTTCTTGCAAGTTCAATTGAATGTTCAAGTTGACTTGAGTTTGGTTCAAGTATGATTTCGTTTTATTTGAGTTTGGATTCTTAGAAATCTTTTGAATTTTGATTCTGATTTAGGTCCCAAGTCCACTGTTCTTGTTCATGTTCAAAGTTCACTGCTCTTTCTTATTTGGTCCAGATTTTGTTCTTTTGAGTTCAAGCAGGTCCGAGTGTAGTAATATTTCACCCGAAATTTCGGCAGCCTCCCGGCGTCTCCCCCGTTTAGGGGAAAACTACGAGAAAACTGGGCCTTCCCACCACAGCCAATAAAGGCGTGCATGGTAGGTGCCCTCTTTCGAGGACACCTCGGCCGTGATTTTTCTTCCCACCACGGCCAATAAAGGCGTGCATGGGGTCTTTGACGGTACCTGTTACAAGAAGAGCAGTTGCTTTCCCCCCGCCCGGGGGTACTTATAAATCATTCCGGTCGCGCAAAGGAAAGAGTACACCAGGCTCGCCTGGCCTCGCCATGTGCGTCGAACCGGTTTCCCTCCTACCACGGCCACTAAAGGCGTGCTTAGGTGGTTTGCCGGTCCGACACGCATGTCGAGACAGGAGGGCGTGGGTCGCTCGCTTACCTCAACATAGGTGTCGTGCCGGCTGCCCCTCCTACCACGCTCAATAAAGGCGTGCATAGGTAGACCGCCGGCCCGACACGTTAGTCGAGATAAAAGGGCGAAGGTTGCTCGCTTACCTTATCGTAGGTGTCGCGCCAGTTGCCCCTCCCACCACGCTCAATAAAGGCGTGCATGGGTAGACCACTGCCTTGCCACGTTTGACGAGGTAAGAGAGCGAGAGGGAAGGCGACTGTCCGTCTCGTCGTAAACGTCGGACCGGATTTCCTCCTACCACGCTCAATAAAGGCGTGTATAGGCGGTTTTCCGGTCCGTCGTACACATCGAGGACGGAAGCCTGAGTTTAGGGGTTATACCTTTCGGGCCGGTAGACCGGCGGACTGGCGGTCATCAGTGAAGGTTCGGACGTCGGGGAAGGCCCGGCAAGCCATGTCATTTGCAATTAATCATTTAATTATAATTAAAGCAATAATTATATTTGATTATAATTAATATTTATTAATTATAATAAATTATACTTAAAAATAATTAAATAATTAATTAGAATTAATAATAATTAACTAATCAGTTAAATATTATTAATAATAATTAACTATATTTAATTATAATTAATTATAATCTATATAATTAATAATAAATTATAATAAAATAATAATTATTAAATTAATTATAATTAAAATTAATTAATAAAATCAAAATATCTCTCCCTCACTCTCTCTCGGTTCAGTGGATTACAGGATTTGGCCGAAGAAGTGCGTGAAAGGAAGGAAGTTACCTTCACTTCCAGCGGGCTCCTCTTGGTGCTTCTGATCAAAATGCCGAACTTCCGATCCTACAGATAGGAAAAGCCGGAGAAGGAGCGAGGTCGACCGGCCCTGGAGGAGTCGGAGAAGGAACTCGAAAGGGAGAAGGTTATCTCTGCAGCCGGCGAGCTCCCAAGTTGATTCCGATCAAACTGTCGTAACTTCCGCTCCGACGGGCAGGGAGAGTCGTCGAAGAGCAAAGTCGAGCAGCCAGGTAGGATCGAGCAAGCTCCCGAGTTGCTTCCGATCAAACGTTGTAACTTCCGATCCGGTTGGGAGGAGAAAGAGCGAGAGAGGGATCGGGAGAGGAGGGTCGACGCGAGGAGGAACAGAGGCCGAAGGCCTCGCTGCCTCGAGCCCTTTTAACGACTCGAGTGAGTCGTGTGAGCGACGTGCGAGACGCGACGCTCGGTATGGCTTCAACGTGCGACGAGCGACGCTGGATCGTGCGACGTGGGGAGGCAGGTAAGGGATTTGATTGATTTTTTTTTCTTTTTTTTTTTTATTACATAGCAGGTCAACAGTAGGTATAGTATTCCTTGAAATAAAAAGTCAATTTGACCATTTGCAAATAAAAAATAAAGAAATTGATCTATATTAAATTGATATTTCGCAAGTGAAAGTGCTTCTAAAGGCAAGTTAACTAACCAAGTCAAAAGTTTAGCTCATAATAAGCATGGTCTCTTCTAGGAGTTGATTGAGCAAAAACAGAAAGGGTTGTAGTGAACTAATCGTAAGCATCGGGCTGTATTGACAGCCCATCACAACTGATTGAAACTGGTGCTCTTTAGAATTAAAATTGACAAGAATAGAAAGCTAAAACATACCTCTCCTCCCAGCATTCTCCAGTCACTTCTTTCATCCTTCTATATGTTTCAGACTGCCAACAAAGACAAATATATAACAAAATGGGACTTAATTTTACGCATCATAAGCTAGTTTAGCTTGCTTCTCACCTGTATATTCCATTTGGGACCCTTGAAGAGTTCAGGATCTGATGAAAGATTAAGAAAGAGTACAGCTTCTCCTGTGGTCATAAAAATTAATAATCATTCAGTAAATTTTAACCTGCAAACAGCAAAATTGAAATAGCTAAGAAGTCCATGAAAATGATCTTTATGTGGTCCTCCGGCTTCTTCTCAGTAATGTTTTTCTCCATTTGATAGCATACAAGATACAACTAAACATTAACCTTAATCGAAAATCTTATTCTCTGACAAGATATCGAGGTAAATTTTCACATCCCTCCAAGCCCAGCTGGCCCAAACTTATTCCGTTCACTTTGGTCACTTAACCTTATTATGCAGTTTTGCATTAATATAATAACAGAGCATAAGATTAACAAACAAGGGCCTTTGGCTAAAGTTTCTATGTAGGGGAATCTAACCTTAATTAAATATGCATATGTGCAATGTATACTCATGAATGTATACAGGTGTTTCAGTTCTTGATGAGGATATTCTCCCTCAAGAAGAGGTTTCCTTTGAGTAACTTTTCTAGGACCGACAGAGGGACTCGCTTGAGGGGATTGATGAGATTTAATCACCTAGGTCTACTATGGAGCTCGTCCTGCAAGGAGAAAATTGGGGATCCCTCCTCAAACCACCACTGACAACTATCTCTTTCACTATCTCTTCCCTAGAACATCCAAACTCGCCCAACTCAGCTATAGGAAAGCGCTTACTTAGAAGACATAGTTATTGTACAACAATTTGTCCTAAAGCTCTTTCATTCCCCTAACATCTCACTCACCTTCTTCATCAAGGCAAACCGAGATCTTCTACACTATGGGCTCCGAAAATTCCATTGCGCTCCGCGGCCTCTCTGCGCCAGTCTGTCTCTTTTCTTATTTTGGGACGACAATGGAGAGTTTTAACAAATTTAGTTCCGGGAGAATTTTTAGAAGACAAATTGGGGTTTACATGAGACACTACCTAGAGATTTCGCCCTCATTTTACGAGGACTTTATGAACTGAGTTCTGGCGCTCCTATAGTTAATTATCCCTCCCAATAATGAGAGAGAACTTTCTATTAAGGTTAGTCGTTAAAGAGGTCGCGTGGGTTATAAGTTCAGCATATAATAGCAACTGTTTTAGGATTTGAATTTGATTTTATGATTTGGAAGATCTAATTTTGATTCAACATGTAAGATCTAATTTCCTATATTGTAATGACTACTGAGCAGATTACTTCACAGACAAAAAAATTGGTCATAATTTTAAGGATTTCACAGCAAGCTAACATTTTACTGTCTTCCATTAAAAGTACTCAGGCCATCCACAAATCCTAATAAGGGAAACAATTGAAAAAGAGAAATTACCAGTGTTGATACGAGAAAGTGTGAAGTCAATTATAGACACTGTCAGCCCAAAGGTACTAACACTCTTTTTTTTTCCTTCAAGGGTGAAATCAACTATTGTGGCCCCACCACGACGTAAGAGAATGTTGCCCCTGCAGGTAATATTTTGGATTATAATTCAATGGAAGTAAATGGTATTTGTAGGCAACCGTAAAGCAAAATGGAAAGAATCATTCAAGAAGTTTGGAAAGCAAATCGATACCAGTGTAAATCTCGATGTTCAAATTCACATGCAACTTCTGCCACAGCCAATGCAGCTGTAACCTACAACGACAAAGATGGAACTGCCTTCATTCAAAAAGCAAATGTTTAACAGGTTCATTTTTTGAGGCGGCAAATATATTGCTTGCCTGCACAAGTAAACTTCGAGCCTCATTGAAATTTAGAAGAACAAAGTTTTCAAGATCCTTTCCACCATCAGCTAATACAAACACAATATAGCGCTGAAATAGAGTAACTGTTGCTTAGGAAACAGAAAATTTCAATTTGTATCAACAAGATATAACAACTTGATGTCGCATAGATTGAAAACCAACTTGATCTTCTGGAAATGCACAAGGATGATCATTCTCAGAGTTATTTTTGGCATCCCAGTCTTCCCACGCTCTAATTAAGTTTGTATCGTACAAGCCTTGACATACTCGAAAACTGCAGAGAAATACGACGAAGTTTATGGAGAGCTAAACAAAATGAATGCATCGGGTATGAACAGTTGAGTTATGAAAGATATACTATCGACATACTCCTTGGTCTCAATAAAACTTCCACACGAATTGAGCTTGTCACTATTTTTATGCTGCTCTCTCAAAGAATTTAGCGTTAAGGAAAGCAAGACCTCTTCTAACACCTCTTCAGATTTCTTGTAGGAAAAGAGAGAAAATCGAACTATAATTAACAAAATAATAATAATAATAACAAAAACGAGGATAATTGTAAGAAAAATGAGCTCAGCAAACCTTCTGAACTTCTCCGTTAACTACCAAATCACCATCAATGGGAACTATCTTGCATACAGTTTCACCAGCTCTAAAAGCCTCTCCATATGTACCTTCACCAAGCTTTATTATACTGCTAGCATCACTGTATCCACAAAAGCCATTTTCAAAATCGGAATAAAGGCTAATGATTTTGTTGTCATAAGAAAATAGTTTCCAATACGGTATCAACTAAAATGTGTAACAATGACTTGTTCAAATGTAGGAACCAGCCAATTCGACCGAAACTGCTATCTATGAATACGCATTCAGTTAGTTCCAAATACAAGTCTTTCATGACAATTTTATAGATTCACCGTCATTTTTGGGATTAGTTTCACCAATAGGGACCAATATCTTGATAATTTTCTCTAAAGAAGGCACGAGTCAAATAAGGGAAAGCTCTAAGTTTGAACTTAAGCAAGATAGATGCCAAAAATCTATACAAAATTATTGATTTGTTGGATCTGAAATGGTCCACGGGCAATGTGAGAACCTTATTGATATAAATGATCAAGAAACAAGAGAAAAGAGGAGAGTAAAAGATACTTTTGAATTAAAACTCTTAAATTTTAGTTGATTGCCAAAAAATACAAGACTAATGCGAATGATTTGATATGTTGGGCTCACCATCTAGCCCTATTTATAGAACCGGGTGGGTCAAGGCACAATACTACAAACTTTTATTTGGTTCGGTGACCGGACGTAGCTCTATGTTCGATCACCACTGAGATAGTGCCACGTAGCAGGCACAAAACTGCCGACCCAACCTGGCGATTAGTGGGTATGTCGCACGTGCGTACTTTAAATCCATGACGACCCGACAACCAGCCCATCAAGGTATAGTAATATTTTAAATAAGTTCCTACCCTGTAGATTTTCACTTCGCTTTCTAGATTCAAAGACGAAGCGACTTCTGCAACTGTTCCTTTCCTTCGTAGTTCGCAAGCATTTGCCGTGAGTTCGAAGCAAATTTCCGATCGAATACCTTCAGATAAATAATGCCTCAGGTTAGAAATTTCTTCCGAAGAACATTTATTCTTGTCATATAGTTTTTCTGGTTAAAAAAATTAAAAATCATATTTTGAGGGTTACGGTTAACTTACTAACTTTCTTTTTAGTGTAAAAATTTGAATGTATACTGTGAGAACGTTTAAAATCAAACAGAGTTTCGTGTTTGGTAGTTCGCAGTAATGCTCGGTACTAATCGGTATTCGGTATTACCGATCGATATTTTATCTGTATTTATCGGTATTGATAATTTACAACATTAATGGAGTTTTAAAATAGTGCCTATTGTTTGAATAATGGACGGTATTATTCGGGGAACTTGCTTTTGTTTGCTTTAAAACAGTGCTCTGTAGTTTTTGTTCGGTGGTACTCGGTACTACTTGGCATTACTCGGTACAGCTCTTTATTAAAAGTTAATACTCGGTATAAATTTGAACATGTATTACAATAAATATTTATAATAAAAGTTAATACTAGGTATAAATCTCCTCGTTACTCCTCGGTACTGCTCGGTATTCAGAGTTAATACTCGGTATAAATCTCCTCGAAACTGCTCAGTACAACGCGGTATTCAGAGTTAATACTCGGTATTTACAATATATATCTTAATATTTTATATATAATATATTGTTCGGGGCTACTCGATACTGCTCGGTACTGTTCGGTGTTGATCGGTACTGGTCGGTATTGCTAGGTTATTCAAAGTCAATTCTCGATATTAGTTTAAATATATCATGAAAATACTGTGTATATGTGATCGCTATGAATCCTCTATAATATTACTCGGTACTTGAAGCTAATACTCGGTATTTGCATAATTTTTTGTTTTTTATTCTTTATTATGCAGGGATATTCCTCCAAGCTTCATTTCAGATGTCGGATTTCAACTTTTAGAGATGTTTGTAATCAGATGGTTGTGAAATTTGGGGAGCCGTTAGTTACAAAACTACGCCAGCTACATATTAATCAGTTCATATTACTTCCTCAATTCCCTCAGAATGTTCCAATTGTTTATATGTTATTGTCGAAGTGGGACATTCAGTCTGAATGTCTTGTTATTAATGGCAAGATGTTACCTTTCACATCTGATGAAATTGCTTTAATTCTTGGCTTGCCCAATCGAGGAATTAAATTTGAGTCAGGTACTGCTACAATGAGTGGAGTAACAGCAAATAATATAAGGCATGATATTGAGAAATTGGATGTGTCAACTCCAGTATAGAATGTAGTGTAAGAATTCATTGTGTACTTATTGTCCAACATGTTCTTTCAATGGCCAACTTCCGTGAACCATCTACAATATTAGACGTTGCAAAGAATGTCAAAAACTTTGGAACATACAACTGGCCCCAATCCATTAGGGATTTCCTCGTGATTGAATTTAATGCAATTGCAATAAAACAATCAAAAGGTTATTCACTAAGATATATCAATGGATTTGTGATAATTATAATTGTGAGTATTTGTTATAAATATGGTTTGGTTTTATTGACTTTACTATTGTCAATTATTTTTTTATTATTATTATATTAAATTGTTTGGTTTTATTTTTTACAGATATGGTTTTTTGAACATACAAAGTTCCATCCCGTAGTGGATGATGTAGCTCGACCCCGTCTCATTCGGTGGGATGGAAAATTTAATTATAGAGATAAAGATGTTAAAAATTTGTTAACTAACCATCAGGATGCTAAGGTAGAAAACCTAGTTATAGTAATTTAATTTTTTTATTTATTTATATATTTTTGATGACTATAAATACATTTTATGCAGATTTTCACACATTTACAAGAAATTACAGATGCTGAGAAGACTTTACTTGAGAGTTCTTCTACATATCCAATAGAAGAGCATCTGCAAATTGTACTTACCCCACACATAACCCCAAACATATCTTCTAAGCCCCCAACTCCATCTCCACCAAGTCCAGACAGTTCAATTAGAATGCCAAGCCCAACTGAATCTCCTAGCCAACCGTCAAGCACCAGTAAGACCCCACAGAAAGAATTAACCCCTGATCCTGATCCAAATCGTCCTGTTTCAGAGGAAACGAACTTGAAGATCATCAATCAATCCATTTACAAACTTATTTCCCAGCAAAACACACTGGTCAAAAAACTATCATCAATCGAACTGTCGAATATTATAGTTGAAAGACGGGTTGCGGCATTGGAACAAGCAGTATTCGACATAAAAGACGAGACTAAATTGAAATTTACTGTAATAGAGAAATTCTTGACTAATAATTTTCCTGCCTCTTTTAAATCAAACCGGAGTGAAAGTCCGCAAAAATCTTCTTCAAGAACTTTATCTGACCATAACAATTTGAACGAATTAGCCAAATCTGTCGATCAAATTGTTGAGGAAATTACAAAAGAAGCAGATTTGGAAGGGATGGATGAGCTTGTTACCCAATTTCATGCCCAGGTACATGAATCCTTAGAAGATAAGAATGTGAGCCAATCAAAAGATGAGGAATTTGCTTCATCAAATATGAGAGGCATTGCTCGACGTGTACAGCTGAGGAATAACAGAAAAATGAAACGGGTTAAAACTCCATTCACAGCAGGTGACAGGAAGAAGAAGAGAGTTGAGAGTACTTCGGTCAATGTGGCTGATCCTGCTGTTGAAAAAAATAGTAAAAAACAAAATGCACGCAGAGGAAGAAAGTCTGTCATTCGCGCTTCTACAAAATTAGAAATAAAGGCTGCTACTGCTACTGTTCCGGCTGCTGTTAATGCTTCTGAAGTTGATGAATTAAAAATGAAGGCTACTGTTGTTGCTCCGGCTGCTGCAGTTCATGAAGTTGATGAATCAAAAACAATTGAACGACCAGCACCAGAAATGTTGGAGTACCCAGCACGATTATTACTAAATGAAGACAAACAGATTTCCATCGATGATTTTCTAAAGAAGTTCAAGGATAAGTGAGTATCGATGAGTACCGAGCCATGTAATTCATTTCTTAAGTTATTGTATCAAACATTATCAATAAGTACAATGATCATAAGCTTATTGTACCGAGTTAATAATTTAAATACCGAGCTGTACCGAGTAAAAAATAAACTCGGTATTGCTCGGTATTGATAAGTTTCAAATAAATATTATACGGTACTTTATAATATTTTGAGACTTACTAGTTTTTATTGATAAGTACCTAGCACGAACACCAAATACCGAGCAATACCGACCGATCATAAGCTTAATGTATCGAGTAGATAATAAGAATTCAGAGCAGTACCGAGTAAAAAATAAACTCGGTATTACTCGGTATTAATAAGTTTGAAATAATGTCTTGAGTCTTATCTTTTTTTTAGAAAAGCACGAACACCAAATACCAAGCAGTACCGACCGATCATAAGCTTATTGTATCGTGTACATAATATGAATACCGAGCAATATCCAGTAAAAATAAACTCAGTATTTCTCGGTATTTATAAGTTTTACTAAGTATTACATGTTTTTTTTTTATAAGTACATACTAGGAACACCAAATATCGAGTAAATATTTTCAATACCGACATGTATCGAGTACAAAAATACTCGGTATAAACACATGTATTCATATGTATGTTGTTTTTTTCTAATGAAGATTACCTGAAATATGTAGGAGTGATACTATTTTCTCCTGCGAAAATGTAATTATTTATAGAAGCCAATTGGACGAACTATTGCTGTCAGAAGAGCTTGATAACAATCATGTTGATGCTTTTGCATTGTTACTATCCGAAAAGAATGAACTTACCCCAGGACTCAACCAAACTTTTATCTTTGTTTCTAGTTTCCATTGGGTAAGTTATCATTTGTAATTCCTATTTGCGATTTTAACGAATTCTCAATTTAAATATTATTTATTCCAGGGTTATTACCATCACAGAAATCAGACGGACACAAAAGGTTTCGTTGTGCATATCACCAGAACTTCTGTTACGAATGCTAATCTGATCCTTGTTCCCACCATAAACCAAAAGCATTGGACACTCCTGGTCTGTAATCTAAAGAAAAAAACTTGGAAATTTTTGGATTCGTTACCCAAAGCCACTCACAAGTCTATGGCTCCTGAAGTTGTAAGTTCATGTTAAGATTTGTATTTGATTTGAGTTATGATATTGAATATTAAATTTTTTATTTTATTTCCTTTTCAGATTTCTCATTTATACTCTCATTAACAAAATGCTTTTGACGATGATATACGGACCTGGCCAATCTTAACGATTCCAAACTTGCCAACACAAGACAACAACATCGATTGTGAAATGTTTGTTTGTAAATATATGGAAACAGTGATCCAAGAAGAAATTATTCAATGGGATATCCATAAGAACTGGCAAAGTAATATGGCTATATTCATGGCTGATTTTGCATATGCCATTTTATGTACTAATATGAAATAAAAAATATGAATTTACATAGGTCATTTCTGTGTTTTTTGTTGTGATTTTAAATAAATTATAATGCTTCGATTAATACCGATTTATACAATGAGGGATAAATTAACTTGATAATATCATATTTCTCGTTCACAAAATATGTCCAAATAAAACATACGTCATACGTAGTGCAACTTTCAATTGAACCTTATAGCAAAATATATCCAATTAAAGCAAAAATATACACGAATAACCTTTAATACCGAGTAATACCAACTAATACCGAGTTACTGAGAACATTAAAAATTTTCAGATTTGTTTTTGAAAATAGCAACAAATGTATACATCATAAGTAGTACAACTTTTAATTGAACCTTATAGCAAAATATGTCTAAATAAAAAATAAAAAATATTAATACCGAGTAATACCTACTAATACCGAATTATACCGAGTAAATTAAAATTTCTGAAAATCACAAAAGATGTATACATTATACGCAATGCAACTTTCAATTGAACCTTATAAGGAAAAAAATTTCTCAACAAAGCAAAAAAACTTTTAATACCGAGTAATACAAACTAATACCGAGTTATACCGAGTAAATTAAAAAATCCAAATTTAGTTTTGAAAAACGCAAAAGATGTATACATCATACGCAGTGCAACTTTCAATTGAACTTTATAGCAAAATATTTCTAAATAAAGCAAAAAAACCTTTAATACCGAGTAATACCAAGTTAGACTGAGTACATTAAAATTTCCAGATTTGTTTTTGAAAATAGCAACAGATGTATACATCATACGCAGTACAACTTTTAATTGAACCTTATAGCAAAATTTATCTAAATAAAGAATAAAAAATATTAATACCAAGTAATACCTACTAATACCGAGTTATACTGAGCAGTTACATAAAGGAAAACTGACTTCCTATTTCTCCTGGTGTGAAATGTGTACTTATAGGAGTCCTCTCTGTGGGTTTCATTTTTTTGCTCTTTCTCTTCTCACAGTGATCATTTAATCTAGCATTAGAGATGCCCTTTGGCGGCACTTTGCAGGATCTTTAATTATTTTGTGGCTCCCCTCAGGTATGTGTTTATTTTTTTCCCTTCCTTAATGATTTAAACATTTGCAGCCATTGCACTCATAGCATCGATCATACATTATTCTGCATCCTCATTACCCTCTGCTTCTATGCTAATTTGATATGTAAATCGGCAAATATAATTTCAAAAAATCATGTTACGGGATCCCAGAATCGATGTGCACGTATTGTTTCCCATGGATAGGATCTTTCGTCCACTATATAAATCTTTCCGAGCTCTAAATGACCATCTCGAAAGAAAATATTTTTGAGGAATATTAATAATATCCAACTGGCTCATAACTCCCATGCAATGAGAACATAATAAACCCATCATCTCAAATTTTGCACAGCTGCATTGTATAGTTCCTTCAGAAAAAATTAAACATAACAGTCCACTTGTGTGAATAAAAAGAGTGGTCTATGTTCTTGACTGAAAATGTCGATGAGTCCGGTGAAGAATGATCAATGCATAGTCCACCTAGACCATGTAAGAACTCTTCTTCAAAAAATGAATATAACTTTCTCAAATAAAAATTGGCAGCCTGCTTTAATATTAGGCTACTGTTCATGTAAGGTTGTATTTTCGTTTGACTACATCTAAAATTTTAATCTTGTTCATTCCTACGCCAAGTGTTTATAACTTTCTCCAACCCCAGGAAACAGTCAGTGATAAAACTTGTAGCCTTTAAAATGTCATGGCAAACATGATTGGTGGACTCACTATGTTGTGTAGATAAAATATCAATGCAGCTGTGAAAATACTTTTGAGAAATATTAACAATATCTAACTAGCTCATAACTCTCATGCAATGAGAACATAATAAACCCATCATCTCAAATTTTGCACAGCTGCATTGTATAGTTCATTCAGAAGAATTAAACATAATAGTCCACTCGTGTGAATCAAAAGAGTGGTCTATGTTCTTGACTGAAAATGTCGATGAGTCCGGTGAAGAATGATCAATGCATAGTCCACCTAGACCATGTAAGAACTCTTCTTCAAAAAATGAATATAACTTTCTCGAATAAAAATTGGCAGTTTGCTTTAATATTAGGCTACTTTTCATGTAAGGTTGTATTTTTGTTTGACTACATCTAAAATTTTCGTCGTGTTCATTCCTACGCCAAGTGTTTATAACTTTCTCCAACCCCAGGAAATAGTTAGTGATAGAACTTGTAGCCTTTGAAATGCCATGGCAAACATGATTGGTGGACTCACTACGTTGTGTAGATAAAATACCAAGATTAAAATAATTTTTGTTGAATGTTGTAGACCACTTCTCCCTTATTTTGTACAGATCTTTTAACCACTGATGACTCTAAAGACACCCTTCTCTAATCATTTCATTCCACAAACTCTCAAACTCATCCTCATAATCACAATTGCTGAAACAACTATAAAATAAGCCTTTTATTTTGTTGTTACTATTAAAATATCATACTTTGGAAGGAGCCTTCTTGTATATATGCCCTTGGCATAACCTATGCCATGTATTAGGTAATATAATCTATCGCCCTAGTCATTGCTTGATCCTGATCAGTGAATATAGTAACTGGATGTTTGTTATCCATAATTCTTAAAAATATTCGAAATAACAAGGAAAAATAATCAATTGTTTCCTCAGATAGAAATGTCACACCTAATATAATATTTTGCCAATGATTATTTACTCCAATAATAGGGGCACAGGCTAAATTTATTTGTTAAGACGGTAGCTTGTATCAAAAATAATGACATCCCCAAAGCAGTCGTAATCAATTCTCCTCAATCCATCAACCCAAAAAAAAATTTACCAACCTGTCTTCTTCATCAGATTGGACATCTCATGCAAACATGTTGTCTGCAGCTGCCCGATCTTTAAACAATTCAATTAGTGAATTGGTGTCCTCATTCTCAATTTTGGCTCTTCTCTCCTTTTGAATGTAGTTATATGCATCCCTCTTTGTGAATCCCAGATTTCTTACACCTCCTACCTCATCGGATTGATAGGAATATGCATTAACTGTTCTTATGCCAGCTTCAGACATTGATTTCAGTATGGAGGCATTTTCATCACTGATGTGCCTAAATGATCTCAGCAAATGTTGATCATCCGGCCTAGCCAAATCGTGATTGTGACTCTCTATCGATTTTTTCACCATCCAAATTTCATCTTCACTAACCGCAAATATAACCATAGCTGGACATCCGGTTCTTGTGGTCGGTTTTCAAAATTTGACCTTCTTATTTTTTTCTGTGTCCTTGAATCCGACATTCGAATAGACAAAATCCTTTGATTTTATTTTCCTTGAATTTAGCTAGAATAAATGATGTTGTTTCCGAACACTAAAACCATGAGAATGCGCATAGTGTCAATATTTATCATATGCTTCCTTTTCAGAGTTGTAAACACCCTGTGGAAAAATAATTCAAAGTCTTATAAATTATTGAACCGAAATATCATAAATGAGCAATATCGATAAATCTATACTTATCCATTGCTTACTAAATCATTTGATTTTCTCTAGCTCACTGTGTAATGATTGCATACCGAGCAATACCTATAAATACCGAGCAGTACTGATCTATACCGAGTTTAGCCGAAACTTTTTTCTCGGTACACATAGGGTACTTAACTATAAGCTCGGTACAAGGTACACATACTCGACATAAACTTTTTTCTCGGTACCGAGCTATCAGTACCGATATATACCGATCTATACCGAGTTTAGTCGAAACTTTTTTCTAGGTATCGAGCTATCAGTACTGAGCAATACCGATAAATCAATACTTAGCCATTGCTACCTAAATCATTTTATTTGCTCTGACTCACTGTGCAATGACTGCATACCGAGCAAAACCTATAAATACCGAGCAGTACCAATCTATACCGAGTTTAGTCAAAACTTTTTTCCCGGTACACATATGGTACTTATGTATGAGCTCGGTACAAGGTAGACATACTAGACGTAAACAAACAAAAAAGGAGCATACCGAGCAATACCTATAAGTACCGATCAGTACCGATCAATAGTCCAACCTTCTCTCTTGGTACAAATATGGTATGGTACTCATGGATAAGCGCAGTACCAGGTTTTATATAATCGCAGCATACAAACAGAAAAAAAAAAGGATCATACATAGCTAGAATTTAAAATTTTATATTGTAAAACCTCTTCAGAAAAAGCTTCATCGACATTATAAGTGTCAAATGTTTCCTCGAAATCGTCAAAGTCTTCCGAAGAAATAACCGTTGTTGTCTCTTCCATCTCCTGAAACCCTTCGCGAAAACTTTCTCTGTGTGATGTAAACCCTAAATACTGTATAACGTCTTCAGACCATAATCCGCCAAAAGGTTATTAAACATTTAAAGAATGCGCGGGTTTTTATCTTTTGGCGCCTGTTTAATATAAACTACGTAGGGCCGAAATTGTTTAAAACACGTGACCAATCTACAAATTACAATAGGTTTGGGTCGGGTTTTTGGGCTGCTACGTGGCACTATATCAGTGGCGGACGAACGTAGATCTACGTCCGATCACCTGACCTAAATGAATGCTACTTTTAAGCCATAAAAATAAAATTACATGGCAATGATTAACAAGTGCTAGCTATAAAATGGCTTAGCTAGCCAATGGCTATTTGATTACAAAGTACAAATGCTAACTTCTGAGGGGCTAGTTCATGTGCAGTCATTTGCCAACTTCACTAAGCAAGTAGAACTCTGGTTAGTAGCTTTTGCAAGTTCGATGAGTGTTGACACTTATTTTCGTGTCGACTCGACCCCGATCGAGCCCGACTAGGCTCGATCGCGCTCGATCAATTCAATTGATCATTATCGAGGCAAAATTACTTTAAATTGAGCCTCAATTTAATTAAATTAAATCAATTTAATTTAGTTTAAATTAAATCAAAACCAATCAAACCCTGTCGAGCATCGTCGAGCCCAATTCGACGCAATTCGGCGCCGATTCGAGTTCAATTTCATGAAATTGACTTGATCGGACCCACTCGGACCCAAATCGACCCAAATCGGTTTGAGTCGAGTTCAATTCGGACTCAATTCCAGCCCTAATTTGTCAATTTGGGCTTAATTTGATTCTCAAATCAAAATTTGAGATCAAGGGCTCAGGTTTCACATAGAAATTTTGCCCTAAATCTCTCATGCCACGCGTGTGGGCTCCGATTGGCCCATTTGGGCGGTGCTTTGTGCGCCTCTAAGAGAAACGAAAGGGAGAGAGAGGGAGCCATTCGGCTCCTCTTGTGTTTTCCGCCCCGACCCAGAGCGAGAGAAAGAGGGAGACGGAGAGAGCCTCTCGGCTCTCTGCTTGTTCGCCCGTCGCAGACAGAGCGCGGGAGGGAGAGGGGGAGCGATCGGCTCCCCCATTTTGTTTGTTCCTGTTGTTCGTCCGTCCCAGGCGAAGCAAGAGGAAGAGAGGAGGAGTAGACGTTCGGCCCCCCTGCAGTTCTTGCGGCTCTTGCACCGGACCAAGCCGTTTCCTCCCAGAAACTTTCTTGGAAGCTGAAGTTGAGTGAAGAGGAGATCTTGCATGCTCTGGCTGATGTCTTCTCCTTCCTTGGGCTGAAAAGAAGCTCTCTCTTGCTGCTATAGCCTCATTTCCTTGCTTCCCGGTGAAGGCGAGGGTCTCCTCCATCATCTTCTTCAACTCCGGCGACCTCTTGACGACGAAATTAGCTCCAGGAGAATGTCGAACAACAAAATCTGCTGTTTGGAACGTGTAGACGGCAGCCACGCAGCCGCCGGAGGCTTCCAAACAGTGAAAACTGCTGTTTGGAGCGTTTGGACAGCAAGCAACCACCTCCGGCGACCTCCAAACAGCGAGGACAGCAGTTGGAATATTCTGGACAGCAGTTTGGTGTGTCTTCTACAGCATATTTGTCATCCGGAGCAGCTTGGACCGCTGTTTGGGACGTTTGGACAGCAAGCATCCACTCCCGGGAGCATTCAAACATCAAAACCTGCTATTTGGAGGTTTGGACAGTAAGTAATCACTTCCGAGAGCCTTCCAAACATTGCAAACTGCTGTCCGGAGCTGTTTGGACAGCAAATCCACCATCCGGAAAGGCTTGGACAGCAACGGCGACCATCCGGAAAAGCTTGGACAGCAGCGGCGACGTCGGGAACATCAAGGACAGCAACTAGGAGCTCGGATTGGAGCTTGGACAGCGATCCGGAGCTTAAATCGGAGCTTGGACAGTGCTTGGAACTTGAATTGGAGCGCTAGGACAAACCGGGGAAGGTATACCGTTAAACTTAGGCAAAACCTAGGGTCTCCCAAGGCCATTGATTTGTGGTTGACGTCCCCAAACCATAGGTCCCTTAGAAACTTCATTGGTTTGCTTTCCCTAAACCTATGTACGCTGCCCTCTTCGCAAAACAGCGGAAATCCGGTGATTTCCGTTTGTTTGCTCTCTTGTGAGAGTCAAAGAGGCATGCCAACGCGTGTAGGGGTGTTGGATTAATATCCAACACCTCTCAAATGCATGTACTAACATTCATATTGTGTTTAAACCGTCGCCTATAACAAACCTAGGCTTCGTCGTCATAGCACCCAAATTTGGAAGCTATGCATTTGGCCAAATCAATTGCATGTTGCTTAGAATTTAGATTATGCCAAAATTGATCTAAATAGAATAGTGTAGGTCTCTTTCTCTAAGGATTGCATATTCCTAAAATTATTGGGAGATTGCTAAGCATGTTTATTTAATTTGTAGGGAAAACTTGGGGTAGATGTGGGTTTCCAAAGACCCATAAGCCACCCCTTATGTGCTCTTGAAATTACTTAAATATGCTTTGCTTCTCTTAATTCTCATGAATAAGAACAATGGTGAATGTTCCTCTAACATGCAAACTATCCAATTTTTGTGTCATGACAAAATTGATGTAAACTTAAGAGAGTTTGCATGTAGGAATTTATAGTCTCTACAAGTTAGTGAATGTGAATGTATTTGGTTGGAAACAAGACCACAATGTCTATGACCAACCAAATTCATGTTTGATCTTTTCACTAAATTTAGAGCACCCAAGTGGTAATCATCATTGGTTTACATCCACCACTTTTGGGATTTAGAAATTAACCAAATGGGCTTATCTAACCTTGAAGTGGGCTTGAGATATGACATGAGCTCTCAAAGGCCCATAAACCTTTATGCTCAAGTTTATCTAACTCCATTTGTATGAGTTTCCAAATCCAATTATTGAATCAAAATGATCAAAATCCTTAGAGATTGGAACCTCACATCAATGTTTTAATAAATCAAATCCTATCAAAATGGATCTTTAGGACATTCTTAGAAAACCTTCAATCACCATTCATGACAAAATTGATTGGATCGTTCTTAGAAGCTTTAGGTGTGTTCTCCTACCTTAACATGAGTCAAAATCATGTTTCCTAGATCTCTTGCTAGGATCACTCAACTTCCAAGTTTCTAAATCATGCCAAAATTGGTTTGGAAACTTTCCCAAAGCCTTAAGAAATCAATTCTTCCCTCTCCTAATTGAGTCCAAAATACTCTAAAAGACATAGGGAAATTCCTTTCACATGTGCATCTCCTCTTTGCATGAGTCCAAAACATTCATGGGGAGATGGAGAATCCTCTTTTGTGCCTAATGCTTGGAGCATTCTCAAGGCTCCAAGTTTTAGATTGCATGAATCATTAGCAACTTGGAACCAACTTCCAAGATCTTTCATCTCTCTTGTTGGAACATAAATCAACAAGGATCCCCTTCATGTGTGATATGTTGGAGCACTCTCAAAGCTCTAAATCATTCTATCACATGAATCTTTAGAGTCTTAGGACCAAATCCTAAGCCCAAACCTTTATTTGTTGAGTCACAAAATCAACGAATGAGCTTCTAATCTCCATTCACTTGACTTCAACTAAGTGAATGATCCTACCTCTTTGAATACCAAATATTCAAAGAACATCCTTGAAATTTTGTAACTCTCAAGTTACATCTTCTTCTTTCAATCCCAAAGTTGTAGGAAATCCCTCATTCTCTTAAGCCCAAGCTAGGAGAGTGAAGTCCCTTCTTTGGACAACAAATGTTCAAAGAACATTCATTGATTTGTAACCTCTAAAGTTGCATTTTCCCTCTTTCCTACAAGTCAAGATTGTAGGAGAGTACCCAAATCCGTCTTCATGCTCCCAAATCCTAATTGGGAGGATGAATTCCCCTTTGAACACCAAATGTTCATGGTCATTTTGATTTGCAACCTCTAAGTTGCATTTCCTTCCCTCTTTCCTACAAGTCAAGATTGTAGGAGACCATTCAAATTTGTCTTCATTCTCCTAACCCAAATTAGGTGAATGAGTTCCTCTCTTTGGACACCCAAAACTCCAAAGAATCCTTGATGTGTAAGCCAAATCTACACATCATCCTCTTGTGTTTGCTTAATCTGAACTTAGCAAATTAAATACCCATCATTTAACGTAAAAGTTCAATGATAACCCCTCTTGATTTGTAATCCCAAAGTTACAAATATTTCTCACTTATTGAATCAAACTCAATAAGTGATTCAACTTGGTTTGCTTAATCCAAATTAAGCAAATGAAATCCAACTCCTTGAATACAACAATTCAAGGAGACGTCTTTTTGATTTGTAGCCTCAAAGCTACTAATCTTCATTCACTTTTATAGGTTCCAAAAGCCTTAGAAGATGTAATACCTTAGCCCAAAAGCTATAGGTTCTCTCTCCTTCAACTCCAAAGTTGTAGGAGACTTCCCCTCCCTTTAGCTCCAAAAGCTAGAGGGAGTTCCCTTACATTTAGCCCAAAAGCTAAATGTTGGATTCATTCTTTCTCCTCTTAGCTCCAAAAGCTAATGAGAATCCTCCCATATGTAGTCCAAAAGCTACATGTTGGACACCTTCCTTAGACCCAAAATCTAAGTAATCTACTTCATTCAACCCAAATTTGAATGATCTTTCCTATGACATTTAAAATGCTAAACTCATAGATGTCCCTTAGGAATTATCCAATCTGTTGAAGTTCATCCTACTCTATTGGATGGATTTCACCAAGTCCTAAGTGAAACCCCTTAGGCATATCTATCTTACCCTATTAGATAGATACTCTCTCTTATCCAAACATTAAGAGAACTCCAAAAATACCTAAAAATTACTTAGGTTCCTTTTTGATACAATGATCAATCATCTCCCCCAAAAGGCGGGATGTCTACACCATTGTATCTTAGGATTCATAAGTAACAGGCTTGTCCAAAAACAAGCATGTGGTTACTTTATGGGTTCTTCATAACCCTCCTAAATATGAAACATTTAAAAATCAAATAAAATCTTTAAGTCACAAACAACTTAAAGTGAAATCAACCTTGGATAAAGATTGAACATCTTCATTCCAAAATAAAACCAAAGACCCTTAGTGTGACATGCTACACAAGCCTCACACACTTAGGTGCACAGCCCTTTAGGCATGCTAGGATTAGGATTTTTCTTTTCTGCGCATGTGATTGATGTTGTGGATTGATTGCCCTTGGATTGTCTGCGTGTGGGCACTTGCCCTTAAGTGGTTAGTATAGAGATATAAATGTTTTTCTGTGCAGGTGGCCATATCTAAAAGGGGGGCGCTCATAAATAATAATAAACTGCTTGCATGACAGGTGCTGCTTAAAACCCCCCAAAGATGTGGCCAATAGGGTAGAAGCAAAATTTTGGATGTAATGCTTTATTATATGTAAACTGCTTCTGACTCTATTTTGCAGGTTTGAGTCTTTTTCTTTTCAAATATGTATTTGATAGAATTAGGATGTGTAATCAAACTTGTGGGGGTCTGGACCAAAAGAAGGTGAACCAAATGGATGTACCTGTGGAAGGTGATGCCTGAGGTTCAGTTGGAAGATAAAGCTTCAAGACCCCACAAGTAGAGTCTGTAAATTTGACTGGGTTGTATAATGGCAGGCAACTCAGCTGCCAAATCTGGTTGTAATAATGTGGACTCTATTTACATTTCATTGCATTTGATATAAATAAAAGTATGCTTTGTTTGTTTACTGGGTGCGCAATAGAAATGCATGTCTTTCTTAGGTTTCTTCTCTTGTTTTTGTGGGTGTGGCCTGGACTTGATCACGTTTGGCTCTTAGGATAAATTAAGTTTTCTACCCCTTAAAAATATAAGCAACCTAAAAATGAAACTAGGCTCCATGTCTTTCAAGTAAGAAAAATTGCATGGCTCCCTCTAAGGAGCCAAGTTTTCAAAATTAAAACAATCATGCATAGCCCAAACATGTCACATGTAGAATGCCTCAACTTAAGGATTAGATAACAAAAGTCTTTTTCTTTATGAGTCAGCATATGCATACCCACATAATAAGGCATCTTGGCCTCAAAGCCAAGCTATAAGACCTACCTTCTAAACAAAAACAACCCTACCACTCTACATTTGCATTGAGACTGAATAGCATGGTTTTAAAAGCGATTAGGAGGGTTAGCTGGTAGTCCCTTCCAGGCGGGACAATAAATCCAGAGGTCGGGCGGGTTATGCCTCTTGTGAGGTGTAGCTTGTAAGTCCCTCTTTGCACTCGTTAGATCTAGGTTCGAGGTACTACCTATCGGTAGTCCTCACCTTAGTCTTAGGGTCCGAGGCACGGGTTGATTCCAAATCACCCTATAAGCCCTCAACTTTCGGGCAATTCCTCCAACAAGTGTTGTTGGGATGTAAGCCTCAATCTTCTAATAAAATATCAACTTAAATCAAAATTAGGTTGTTAAAATGTAAAGCCCAATATAGGATAGTTTGGGCACATCTGAGTTTCACCTCAGAATCAAGTGCCCCTACTTTACCTCCTTTGGCTTTCATTCCCAAAATCTAATCCCAAGTTGATCAAATCTCCTCCTTGAAATTCCTAAAGGCCAAACCTTTAAGCAAGACTTTCATGGATTTTAAAACAACAAAAATCAATTTTAGCCAACATTTAAATGACTCCAAAATGAAGAAAACCACTAGTTTAATCAAAAGTTTTCCCAAATCAAACTTGGGATGTAATTAACCATAGGGGCTTGCCCTTATGGGATGTCTGTACCCCAGAAACAAATAAACCCCACTCAACCAAACATTGAGTGGGGGAATCTCTGTTAAATAATTGTAAATTTTATGATTGAGTCCATAAGGAGATGATATTTTTACCCTTCGGGGTGATATATCGTATTCTTATGCCGTGCCCGATTATAAAATATGCAATCCGTTTGAGGATATAAAAAATTCTCCAACAATGAGTAGCCTTGGTAACTTGGGGATCTTGTTCAATCTTTAAGCCAAGTACAATCATGTGGATAGCTTTGAATAACTTGAGCTTGATGATGAGTTCGTCATGCTTTAGTGAGACCAAAAGGCATCACTAAAGTGTACAAAAGAGTACATGCTTGTATGGAAACAACTATATATCTATGTCTTCTTAGGACCAAAAACAAGTAAAAATGGGAAGAACCATACTTTTATATATCGAAATCCATACAGAAAAATAATAAAAAGGAAAGTGAACAGAGGCCCCTTTGATTTGCACTGAGAGGTCTTCCAAGTATTTACATTTACGACCAACAATATAATAAAGGAACAACTGGAGGGGGAATATCGAAAACAGTTTTGTATATGTTATTCCTAAAGCATTAGGCCTGTCTAACGTTTGTTTTTCATCATTGCCATTTCCTCATTCCTACTTCAGTTTTGTGTGAAGTAGTGTTTTAGATGTACTTCTCCCTATGTACTATCTTCACTTACTCTCTTATTTTCAAGGAGATCATCATGGCACTCGAGCTTGCATTCGGGCAACTGCACATCGAGCTTAAGAGGACAAAAGCACAAATCATTGGCGCACCTTTCTCTCATGCTTTACATCCTCTAAATCTTGAAAATTCGTCGAACTTTCATATTTAGTAAATTCAAAATTTAAGACAAAATAGAGAATAAATGGAATTTAAGATTCTGTACATTAAAGTTGTATTCTTTTAGGTTTGGCAAGATTTAAGCTAATTTTTGCTTAAATCCTGCTCAAGTCCAAGTCAAATAGCCCTTAAGTAGGGCATTATATTATATTTCTTAACATTCTATTTTTTATATTTGCTTTATAATAAAAATTATCAAATATAAGACACTACCCAGAAATTTCACATTCATTCTGTGAGGACTTTATGATCTGAGTTCAGGTTTCCTATAGGCACGCCCTATAGTTAATTATCCCTCCTGATAGAGAGAGAGAACTTTCGATTAAGGCTATTCGTTAAATAGATACTATTAGGAAATACTTGAAAATCTCAAGTAATGCCTAACAATATTGGCAAAAACAACGAGAAATATCCACAACTCCAAAGGGAAACCAGAAAAACCAAAGTTTTTAATACAATAATCAAGATAACTAAAGGAAAATACCAAGATACAGTCGATTCTAAATTTCTAAAGGAGAATCTATCTCGCCCAATCCCTAGACGCCGCTAGAGCCCAAGACACCAATTCCAAGAAGAAAACAGCCACAATAATCATGCATGTTCTAACCCTAATGCGAACTCCCAATTAAAGCAAACATAAAAATAACCATGCAAAAAGGAGAAAGAAAAAAAAATATAAAAATAACCAAAAGGACTAAATAACCCCCCTCTCTCTTCCCTAAGATGTGGATTCCACCCCCAAGGGACAGCCAAGTGAGCCTACAGGTCAGCAGGCTTGCGCCCACTATAAGTGTGGAATCGGCCCAAGGGTTGGGTTAGTTGGACCAGTCTAGGCGTATCAATACCCGCTCTCAAAGAATCACCTTGTCATTAAGGTGAAAAGACATAAATTAATGTTGCACCATCTCATAAGGCTCCCATATAGCATCATTATCTGGAAGGTCCTTCCACTTGAAGTCTTGAACAACACCTCCTTTACCCCTCCTCCCTAACGCACCCCTTGAAACTCAAGAGATTCCAATATCACTTCCAAATATGTAGTCAATGTTGTTGGCAACTTTGAACTCGATCTGTGATGCCATACAACTCTACTAAACTATGATACATGAAACACTAGGTATATGGTGGTGTTAAGGGGCAACCTCAAACGATACATCACTTCTCAAATTTTCTCTGCTATCTCATAGGGGCTAAAATATCTTGGAGCTAGCTTCTCATTCCTCCTGCTAGCAACTATCCTCTGTCTGTAATGTTTAAGCTTCAGAAACACCCTAACCACTGCTTCAAACTGAATATCCTTCCTGTACCCGTCATCCTATTTCTTCATAATTTATTACGCCCTCAACATATACCTCTTCAATTCTTCCAACATCTTGTCTCTCTCCTTCAAGTACTCCACTAAAGAAACTGTGATGCTATACTGCCCAAAATGCATTAGGTGAGGTGGATCCCGTCCGTACAACGCTTTCAATGGGGTTATTTGAGAGGCAGAATGATATAAAGTGTTGTACCAATACTCTGCCCATACTGACCAATTGGCCCACAGCCAGTGTGTCTCTAACACAAAGCATCGTGGTATGTCTCCAAGCTCCTATTTGTCACCTCCGTCTGCCCATCTGTCTGTGGGTGGTAAGCGGTACTCCTCTTCAGTATTGTCCCCTGTAGTCTGAATAGCTCCCTTCAAAAGTGGCTGAGGAACACTTTATCCCTATCGGATACTATAACCTCCTATATCCCGTGCAATCTGACCACCTCTCTTATAATAGTTGATGCCACTGTCACTATTATGTAAGGGTGTCATAGAGGAATGAAATGTGCATACTTGCTCAATCTATCCACTACCACAAAAATCATTGTAAACTCTATGATCGGGGTAATCCATCTATGAAATCCATGGATACCACCTCCCACACCCAACCTGGTAGAGCTAAAAGTTGTGGTAATCCTCTTGGAGACAAGTTCATATACTTGTTCCTTTGAAAAATCTCACATCTGGCTACCATCTTCTACGCATCCTTGTGCATCCTCTTCTAATACAACTCTGAGGTGAGTCTCTTGTACGTCTTTTGCACCCCTGAATGACCCCCAACAGCGCTCCCATGGAACTCCTAGAGCAAGTGTGGAATATGGATGGATGTCCTAGATGTCACAAATCTCCTCTGGTACAAAAGCCTCTCACCTTCAAAAGAATACCCTAGATGTGTACTCCCCTCCTTCAATAAGCCAGCCCTAATCCATCCTAACTCCTCATCCCGTGGACTCTCCTCCTTAATAGCCTTCCAATCCAGCATCAGTGGTATCGACACTGTTATCGCCTATAAATTCCCTATAAATCTGGACAAGGCATCTGCTTCCTTGTTCTCCATCCCTAGCCTATACTAGATTTCAAAATCATATCCCAACAAATTTGACAGTCATCTTTGGTGTTCCTCGGTCACAATCCTCTGCTCCAACAAATATTTCAAGCTCGCTGGTCTATCTTGACAATGAAATGGCGGCCTAACAAGTAGGAATTCCACTTATGGATGGCTAATACAATGGCCATCAATTCTCTCTCGTAGACTAATTTCAGCCTGGCCTTAGCTGTCAATACCTGGCTGAAATAGATGATGGGTCGATGACTTTGCATGAATACTGCTCCCAATTCATATCCTGAGGCATCTGTCTCCACTATGAAGGCTTGAGTGAAATCTAGTACAGCCAAGACTGGCACAGTGGTCATGGCCTTCTTCAAGCTCTTAAAAGCTACTATGGCTGCCTTCCCCTATAAGAAACCATCATTCTTTAGTTGTTATGTTAGTTGTCATGCGATGGTGTTATACCCCTTCACGAACCTCCTATAGTAGCATGTCAGTCCTAGGAATTCCCTCAACTCCCTGAGATTCTTGGGCACTAGCCATCTCAACATAGCTTCAATTTTGGCCTGATTTGCCACTATCCCTCAGAGACTACATGCCCCAAGTACTCCATACTGGCCTGGGCAAAACAGCATTTCTTCAAATTGGCCCTCAGCTAGTGTTCCTCTAACACCTCCAAAACCCTCCTCAAGTGTTCCTAGTACTCCTCCTCTGACCTGCTGTAAACTACGATATCATCAAAAATACAAACACAAATTGCCTGAGATAGGGTCTGAAGACCTTGTTCATAAGGAACTGGAAAGTGGCTGGGGCATTAGTGAGACCAAAAGGCATCACTAGAAATTTATAATGCCCTTCATGAGTTCTGAAAGCAGTTTTAGCACATCCTCCTTTTTCATCCTAATCTGATGGTACCCTGACTTCAGATCTATCTTGGTGAAGATAACAACCCCACTCAACTCATCCAAGAGCTCATCTATTATTGGGATTAAAAACTTGTCTGGCACAGTTTCCTTATTCACTGCCTTGTAGTCTCAATCTCACATCATTTTTCTTAACCAGTAATACTGACCTAGAAAAAGGGCAAAAATTGGATCTAATAATCCTTACTTCCAGCATCTCTCTAATCAAATTCTCAATTTCATCCTTCTAAAATTAAGGATAACGGTAGGGCCTGACACTGATAGGTGACACACCTTCCCTCAAGGTGATAGCATATTCATGCTCCCTTAATGGTGGTAATCCCTCAAGTGGCTAAAAAACCTCACTGAATTATTGAATCAATGGCTGCACTTAAAGAGGAATGTCCCTACCCTCCTCCAATCGGATCCCCTCCCACCTATGTAGCTCCACCAGATAATCTTCCCCCACCTCTTATATGCTCCTCTCCATGGTTTTAAGTGATACCATGGCTTTGGAGAGTCCTGCATCTCCTCTGATCACTACCCTTCTTCCTTCCACCACCAACTCCATCATCAATGCCCCCTAGTTGACCTTGGTGTCCCTTAAAGTCTATAGTCACTTCATCCCTATGATGACATCAGTGCTCCATAACTCCAACCTAGGAGATATTTGGGCGTGCATGATTAATAAGTTGTTTTTATATACCAAAAAGATATATGCTAAATTAGAAATACATGGAACAAACACAACTGCGAATTTTTGTGTTGTTCAAGTTAGGCGCTAGATGAAAAAGAGCTCATGATGATCTCCAATTGTTTAGATTCCATTAGAACTGGTTAGGTTTTAGATTTGGAAAAGATAACAACCAACCATATAGCCTTTGTCATCAAAGATGTAAGCAGAAATAATACTTTCTTTGCCAAACCAATTTAAGTACTAAATTCTTTTATCAAGAATGTACACTAAAATTTAAGTGCAAAGTAATAACTGAATCACTCTAGATGCTTACAGAGTTGAAGGGCATGTGATTAGAAATTCAGAGTATCAAGCAAGAAAATTTTTAATTATTAATCTGTACTAGACATGTAAATGCTGTATTTCGTGGATAAGAATTCAACATGAAAAAACTAATGAAACCAAATCAGTGCGTAAAGTTATATATGAAATAATGAGCAATAATTACAGCATTCACAAGAGAAGTCTCTGAACAATTCACAAAATCATCAGGAACCTATTCATGCTTGTGAGACTGGATACAACAGTTTAAAAAGCAATCATATAAATGCGTGAGCATTGTTTAATTGAAAATTTATGAATTTACCAATAATTCAAGAAGACTTCAGACAATTTTATTGGAGATGACTGCTTGCACACCATCAGAAGCTGCTCAAACGCAGCCAATGATTCCCCATCACATGACTCTCGAGGTAAGGTCACTAAATTTTTCATGCCACCAACGTCAACCACCTTATATGCCTTGTTTTCTGATAAGACTATTTCACCTTCACATTTATCAGTAGTTGTTGCCTCTTGTTTTATGCTAAGGGCACTGAAGGAAGATAAGACAGAATCTGCGCTCAGGTCTCCAATCAAACTTTTATTTACACTCCTTGAAGAAACACCGCTTAGGTCAAAGGAAAAGTTCGAGGCAACTTCTGAGTGAGGCTCCCTAGTAGATTTTCGTGTTGCACTGTTGGATTTACTCTCGCTCAATTCAAAAGATGAAGTTTCTCTGATCTGTGATAAAGAATAGGCAACTCCATGATTGAATGAACCAACACTAGTAGTGTAACCAGAGGGAGCTGGTATTGTCTCCATTATCTTAGATAGCGGCCAAGCCATGCACCGTCCCAAAAATAGCTTTGATCGTCTCCACCGACCCAAAATGGCAGACAAATCATGCTCTATGCATTCATAATCTGTACCCATCTTCCAAGTGAACCTATTGGGAGAAGGGCTTTCCTCCAACAGTTCAAAGGCATCAACCTCTTCAAAATAGGCCTTCTCCTTGCTGAAATCATAGAGTTGCTCCGGAGCTTTCTTCTGCAAACACAACATGACTGTTTTCATAGACAAAGACTATCATCACAGTTTACTTATGTGTAAACAAAAAAAAAAGTTTAATAAAAAGCTTTTAGATATGGCTAATAGGGAACAAAGACCTGCTTTAGTTTCTTCCGCCCACCTCTTTGTTTGGGCTTTGTCCTCAAGTTCAGGCCGCCAACAAATATTATACTTTCCCGCCCCCTATGAATTTAAAGTGAAAAACAAACGCAAACATTTCCCTCAAAAAGCAATAGAAATTTTAAGGAAATATAAAAACAAATTTTGTAACCAAAGTCAGTAAAATATTAATCATAAGCGTTGTTGTAAATATCGCATTCATAATATTAAAAATAGCATAAACAATAAGAGTAAAATTTCAATCGAAACTAATAATAACAGAAAATCAAAGCTGACCTTATTGAAAGGGATCGATTCCAGCTAGTCCGCTTCGACGGGCCACGATTCAATCTTCTCCATGGATTGGAATCATTTCTTTGCAATCAAATTAAATAAATCGGTCAAAAGGATGAATTTACCAACAGATTCCACAAGCGCTGCCAAGTTTGAGGAGATTCCGACGCCTACCTTTTAGCTTTGGCGACGCTAGACGGCCTTCTCCCCTCATCGACCATCGCGATTTGGTCGCATGACGATCGCCCGGTATCAGGTGAAGCGATCTCCATGATATCAAGGCCGTTGCCTATAGATTATTGAGGCGAAAGTGGGCGAGAATCGAAGCAATGTTCGATACGAGCAGGAAACAATTTCACTAATACCTCTCAGAGAAAATGCGTCCTCGGAGAGGGAGAGAGAGACTCGTTTTAGGGAGGGAAATTTGAACTCTAATTTTTTTTTTTTTTTTTTTTTTGAAGAAAATGCAGCAAATTGCATTAAAGAAGAAAAGAAAAAAGAGCAATTACAAGCTAAAGACTGTCGACTCCTCTTTTAATAAAGACACAAATAAAGGAGGAATCTTGGAGGAACTAATATCATCCCAAATAAAAGAACTAATAAGGGCATAGTTAGCACATAAGTCTGCTAACTTATTACCACTTATATTAATATTATTAAAAATAACCTGATAAAACTTATTAGAACCATGAATACTATCAAAGAATGATGTACCTTTTGATTTCTCATGTTAAAGGAACTTGATAATATTATCATTGTCCCCCTATATAATAATTCCCTTGTACTTGAACATCCAATCCTTAATGACTTCCTTGATAGCTTGAGTAGCCAATAACTCCAAATATGAGATATCCCAATGAATTCAGGTCATACCAAATGCTAAGAGAAATCTGCCTTTACAATCCCGAAATACACCTCATATTCCAACTTTGTATGATGGAAGCAAGCAGGCATCTATATTAACCTTGATCCAATCGGGTGGTGGAGGGTGCCAATGAAGATCACACAACCTAGATGGTTGATTAACACCCAATAAACCCGAATTTCCATTATTTCCATGAGCAGCAACAGAAATATAGCTTAAGGCTTTTGAAGCTATACTCAAAGCGGTATCATTTATACCTTTATGAATGAGATTATTTATGGATTTCCAATTGAAGAAGATTAAATAACAAAATAAGGAAACCAAGAATGAATTTTCTTTTGACAACCAGTAATAACAATCAGCTAGATTAGAAAAAAAATGAAATAAAAAAACCCCATTTCTTAAGGACCCGAATAGCTTCCTGCCGTTTAATGCATTTGATCACAATATGCTCAATATCTTCTTCTTCATTGCAATCTCTAGGACATCCGAAATACCTGTGTAACCTTCTATAAACCATGTATTGACAAGTTGGTAACGCACCATGGAAAATCCTCCACCAGAATATTTCCACTTTAGGCATAAGTTTAATCTTTCCAATCCAATTCCAGTAGTTGGCTGTACATTGATTTTGTAACATTGCTTCACACACCAAAGAGGATACAGATTTTTCAGTTTTCTGCATAATCAATTCCAGATAATCTCTTTCCTTTTCAGTTTTAATGTCAACTTGGCAAACAAGTTTGACAAGGTCAGGGCCCATATTTTGCTTCAGCTTTTCAGAATTCCAGCAACCATTAACAATAAAGCTATCAACCATGAAATCTCCAATATCATTAGTGATGAAAGTTGGCTATTTGATAATGCTTTTGTCCATGATCTAGCAGTCATGTAGCATGTTAATTGATTTTCCATCTGATATTGACCATCTCACAATGGACTTCAAAGAATTCCATCCATTTAAAACAATTTTCCAAGCAAAAGAACCATAATTTAACCCTGTTTCAGCATCAAACAGGTAACCATATTTAGGAAAAAGGACCTTATAAAGTAATGATTCTTTGTCTTGAATATATCTCCAAGCTATCTTAGCTCTTAGTGGGCCAACCTTGTTAGCACAAGAATGAAGTCCTCTACCTCCCCATTTAAGAGGGAGGCACATGACTTCCCAGTTTACGAAATGAATTCCATGCTTCCCATTAGATTCGTTCCAAATAAAACTTCTACCAATTTTATCAACTTCATCAAGTATGCTTTTAGGAATCAATGAGTTGGTGCTATGGAAGATGGTAAAAGAAAGTAACACAGATTTTACCATCATTACCTTCCCGGCCAAAGACATCAATTTACTTCCCCAAATGTTTGTAAATTTAAGAGCTTTATCAATAATGAATTGGAAATCATTTCCAGTCAATCTTCTAAGAGCTAGTTTTACTCCAAGATAATTGATCTCTTTAACCACTTTGAACTTCAAGATCCGGGAAATCTGTTTTTTCCTTCTTCTATTTACCATCTTACTAAAAAGAAGAGAAGATTTGGACGCATTAATATTAAGCCCTGTCCAGTCACAAAATCTTCTCAAAATCCCCTTGATCTCCTTAATGTTTTGAGGCTTTGTATCAGAAAAAATGATCACGTGATCTGCATACAACAAGTGAGAAATCCTTGGGCTATTGTTGCTCACCTGAATGCCTAAAGAAGCTTCCTTCTCCATGAAAGCACCAGTTAATAATTGGGAGCATAGGATAGAAAGATAAGGGGACAATTGACACCCTTGTCGAAATCCACTATAAGCATGAATCCAGTTTGAAGCATTGCCATTAATTAAAATAGAGAATTTAGGGTCTTTGACACACTCCAAGATAAGATTTGAAAATTTGGATGGAAATCCAAAATATTCCAAGGCTTTTTTAAGAGACGGCCATTCCATCGAGTCATAAGCCTGCTCCATATCAATTTTAATAGAAACAAGCCTTTAGAAGAGTTAGAGTACCTGAATTTGTGCATGATCTCTTGAGCCACCAAAACATGATCTGTCAGTCATCTCCCTTTCAAGAAAGCCGCTTGTTCATTGGAGATGATTTTTGGAATAATAGAAGACATTCTATTTATGAGAACTTTAGCCACCACCTTATAGATTGTGTCACAAAGACTAATTGGTCTGAAGTTGCAAGGATATACCAGATTTTCCACTTTAGGAATAAGAACAATGAGAGTTTCCTTCCATCTAGGATCCATCTCAGAATTTTCAAAGAAAAAATTCACTGCATTCCAGAAATCCTTCTTGATGATCTCCCAATAAGCCTTGAGGAAGGAATATGTAATACCGTTTTTTCCTGGAGATATAGAATTGGAACTATGCTTAATAACATCTTCAACTTCTTCTATAGAGAATGTCTTGTTAAGTAGATTTACATCATCCTCTTTTAAGGTATCTCTCGGTTCAGGCCAACCTTGCAAAATACAATTTCTGTTTTTCCATTTAGCTTTGAAAAACTGCACAATGATATCTTCAATTCTGTGTTGATCTTCAACCATCTCCCCATTGACATCTTCAATTTTATTGATGAAGTTTGAATTTCTCCTAGCCGTTGCAAAAGATTGGAAAATTTTAGTGTTATGATCTCCCTCCAATATCCACTTGACTTTAGCTCTTTGCAATTTGAACTCCAATTAGAATGGTTCTTGTAAATAAAATGATAATGAAGTAATAACAATTTATAGTAGGGGTTCCGACACATGACCACGGATCTATATAAAAGTTTTTTTTTTAAAAATTAAGCTAAAAAAATAAAGAAAAAATGTAATCAAACTGACAGGAAAAGCATGAAAGAGAATATTAAAACTAAATGTAAAGAAATATATAGATATTTTAGGTCAAATTAGGACAAAAGAGTTTTTTAGGGGGGGACAAAAGTAATTTTTTAGGAGAGGCAAAAAAATTTTTTTACTCTCCAATATATTTTTTTTACTCTTATAAAAAAAAAGTTTTTTAACGCGGGGGGGGGGGGGGGGGGGGGGGGGGGGCTAACCATAATATGGTTCCGCCAGTGCACATGACTCCACTCAAGTTCCTCTTGATAAACAACTTGTGATCGAATTTAATGAGCTAATGAGATTAGCTTGAGCCAGGCCTGATCTCACGAGCCAATTTATTTAAAATATATTAAAAATACTTTAAAATTCAAAATTTTAAGTATAAAATTGTTGAAAATATTTGAAAATTATATTTCATTCTCTTATATTAATAATTATTTGTTATTTTTTAATAATTTCTAATTACCATTTTATTAAAAAAAATTGCTTAAATCATATTCATTTTTATTTCATAATAAATGAGTCGACTCTCGTAAACTAGTTCAAACTTCTATATAAAGCTTAAGCTCAAACTCAATTCATTAATCAAGCTCAAGCTCACGTAAGAGGTGGCTCAAGCTCGATTTGACTCATTTGCACCTCTAATTAGTACAAACAAATAATGTACTCATGAAATAAAAAGAAAATTAATATTGTCAAGTAACATGCATTCAAGATGAAATAAAATTTAATATAATTTATTTTTATTTTTGTTGTGGCAGACATAACTTGTATTCAAGTTAATCGGCATTATTGACTTGTTGATTGCTAGTGATTAATATGTTAATAAATAACCTATAAAGATTAATCACATTTTCTTCTTAAGAAAATAAAGACTAACATGGACTTCTTAAAAAAAATTAATAAACTTTAATTAGATTAATTAAATTATACTTATTTTATTAGCATCATAATTAATTTGTAATTAATTAAATATTAAATAAATGAAACTTAAAAATAAATTTAGGATATAAGCAGCATTATTCTCTAGCATTATCTATCTTTATATATAATTGCACTTCTCTTCAGTTTTGTGTATTTTTTTTAAAAGGGTACAAAAGAGTACATGCTTGTATGGAAACAACTATATATCTATGTCTTCTTAGGACAAAAAACAAGCAAAAATGAGAAGAGCTATACTTTTATATACGGCAATTCATACAGAAAAATAATAAAAAGTAAAGTAAACAGACGACACTTTAATTTGCACTGAGATGTCTTCCAAGTATTTGCATTTACGACCAACAAGATAATCAAGGAACAACTGGAGGGGAAATATCAAAAACAGTTTTGTATATGTTATTCCTAGAGCATTAGGCAAGTCTAAGGTTTATTTTTCCTCATTGCCATTTTCTCATTCCTACTTCAGTTTTCTATGAAGTAGAGTTTATATGTACTTCTCCCTATGTATTATCTTTGTTGCAATCCATGACACTGAGTTTTAGATTTTGATGATGATAAATAATGTCGCCTGAATTACTATTCATTGAATATCTTTCATTTCTGCTATTATTTGTGAGTACTAACATTTCATGATGATCACAAGTTACTCAGAACAACAGGAAGACTCAAGACTAGGTAGAGTAGGAGTGTGAGTCTATATCATTATAATTTTTTATTTATTTTATTTTCTCTTTTCTTGAGTATGGCCACAAACTACATGTAAGTCTGAGCAACCATGAACACACACAGAGGGAGAGGGTTTTAAAAGAAAAATGTAGTTTTTTTATGTTGATCGTACTGTACGAATTTCTATCGTACTATACGATATGGTCTGGTTGAATCGTATTTCTATGAACAGGTCGTACCGTATGATTTGGATCGTACTGTACGATGTGTTACTAATCCAAAACCCTAGCCTCCAGATTAGTTTAAGTAAGTTTATTAGCCGTTCGTACTGTACGAAGTAATGCATACTGTACAATTTATTTTGAATACTTACTTAAATTAACCCGTGATTAGCGAAGTAAATCAAGGTTTTAATCACTGATAGGTACTCGTACTGTATGAACATGTTCATACTATATAATGAACAGAGACAAGTTTTGATCATCCCGGACTTCGTCCCGGACTTCATCCTCGACGATTCCTTAATTTTGACAATTCATACTATATGAGGTAGGTCAAACCATACAATGTACAGAGACAAGTTTTGATCGTCTCGACTTTCATCCTGTATGAACAGAAGAGTTGACGATCGTACCGTACGATTATAAATCATATTGTACGACTATATTTAGAAGTATCAAAATAGTAATGTTTTGGTGAGTGACAGAAAAGAGGGGAACGTGATTAGAGAGGGAATCATTGGGAGAGAGCTCTTGAGAAGTTTTTGGGGTTTGAGAGAGGAAGGAGTGGGTGAGCTTGGTGAAGGAGAAGTAGTGTGAGGGAGGTCACACGGTTGTTCCATTCTTCCAGCATCTTGCTCCTCCTGTGGCCCGAGAAGAACTTGTGGAAGGCTCTCTAAAGGGGAGACTCTTCTACATCCGTGTCCTCGAAGGTACTCTGCCTTCTCCAGGAGGGAGAAAAATAAGAAGGTATGCTGCTGTCACCAGGAGGGTGAGAAAAGCGTTTGGCACTCTGCCACAACGGGTTGGTGAAAGTGAGTCTTGTAAGGGCTTCTCCGCCTTGCCGAGGGGGCAAAAGGAGAACTATAGTTTTGTAGTGAAATTCTCGGAGTGGAGGACTCCGGGGAGTGGACGTAGGTCACGGTTTGACCGAACTACTATAAAACTCTGGTGTGTGCTTTTTCCTTATTGCTTTTTATTTTTGCTTGCACTTTATTTTCATTATATTTGCTTGGTGATAATTGTGAAAGAAAAAGAATTTCATTGTTGCAAATAGTTTTTAAATAATTGCTTCCATGTTAGATAAATGTTTCTTGTTAAAATTTAAAAACAAAAAAAATTATTAGAATTCTTGTTTAGGATTTTTATTGCAACAAGTTTTTTCATAATTCACCCCCCCCCCCCCCCCCCCCCCCCCCCCCCCCTCTTGGCACATCTAGTAGCTTCAATTGGTATCAGAGCAGGGGTTTCAAAAATAGTGTTTTAGACAACCTTGAAAAATAATCATATCGCATTTTGGTAACCGTAATACCGCGGAGGGTTATTCAATAACCCGTCCACCTCTTTTTGACAATATCTCGTTTGATTTCTGGAAATTTAAAATGTCTACTTTTTTACAGTCTATTAATTACCGCATGTGGATGTTAGTCAATGATGGTTACATTGTACCTTTTAAAACTATGAATGGAGTGAAAACTCAAGTGCCTTTTAATGAATGGAGCAATGAGGATAGGGAATTAGACCAATTAAATGCGAAGTGCTTAAATTGTTTCTTTTGTGCTTTAAAGTTTGAGGATTATATGAGAGTTTCTACATGTGCTACTGATAAGGAGATTTGTGATAGACTGTGCATCACGTATGAAGGAACTAGTGAAGTTAAACAATCTAGGCTTAACATTCTGTTGCATGATTATGAACTCTTATGCATGAAATCTAGCGAAATAATATCTGATATGTACACTAGGTTCACCTAAATTATGACATCCTTGCATGCATTAGATAGAGAATTTTCAAATTCTAAAAAAGTTAATAAAATTCTTAGATGCTTAACTAGCTCATACGATACAAAAATTACTGTCATAACTGAATCTAAGGATCTGAACGTTTATTCTATTGACAACTTGCTTGGTTCACTTATTGCGTATGAGCAAGGGGTGAGTCAAAGACAAAGTGATGCAGGTGAAAAGAAGGAGCAGACGGTGGCATTAAAAACAAATAATTCAGACTATAAGGGAGGAAGAAGATGACATAGCATTGATGACCCGACTGTTTAAGAATTTTTTAAAAAGAAAACAAAGGCGTCATCAAAACAGCTAGAATAATGGTAAAAGCTTAAGGTTTAATAAAGTTTCATTTGATATAATTTGTTTTGAGTGAAGGAAGCTAGGTCACCTTCGAGCTAATTTCCCCAACCTAAAGAGCCAACCTGTTAAAGAAAAAGGTGAGGATAAATCCAAGTATAAGAAAGGAAAGATGAACACTACAGGAAAACACGCGAATACCATCAAATGTTCCAGTGTAATTTTTTACGTCGATAAATATGGAATTTATACCGGCGTATAATGCGACGGAATATTAACGGCATTTATTTCAGTGCATCTTGCGACGGAAACATGCCGATGTCCATTGCGCCGGTAGTAACATCGGAAATTAGATGCTTTCATTATTACCGATGGAGTTTACGGTGGAATATATCTGGCGCATTTACCGGCGGAGAATACATCGGCTCTGTTCCATATCTTGAGCATAGGCGACGTTTGGTAATGAATTTTAAATGTTTATAAAATTTTTCTTTAATACAAATATTAATGGAATTCTCTTAATTCTAACATAAAGAGATGCTGGGTAGAGAACCAACTCTTGTGAAATTGCATAGTCACACTCATAAGTGACAGGAGGATCAATAATGGATTGATGAGTGAGCAAGAAAAGCCCATGTAAGTATATATGTTTAATAATTTCTATTTTTAGTTTAATTATATATATTTATATTTTACTTTCATAGGAGTATACACGGCTTCGAGAGAGTCATGCCGCATCAGGTGAGGGCTCTTCTGGCGGCTCTGTGGAGTATTCTGAGTACCGCATCTGGACGCAAGCCATTGGAGGAATGCAACATGGTAGAGTTTATGATTTAGGTTTGCAAGCTCAGGCATATGAGGGGATGACCTCCTCTACTGCATCCAGCTTCGCAGCCAGTTCACATGAGTCCTTACATAGAGTCAACAAATAACTGCCCTTCAAGCAGAGCTAGAACAAGTAAGAAATTCACAAGCTGATTGGCAAGTTTAGTTGCAAGCACAAATTCAAATACAGATGCATGAGCAACACAATGAGTTATTGGATGAAATGCGTAAAATGAGGGAGCAGTTGAGTGGAAAAGAGGTTGCTCCAGCTAAGGATAAGTCCACGGATTCAGAGTAGTTTAGTTTAGTCATATGAACTTGTTTATTTTTTTGAATCTGTGTTATTGAACAATCTATGATGTTTTTAATATTAGTTGGTTGATGATATTGAATAATTTGTTTTAATGGATATTTATGTTTTTAAGTATATGTTGAAGTTCTTGAGATATGTGATGTGTAGATATGTGTTGTGGAACTGTTATCATATGTATTTGTATATGTTTGCAGGTATGAAAATCTGATTGTTGGCTGTAAAAGGAAATTTTTTTTATTATTATTGCAGGTTTTCGACGGATTTGGTGTCGAAAATATGCTGGAACGACGATAGAATGAATCGGTGTAATGTTGTCGGCGTTTTATTTCTGCTGGAAATACCGGCGAAAACTGCGTCGGAAATAAGTTGTCGCTTTAATTACAGTGCACCTTACGTCATCTTATTCATCAAAGTTTTCAGAGACTAAATGGTGCTGGAAATAAGTCGTAGCTTTAGTTACGGCAAACCTTACGTCGTAGTTTCTGCCGGTATTTCCGTCAGATATGTATGTCATAAATTTTGGCGTATATAACGCCGAAATAATCTGTTAAGAAACGACATTTTGGCTAACACATTTTACACTGGTAATGCATCGGAGAATGCGCCGGAAAGGCTTTCGGCATCTTATAAATGTTGGAAGACATTTTTTGACGCACATCAAACCGGCATATGAAATTCTAACGAAAATGCACCGAAAACCAAGGATTTCCATTGTATTTTACATATTACTGGCGAATACGGTCTGCCTATAATATTGGGTTTTCCTGTAGTGGAAGACACAAAAAGATTTTTTAGGCCGACTCTGCCTTAGAATCGTTAAAAGAAGAAGCAGGGGAGGAGGTAACAAATTTGTGTCTAATGGTTAATGATAATCTTGATCAATCAGATCAAGATGAGGTATGTCAGCTTTCATACGAGGATTTATTGCTTATTTCTGAAAAAATTCAAGACTCGTATAGGAAATTGAAAAAGATGCATGCTAGTCTTAATATTAATTTTAGTACTTTACAAATTGAGCATGCTAACTTAGTTAAAGAAAATTCTAATTTAGATAGAGATCATATGTTGCTTCTTGATGAGTATGATGTATTAAATAAGAAACATATTGAACTAACAGAAGTGCATGAATCCTTAAAAACCACTCATGTTGAACTAGAAGAGGCTGTTCATAGACTAGACAAACTTACATTATAAATAGATCACAATGAGCATTTGTTAAAAATAGAAGTTCATGAATTGACATATCAAACAATACTTTTAAAGAAAAAAAATCAAAGAACTAGAAAAAGAAAATGCATCACTCACATTAGCCCAATCTGGCAAACCCCCAACACTACATGCATCACAAAACTTTAGGAAGAGGCAACAACACTCACATAGGTTAGTAAGCCAATTTCCCGGTGTTAGGTGCTTCTCTTGCGGCATGTTAGGTCACATAGCCCGCACATGCATAATTCACTGTAGGACACACCTAGTTTGGAGACCTAAATAGCATCCATAATAGAATAGCATGCATACATCTCATTCATGCAAGCATAAGGAGGAACCCATACTCACTTGGGTTCCCAAATCTAACCCTTGAATGAAATTGTAGGGATGCTCTCACAAAAGACCTAGTGAGAGCATGTGGTACCTGGATAGTGGCTACTCGCGACACATGACTGGAGATATGAAGAAGTTCATTCTACTGGAGACCAGAACCGAGGCAAAGTAACATTGAGAGACAACAATACCAGGAAAGTGATGGGCTTAGGTATTATTGGTAATGCTAAGAATTTTTTAATTAAAAATGTTTTATTAGTTGATGGTTTGAAGCATAACTTACTTAGCATTAGTCAATTGTGTGATAAAGGTTTTGACATTAAATTTCTGTGTGATAAATGCCTGATTAGTTTAAATGACAAACTTATTTTAGAAGGAAAATGAACGAACAATGTTTACATATTAGACCTTGATTGCATTGATAGTTTAAATTCTTTTTGCTTAAAAGTAATAGTAGATGACTTGTGGCTATGGCATAGGAGACTATGCCATGCTAGTATGAAAACACTTAAAAATATCACTCAGAAAGACCTAGTTAGAGGAGTACCTAAGTTAGACTTCACTAAGGATCATATATGTGATGCTTACCAACTAGGAAAATAAGTCAAATCATCCTTTCATTCAATTAAAGAAGTGATCACCTCTAGGCCATTAGAAATCCTACACATGGACTTATTTGGACCCATTAGCACAGCCAGCCTAGGTGGAAAAAATTATGGATTTGTAATTATAGACGACTTCACTAGATTCACTTGGGTAAGATCCCTAGCACATAAGAATGAGTCGTTTGAGGAATTTAAGGTATTCTCCACTTGGATTCAATGAAAATTAGGATGTGAAATCTCAACAATCCATAGTGATCACGGTGGAAAGTTTCAAAATGAAAAGTTTGAATCATTCTATCAAGAGATAGGAATAGAGCATAATTTCTCAACCCCTAGAACACCTCAGCAAAATGATATAACAGAAAGAAAGAATAGAACCTTGGTAGAAGCTGCTAGGGAAATGTTAGCAGAGTACACCCTTCCTAGATATTTTTGGGCAGAAGCAGTAAACATGGCGTGTTATGTCTTAAATAGGGTGAATAGGGGTGTCAATATTTGACACGACACGGAAACCCGACCCGGAAAATCCAGGTTGAACCCGACCCGATTTCAAAACGGGTCGGGTTCCAGAAATCGACCCGTTTAAAAAACGGTTTGGGTTCGGGTTGACCCGGCAGGTTGCCGGGTCAACTCGCCAACCCGTTTAATTCGAAAAATTTCGAATCCCGCCTCTGCCCGCTGCCCGCCCGCGCTGCCCGCCGCGCGCCTGCCCGTGCTGCCCGCCGCGCGCCCGCCTGCGCTGCCCGCGTGCCCAGCGCGCCCGCGCCCGCCCGCCCTGACCGCGTGCCCGCTTGCCCAGCGCGGCCGCGCTTGACCGCGCCCACGCTGTCCCGCTCGCGTCCGCCCGCCGTGCTCGCGTCCCCCGCCGTCCGCCGTCGCTGTTCCGGCGCCGGCCACCCAAATCGGGTCCGGTCGTGTCAACCCGACAACCCACCGGGTCGGGTTCGGGTTCGGTTTTCCGACCTGTTTGTCTACCCGGGTCGGGTTAGGGTTGACCCGTTTGAACCCGGGTCAGTTCCGGGTTCGACCCGAATCCGACCCGTGACCCGAAATTGACACCCCTAAGGGTGAACATTAGATCTAAGCTGAATAAAACTCCTTATGAATTCCTTAAGGGTCGGACACCGAATCTTTCACACTTACATATCTTCGGGTGCAAGTGCTTCATCTTGATTAATGGTAAACTACATTTAGGAAAATTTGATCCCAAGTCTGATGAGGGTGTCTTCTTAGGTTATTCATCTGTAGGTAAGGCTTACATAATCTTTAATAAGAGAACCCTAGTAGTAGAAGAATCCACCCATGTAGTATTTGATGAATCAGATAAGCCCTCTGAATCTAAAATTAAAGATGATAAAATAGAGGCAATTCAAGGAGTAGAGACTATGACCTTAGGAGAAAGGGTAGAACCTCAGGAAGATTTGCCTAGAGAATGGAGATATTCTTCTAGTCATCCTAAAGAGTTAATTTTAGGAGACCCTTCAGAAGGTGTAAGAACTAGGAATGGACTTAGGAACGAGGTTAGTCATTTAACATTCATCTCTATGATAGAACCTAAAAGTATAGATCAAGCTCTAGGAGATGAATTTTGGATCCTAGAAATGTAAGAAGAATTGAACAAATTCACCATGAATGATGTTTGGGAGTTAGCCAAGAGACCTAAAAAATAGAGTGTTGTTGGAACAAAATGGGTTTTCAAAAATAAGATGAATGATTCAGGAACCATAATAAGAAATAAAGCCAGACTAGTAGCTAAGGGGTACAACCAAATTGAGGGAGTAGACTTTGAAGAAACATTTACCACAGTTTCTAGATTAGAAGCCATAAGAGTTATCTTAGCTTTTGCTTGCTTCAAGAATTTCAAACTATATCAAAAGGGCGTAAAGAGTGCTTTTTTGAACGGGGTAATCAAGGAGGATGTCTATGTTGAGCAACTCTCGGATTTGAAAGTTTACAATTTCTAAATCATGTATCCAAATTAAAAAAGGCACTTTATGGATTAAAGCAAGCACCTAGAGCCTGGTATGAAAGACTTAGCTCATTCTTGATGCATAGAGGATTTGTAAAAGGGTTGTGTGGACACTACACTCTTTTTACAAAAAGTTAAAGAAGAAATTCTTATTGTTCAGATTTATGTGGATGACATTTTATTTGGTTCTTCGTATAAAATTTTATGTGATGAATTTTCAAAAATAATGAGTAATGAGTTTGAAATGAGCATGATGGGAGAGTTAAACTACTTTCTTGGCTTTAGTGTGAAACAAATTGATAATGGAACATTCCTTAGCCAAACAACATACATTAAAGATGTTCTGAAGAAATATGAAATGGACAGTGGTAAGCCCATGAACACTCTAATGAGCTCAATAATTCAATTAGACAAAGATCCAAATGGAAAATCAATATACTAGAAAAAATATAGAGGAATGATCGGATCTCTCCTTTACCTGACTGCCAGTAAACCGAACATAATGTTTAGTGTGCACCTCTGTGCCCATTTTTAAGCTAATACTAAAGAGTCTCACCTAATTGCGGTTAAGAGAATCCTTAGATATCTACTAGGCACCCCGAACTTAAAAATTTGGTATCCTAGGCACAACACTTCCTTTGAAATCTTAGGGTACTCAGATTCTGATTTTGCAGGATGTAGGATAGATAGAAAAAGCACCTCTGATAACTACTAGTTCATAGGACAATCTTTAGTTTCTTGGTCTAGTAGGAAGCAAAATTTAGTAGCCCTCTCCACAGTCGAGGCCGAATATATTACAGTAGAAAGCTGTGTTGCACAAGTACTATGGTTAAAGTAATAAATTCTTGATCTTGGATTACCTATAGGAACCATCTCAATCATGTGCGACAACACAAGTGCAATATGCATCTCTAAAAAATCCAATTCAACACTCTCAAACAAAATATACAAACATTAGACACCACTTCATAAGAGATCATGTCGCTAAGGGAGATAGAATTCCATCACATCGCTATAGGAGATCAATTGACAGACATATTCACAAAACCACTAGCATTCGACACCTTTAGCACCTTGAGGACTAGACTAGGTGTCATAGACATTAATGCATAAAAAAAACTCTTCTAAAGTTATTCCTGATCATCACACACTCACCACACAAAATTGGACAGCTGACAATTTTCTTATCGTACTGTATGATCCTCAATCATACTGTACGATACATCTACCTCTACACAAACCATAACACAGACTCAAGTTTCGACTCTGTTCATCGTACTGTACGAAGTCTTTCATACTGTATGATAAGGTGATAGTTCATTTAATTTGTTTGGTACGACATTATTTATCATCGTACGGTATGATCCGCTCTTCGTATTGTACAATCAACGACAACGAACGGATTGGGACAAATTTGCTCAGTTTGGTATGACATTATTGTTGATCGTACTGTACTACATCTCTCTTTGTACTGTACGATCCACCTCAGTAAAAATGGATGAGAATGACTTGAAGTGTTTGGTACGATATAATTTTTGCAAATTTAGATCTATGAACTATGTTTTGATGATTGGCAAACACTCTTACTTGTCTTGGACTGTCTTTTACTACTAATGTTTCAGGAATCAAAGATCGGATGGAAAAAACGAAGCCAGCTTAAGAATGGGTAGATTAGGGATGAGTCAGTCTATAATTTTATTTTTTCTCTTCTTGAGTCAATTATAATCTTTGGTGTGACTGATGCAAAGTAACCCTACACACACACACTTGAGAGACTTAGAATTTCTGTTTTTACTCAAATAGGCCAGGACGATATTTACATCGTCCTGGACGATCGGGCTTAAAACAGAAAATCTAATCAGGGGTTCTTAATTAAGGCAGCCGTCATTAGCCAATTATCCTGGACGATACTTGTATCGGCTAGGACGATAGGCTCAAAATAGAAAGAAATTGCAGTCATAAATAATTAATGTATTCTGTACTTTTAGTAATCGGCCAGGACGATATTCACAATTATGCCTTAATTGATCAGATAATCAAGGAGGTAATTAAGGATGATTGATACAATCATGTGGATGATCTATTCTAAAATCCTTAGTTACTCTTGGATGATAAATATTGGCCAGTATAAATTCAGGGCGATGTGCTGGACGATCGGGATCGGATAGCTTAAATTCAGGGCGATGCTCTAGTCGATTTTCCTCTGATTTGAACTGATCAGCCGGGATGATCATGAGATCGTCCTAGATGATCAAGCTAATTTTTAATCATCCAGTTTGCATTCATGGCGATGCTCTAGCCGATCTCATGGGATTTATATTGATCGGCCAGGACGATTTTCATATTGTCCTGGACGATAAAGTTGGCAACTTGCAATTAATGAGCTCCTTTGAAGCTCTTCTATTTAAGAGCTCTTGTTCAATATTTTTGAATATGCTTGGCTGCTGTCTTGACCTGAGAAAACCTAAAGGAGAGAGAGAGAGAGAGAGAGAGGATCTTGTGAGTGGGAGCTTGTGAGGGGATTCATAAGGGTTGCTCCAAGCATTATTCCATTTCTTCTTCCATAGAGTCTGTTGTCCTTGGAAGGGTTGAGAGAGGTAAGTTCCAGCAAGCGATCGAGGTTCTCTGCCTGCTTCAGGAGGAAGCAAAAGTTGGAAGGTTCTCTGCTTTGCCGGGTGTGGCAAAAAGAGGTGTTTGTAAAGGCTTCTCTGCCTAGCTGTGGGGGCTAAAAAAGAGTCATGATTGTAGTGCAATACTCGGAGGGTGCCTCCGGGGAGTGGACGTAGGTCGAGTTGACCAAACCACTATAAACCCTTGTGTTCTTATTTTTTTACTGCTTCCGCATTTATTATCTTCCGCACTTATTTTTTGTGGTGATTTGGTTTGTATTCGTGCTTTGCTTAGAGAAATTTGTAAATATCAATTTACCCCCCCTCTTGGTTAGCCTTGGGCCAGTTCTATAGGGCTTAACATCTCTAATGAACTTTCAAGTGGTATCAGAGCGGGATTCATAAAAACTAAGTTTGAAAACTTTTTGAATTTTGATCCATGGCTAACTTTGGGAATCATAATACACCGGAAGGGTACTCTATTACCCGACCACCTCTATTTGATAATATCCCATTTGATTTTTGGAAAACTCGCATGTCTGCATTTTTACATTCTACTGATTATCGCATGTGGATGCTTGTTACGGATGGTTATACACCTCCAACTGGTAAACTTAACAGCATTACTGTTCAACTTTCTTTTACTAAATGGACTTTAGATGATAGGGATTTGGCTCAATTAAATGCAAAATGTCTTAATTATTTTTTTTGTGCTTTAAAATCAGAAGACTACATACATGTTTCCACTTGTAAAACTAGTAAAAAATTTTGGGATAAATTGTGTATCACTTATGAAGGCACTAATGAAGTTAAACATTCTCGTTTGAACATTCTCTTGCATGACTATGAACTTTTTCGTATGAAACCCATGAATAAATTTCTGAAATGTATATGAGATTTACTCACATTGTTACTTCTTTGCATGCCTTAGGAAGAGAACTTTTGAACTTTGAAAAAGTAAACAAGATTTTATAATGCTTGCCTTCCTCTTTTGATGCTAAAATCACTGCTATAACTGAATCTAAGGATTTGAATACTTATTCGATTGACAACTTACTTGGCTCACTCATTGCTTACGAGCAAGGGGTGAATCAAAGAAATCTTGATGCAGGTGAGAAAAAGAAAGAGAAAATGGTGGCACTGAAGGCACACAAATCTGACTTCGATTCTTCTGGGTCTGAGAGCGATGAAGTTGCCTTCATCTCAAGGCAATTCAGAAACTTTCTAAGGAAGAAGCAAAAGCATCATTGGAGAAAAGGTAAGGATAACAAATATTCTAAAGGATCTTCTGATGTTGTTTGTTATGAATGCAGGAAACCTAGACATATGAAAGCCAATTGTCTTACACTTCAAGATCACTCAAGCAAAGGAAAGGGTGAGGAGAAACCCAAGTTTAGGAAGGACAAGAAAAGACTCCAAAAGGTGTTTTGGGAAGATTCTGCATCGGATTCATCGGAGATGGAACTAGAGGATGAGATAACAAAACTGTACTTGATGGCAGATTATCATATTGATCAAGAAGAGGTATGTGAACTTTACTACGATCAACTTCTTGAAGTTTCTAAAAAAACTCATGCATCATATAGGAAACTTAAGAAAACACATGCAAGCTTAAAATTGGAATTTTTGGAGTTACAAAAAGAGCATGCAATTATGACTAAAGATCACTCAACAATTGATTCAAATCATATGGCTCTACTTGATAAATTTGATGAGTTAAATAAAAGGCATTGTGAATTAATTGAAGAGCATGAGTCACTAAAAGTCACACACACCTCACTTGTTGAAAAAGTCTAAAGAGATGGAGAAAAAATTGAGGATTGGTGATGATGCCCTAAAATTTACTAACTTGAGGATTCAAAATGAATTGGATACATTTAAGAAAACTAGGGTGACACCAACACTTGATCAAAATCCAAAACCTAGGAAGAGGCATTATAACTTAAACCATTTAAGAAATCCTTTCCAGGTGTTAGATGTTTTTCATATGGCATGCTAGGACACATCTCACACACTTATACTATTCACCATAGTACACATTGGGTGTGGAGACCCAAGGTGTATGATTCATAGCATACCACACATGCATTGCATTCTACTTTTCATAAGAAGGAACCCAAACCTGCTTGGGTTCCTAAATTTAACATTTGATAATTTTGTAGGTGGGCTCTCACAAAAGGCCTCGTGAGAGTATGTGGTACTTGGACAGCGGTTGCTCTCGACATATGACTGGTGATGCCAATCAATTTGTTTTGCTGGAGTCCAGGACTGGAGGCAAGGTTACTCTTGGAGACAACACCACCAAGAAGGTGGTAGGTGCAGGTATAATTGCTAATTCCAAGAACCTTATGATTGAAAATGTTTTACTTGTAGATGGATTGAAGCACAACCTGCTCAGCATCAGTCAACTCTGTGACAAAGGCTTCATCATGAAATTCTTTGTAAATTCATGCATTGTAAGTTTAAGTAACAACACTATTTTGCAGGGAAAGAGGGTCAACAATGTCTACATGCTTGATTTAAATAACATTGAATGTGCTACTTCATTTTGCTTAAAAATAGTGATTGATGATTCATGGTTGTGGCACCGGTGACTATGTCATGCAAGTATGAAAACTTTTAAGAAAGTGACCCAAAAAGACCTAGTTAGAGGTGTCCCCAAACTCAAGTTTTCAAAAGACCACCTTTGTGATGCCTGTCAACTAGGAAAGCAAGTCCACTCCACCTTTCACCCCACTAAGGAAATTAGTACCTCTAGACCTTTAGAAGTACTGCACATGGATTTGTTTGGACCCATAAGCACTACCAGCTTGGGAGGGAAAGTCTATAGTTTTGTGATTATTGATGACTACTCAAGGTTCACTTGGACTAGATTTCTTACACATAAAAATGAGTCTTTTGAGGAGTTTAAAACATTTTCTACTTGGATTCAGAAAAAGCTAGGTTGTGAGATCATGACAATCTATAGTGATCATGGGGGAGAGTTTGAGAATGAAAGATTTGGAGATTTTTGTGAGGACAAGGGAATTAGCCACAATTTCTCAGGTCCTAGGACCCCTCAGCAGAACGGGGTAGTTGAAAGGAAAAATTGGACCTTGGTGGAAGCCGTTAGAGCCATGCTTGCTGAGTATTCACTTCCAAAATACTTTTGGGCTGAAGCGGTTAACATAGCTTGTTATGTGTTGAATAGGGTGAATGTTAGAGCCAAATTAGAAAAGACACCCTATGAGATCCTTAAGGGTAGGACACCCAATCTTTCCCACCTTCATGTCTTTGGTTGTAAGGTTTTCATTCACAATAATGGAAAGTCTCACTTGGGAAAATTTGATCCTAAATCTGATGAAGGAGTGTTCTTGGGATATTCTAGTGTTGGGAAGTCTTTTAGGGTGTTTAACAAGAGAACTTTAGTGGTGGAAGAGACTACCCATGTAGTATTTGATAAGTCTAATCCTAAAAAGCATGGAGTTGAGGATGATGATGATATTGGAGAGATTACTAGTGGAGTAGAAAATTTGGAGAAGGAAGTAGGTCACCAAAATATAAAAGGAGTAGGAGTAGAAAATTTAGATCTGGATGAAAGGGTTGGACCTTCTCAGACCTTACCTAGAGATTGGAGATACTCTACAAGTCACCCCAAGGATTTGATCTTTGGAGACCCTTCTAATGGAGTTAAGACTAGACATGGACTTAGGAAGGAGGTGAACCACTCTGCATTTATCTCAAGGACTGAACCCACCAACATAAACCAAGCCCTTACTGATGAGTTTTGGATTTTAGCCATGCAGGAGGAGTTAAACCAATTTGTTAGGAATGAAGTTTGGGAGCTTGTAGAAAGACCTAAGGGACAAAGTGTAGTTGGGACAAAGTGGGTCTTTAAGAACAAGGTGATTTAGGAGTGGTGGTTAGGAATAAAGCAAGAATGGTTGCTAAGGGGTATAACCAAATAGAAGGGATAGATTTTGAAGAGACATTTGCCCCTGTAGCTAGATTGGAAGCCATTAGAGTGCTATTAGCCTTTGCCTATTATAAAGGATTTAAGCTTAATCAAATGGATGTCAAGAGTGCCTTTTTGAATGGAGAAATAAAAGAGGATGTGTTTGTAGAACAACCCCAAGGTTTTAAGAGTTCCCAATTTCCAAATCATGTTTTTAAATTAAAAAAGGCTTTGTATGGTTTAAAGCAGGCACCAAGAGCTTGGTATGAGAGGCTTAGCACATTTTTACTAGAAATGGAGTTTGTTAAGGGGAGCGTAGACACCACCCTTTTTCTTAGAAAAATTGGAGATGATTTACTCATTGTTCAGATTTATGTGGATGATATACTCTTTGGATTTTCTAATAAAAAACTTTGTGATGAGTTCTCTAAAAAAATGAGTAGAGAGTTTGAGATGTGTATGATGGGAGAGTTGTCCTATTTTTTGGGGTTTAGCATAAAATAATTGGATGATGAAACATTTCTTAATCAAATAAAATACATAAAGGACATTTTGAAGAAGTATGAGATGGATAAATCTAAGCCAATTAATACTCCCATGACTTCTAGTGTTCCATTGGATAAGGACCCAAGTGGTAAGTCTATTGATCATAAGAAGTACAGAGGCATGATTGGATCTTTACTTTACTTGACTGCGAGCCGACCCGACATAATGTTTAGTGTTTGCCTTTGTGCTAGATTTCAAGCCGACCCTAAGGAATCCCACCTAACTGCTATTAAGAGAATTTTTAGATATCTTTTGGGGACCCAAAGCTTAGGGATTTGGTATCCTAGACACAACACTTCTTTTGAGATTATTGGATTTTCTGACTCTAATTTTGCAGGATGCAAGGTGGATAGAAAAAGTACTTCAGGGACTTGTTAATTCATAGGACAATCTTTGGTTTCATGGTCTAGTAGGAAGCAAAATTCTGTTGCACTTTCCACTGCTAAAGTTGAGTACATTGCTCTTGGAAGTTGTGTGGCCCAAGTCCTTTGGTTGAAACAATAGGTATTGGATTTAGGATTACCTGTAGGCACCATCTCAATCTTTTGTGACAACACTAGTGCCATATGCATCTCTAAGAATCCTATCCAACATTCAAGGACTAAGCATATTGACATTAGGCATCATTTCATTAGAGACCATGTGAATAAGGGAGACATTGAGTTACACCATGTGACAACTGAAAATAAACTGGCTGACATCTTTACTAAACCACTGGCCTTCGACACTTTCAGCTCTTTAAGGACCAGATTGGGTGTGATTGACATAACTGCATAAACTTTATCTTCTATTTGTTTTACTTGGTTTTTGTTCCTTTTCTTTTAATTGTTTTTCCTTTTTGCTATTTATTTTCTTTTCTTTTTTTGTTTTATTTTTTTTGTTTGACTTAGCTTTCTTTCTTATTGCTTTTCTTAATTTTTTAGCTTTCAAAAATCATCGCTCATATGATATCGTATGCCTTGTCCTTACTTTTGAGAATTTATACTCAATGTTTTACATCTTTTAATCTATTAGATGATAAAAATATTTTGTGATTGTGTCTCCTTCTCTAACCTATTTTAGTGGCATAGTTTTCTTTTCTAATCAAAAATCTATTTCAAATTAAAGATTGTGTATGAAATTAAGATCTTTTTTAAACTTTCTTAAGTAAATCTATCTTGTATTTATAATGCTTAAAGTTTTTTTGTCACATCAAGATTCCTCGTTACTCTTGTCATTGGTTATTGATTCTGTTTTGTGGATAGTTCTTCTCTATATTAGAGAGAGAGCTACTATTCTCTAATATCTAGAAGATATACTCACAACTAAGAAGTCTTTTTTAAGAGATTGAAAAAGAAAATTTAGCTTGCAAAAATAAAAAATGGCCAATGACGCCAAATTGAAAAGAAAAAGTATATACACAAAAGTGTATCAAAAATCAAGATGCTCAAAGAGCCAATCAAAGTGATAAGAGGCATAAAATGAGCCCATTAAAAGGCAAGCTATTCTTTCTTTTCAGATCTTTTAAAACTTAGAAGTTTTCATGTATCAAAGACTTGATTTCGATTGTTTTACGATTGTGAAAAATTTACCATGGTTCATTATTCTACAAGATATTTTTTTTCTTAAACCAAGTGATGAATGGATTCTTTTTTTTTTCATATCCAATTAATATTTTGAGTTAGGTCATTGATTTTAAAAGATGATTCTACCCTAAGAGAAAGTCTGAGCTAAGGGTAATCATGATCGGATATTCTACCGTTCTTTGGATTATTGAAGTTGTTAACTCATTAACTCACAAGTTTTTAAAATCAATCACATGGAATACTAAATCATCTTCATGCCTTGGTAAAAAACAAAAAAAGGGGGATGTCTTGTGGTTTGCTTTTGTTCTTAGTTCCCTCCATTTTGAGATGTCAAAAGGAGGAGTAGTTTTTAGGATGTTTCTTGCACTTTCGATTCCGTGTGTTACACTGCTATTTTTTTTTAAATATTTGTCATAGTGTTTTGCCATCATCAAAAAGGGGGAGATTGTTGCAAATTCAGGCCTATGAACTATATTTTGATGATTAACAAACACTCTTACTTTTCTTAGACTATCTTTTACTACTGACGTTTCAGGAATCAAAGATCGGATGGAAAAAATGGAGCCAGCTCAAGAATGGGTAGATTAGGGTTGAGTCAGTCTGTAATTTTAATTTTTTTCTTCTTGAGTCAATTGTAATCTTTGGTGTGACTGATGCAAAGTAACCCTACACACACACACTTAAGAGACTTAGAATTTTTATTTTTACTCAAATTGGCCAGGACGATATTTACATTATCTTGGACGATCGGGCTTAAAACAAAAAATCTAATCAGGGATTCTTAATTAAGGCAGCCGTTATTAGCCAATCGGCCTAGACGATACTTGTATCGGCTAGGATGATAGGCTCAAAATAGAAAGAAATTACCTCCATAAATAATTAAGATATTCTATACTTTTGGTAATCGGCCAGGACGATCTCTGATCGGCCTGGACGATTTTCACAATTATGCCTTAATTGATCAGATAATCAATGAGGTAATTAAGGATGATTGATATGATCATATCGTCCTGGATGATCGCAAGATCATCAAGGATGATCTATTCTAAAATCCTTAGTTACTCCTGGATGATAAATATCGGCCAACACAAATTCAGGGCGATGTGCTGGACGATCGGGATCGGACAGCTTGAATTCAGGGAGATGCTCTGGATGATTTTCCTCTGATTTGATCTAATCAGCCGAGATGATCGTGAGATCATCCTGGATGATCAAGCTAATTTTTGATCATCCAGTTTGCATTCAGGGCGATGCTCTGGCCGATCTCATGGGATTTGTACTGATCGGCCAGGACGATTTCCATGTCATCCTGGACGATAAAGTCGGTAACTTACAATTAATGAGCTCCTTTGAAGCTCTTCTATTTAAGAGCTCTTATTCAATGTTTTTGAACATGCTTGGCTGCTGTCTTGACCTGATAAAACCTAAAGGAGAGAGAGAGAGGGAGAGAGAGAGAGAGGATCTTGTGAGGGGAAGCTTGTGAGGGGATTCATAAGGGTTGCTCCAGGCATTATTCCATTTCTTCTTCCATAGAGTCTCTTGTCCTTGGAAGGGTTGGGAGAGGTAAGTTCCAGCAAAGCGATCGAGGTTCTCTGCCTGCTTTAGGAGGAAGCAAAAGGAGGAAGGTTCTCTGTCTTGTCGGGTGTGGCAAAAAGAGGTGTTTGTAAAGGCTTCTCCGCCTAGCTGTGGGGGCTAAAGGAGAGTCACGATTGAAGTGCAATACTCAGAGGGTGCCTCCGGGGCGTGGACGTAGGTCGAGTTGATCGAACCACTATAAACCCTTATGTTCTTATTTTTTTACTGCTTCCGCTTTCGTTATCTTCCGCACTTATTTTTTGTGTTGATTTGGTTTGTATTCGTGCTTTGCTTAGAGAAAATTTTAAATACCAATTCACCCCTCCTCTTGGTTAGCCTTGGGCCAGTTCTATAGGGCTTAACATCCCTAATAAACTTTCAATAATTATTGTTCGTACGGTACGATACACCTATTTGTACTGTATAAAACTTTTGGTCATGGGTCATACCGATGACCCTCGGGACAATCGAAATCCTTCTGATTGTACTGTACGATAGCAGATCGTACTATATGATGCATGAAAAATTTTATAAATTGCCTTCAGTAGCAGATCTCTTCACTCACAATCACTTCTTCGCCTTCACTAAGCTTTTACATAATGTTGAGCTCTAGCAAGCGCGGTCGTCTTATCTTAGGAAGCTAGTTGTCTTCCTCTCGTCGTCACAGTGCTCGCTTCTTGAATGCTGAAAATGAGGATGCGTACCACAAGTTCAAGGCCTGCAAGATTACACAGTCCCGAATGCTCAATTAGGCAGCCTTAAATTTTGAGGTAATGAATCTCTTTGCCTCGCCACTTTCCAATTTCTCCTAACCCTGGTTTTCCCCCACAATTTTAATCTTTTATTGGAATTTCTAGCTAACCTTACCTACACCATCGATAGTATGACTTTCGACACCTTTGTCTGTCTCCAAAACATAGAGATTACCAAAGCTGACATCGCCCAATACATTGGGCTATCCACTAAATGGGCTAAGGTTCGTTCCTTTCTTAGAATGATGTCAATCGTGTCCTTAGGAATGCATCGTTCTATCAACACTAGCCCCTCATCCATTCCCTTGATCGAAATGCCAGAATAATTCAAGATGTCCTTAGAACTTATATAGTACCCAAAGCTGGCGATCGAATTTGCATGACCCCAAATTTATCTGTCACTACCTATCTTATCATGTCAAACACAAAATTCGATGAGTCAGATTTGATAATCAATTACATTTAAAATATGACCCCTAATTCGCCTCCCTACTACCCATAGGAAACAAAATCTAGCCCTTGGCCACCTTATAGGATACATTCTTCAAAATAAATACCAATTAACCTATCCTGGTGAACCTGATAATTTACCAATCTTTTATATGGATGCCTCTTTTTGTATTCTTTTTCACGGGGACAATAACATGAAGAACCAGACTTTGATGATGAAGAAGGAGAAGCTGCCCCAGTAGTAGCTGTTGGTGGAATTTTGAAAAACAGGTTTTAAAAATATTAGTTTTCATTGGGAATTTTAGAATTGAGATTGAATTCTAATTCTAGAAGTTGAATCAACTCGTTCGAAAGAGTATATCACCCCGAAAGGCGAAAATAAAATTCCATAACGGTATTCAAACTTAGAATTATGTAGTTCATCTTGAATATCATGGCTAGATTCTAAAGAGAACTCGACATGGCCCCGAGGGGATGAAATAGAGTTCAACTAAATAATCTAGTTACGATATTCAAGGAGTATGATTTCCGAATTCATATCCAAAGCCTTTCCAAAGAAGGGTGTATCTCCCCAAGGGGAGATAACACCTTTCAATGATAATTCTTCTAATATAATGACAGCAATCATTCTTTAACTTTTCCCAAAGAAATCTAAGAAGATTTTAAAAAGATTGATTTTAAAATTAGGTGTGTGGGGTTCCAAATCTCCTACGAGCGTAAGCCCTCGTAGTTAATTACATCATAGGGAGACAGAGTCCCCTATGAAAACTCTCGATTAAAATAAGAATGAAATTTTGTTAGATTTTTTAGGAGTGATATAAAAAAATCGAATAGAATCTTTTGGAAAACCAAAAGGGAATGGATCAAGGTTGAACATTTAATAACAGAATCAAGGGAAGATAAGTAGGGGACACTTTGAGATTCCAGAACCATCCGGAAGTGTCCCAACTTAGTCTAAGTGTTGGGCTTAATATTTTAGGATTGAAAGAAGATTTAATTTGAGTTGAGCCTTTTATTAGAAATTTGGGATTATATTCCCAAAATTGGGGTCTTATAATCAAAGATCTGCCTCGGATCCTAAATCTAATTTGGACGCTGGACCACTGTCGTCCGAACCTGACTAATGTAGTGCAGAACCTGGACTTACCCCGGCCTGGATTGGGGAGCCAGATAACCACCTAATCGATTTAAAAGAGATGAATTCAGACATTTATGAACGAGTGGTAGGGACATTGTATTTAAGGTTTTGGAGAATTGGGGTCGACATCTAGAAATTTTCCTAATTGGCCCCTTTGACTTATGTTGGGTGCTAAAATGCTAAACTGATGCAATTAAAATTTTGAATCTTTTAATTTGTATCTAATGCAATGCATGCTGGTCGACAACTTCCAAATCAAGTATGCTTGAAATTTTAAAAACAGGCTTAGAAAATAATTTTTTAGAAGACTGGACTTCCCCAGGTCCGGCACCTCGTCCTCATAGGTCAGACTATCCGGACTCTACCCGCAGGCGGGGAAGGGTCTAAAACAAGGAAAGAGTAATGCAGTAATATGCATGCGACCCCGGGGTCGATCCCTGGCTAATTTCCTAGATTCGTTATCTTTCTATATTATTTAGACTCTCTAAAATTTTAAACTTTTAAAGTTATGAGTATAAAACTTTCACACCCTCACGAGTCTCACGTATCCAGGTGAAAATAAAAGCGCCACACACTCGCCAAAAAACTAAGAAAAATAGGCAATCCTAAAGGCAATCAATTCATCACATCAAATATTAACAAATTAATAAATGTCCATAGGCAAAGTTGCCTTGTTTATTATAAACCAGAGTTTTGCTGAAAGTAAAGTGGCCGGGCACCACTGACAATAATCCGGATTCTAAGCCTAATAATGACGCAAGTAATTTTTAGTGGGATACTCTCAATCTTTAAGTCTTCACTTTTGTTCTTCTTTGGACTCCTTTTCTTCATACTTCTTGGATTCTTCATGGTGAACTACCCAAATTGATAAGAGGGCATTTCCCTCTTAAGGGGAAGGCCACTCTTTCCTCTTTGGGTGTAAGAGAAGTGTGATTCAATTTTGGATTTTCTAATGCAAAAAGAATAGTTCCCAAAAGGGGTATCCTTTCCTCTTTGGAATCCAAGCTTTGGATTTATGTATCCCAACTCAAAATTAACTTTCACAACACTTGACAATCATACAAATTACATTCATTTGAAAATAAAATCTAGACTCATCTGCATGGTTATCCTAAGCAGTTAATAAATGAAAAAGCAATTATTCTCAAGCAGTTATATATGTGCAGAAAGGAAGTAAAACACACTGGCCATGCTCCTTTTATTTGGGGGCTTTAGCAGCTGAAGCACCTGTGCAAGCATTTATAATAATTGATATTTATTATTAACTTAGCCCCCCTTTTATTGCCCTGCATGAGCGAGGCCACCTGCAGAAAACTATGTGAACATCCAGATTGTACCTAACCTAAGGGTAATCTAGTCGCCAAACACATCAATCCATCCACAGAATACAGAAAAGTAAGCAGACACAGCAAAGCAATTTCATCCACAACATGCAGTGAAAACCACGAAAGAAAAAAAAAATCCGGCACACAACAGTAAAGTAAACACCGGCCTAACCTAAATCTAGAGTTGGTTGTCCTAGCACATCATCTAAAGTGTGTGTAAAAGGTCGTGTGGCTGGGGTAGATCCTAAAATAGGTGGTTAATTAAAGTTGTCTAAAATTCTGGGTTTGTTAATGCTTAGAAGGGAGATTTAAGTTAAACTTTAAATATTAATGAATTAGGAATTTTAGTTAAATATATTTTAGGAGTTAATTGATCGCTACCTTTGTTTCACACCGAGGCCATGAAGTTTATTTCACCTTTCTTGGGGCTAAGCTAATAGTCTCGTAGGCCTGGGTTACCCAGTAGCAATCGGGGTTAATTAAGTTATTTTAAATTGGTTGGAATTAAAGGGGTGAATTAATATTAGGGGAATTGATATCTGATTTTAATGGGTTGGTTGAGAATTTTAATAACCTATTAAAAGGATTTTAGGGGTTGGAGAAGTTAATGGGTTTTAGGGGGTTATCCGGATACGTTAACTAAGGGGTCAAAATTTGACTTTTTAAATTAAAGTTGATCTTAAGGGTTTCAAATTTTTAATAAATACTAGACCTAATCATGAGTTGTTAGACAGGTGGCACATTCAGTTTGGAGTTTTCTACGAAAAGTTATGATTTTTAGAAGTTCTGGCCCGTTTTGACCTAAGGTCGTCTAAGATGTTGAGTCCTTGGTTTTAACTAAATTATGGAGGTTTAATATTTTTAGAGAGTAATGGATTCTAATCGAAGTCATTGGCCATTAAATTGATTAATCAATTTTTTTTTGTAATTAACAGTGAATTTTGGAAATTTTACACCTTCGTAGGGGTTATCAAATTGCTACGACTAAGGGGTCTGCTTAAGGGTTTGAACCCAAATGAGCCCTAAACTCCTTGGGATCAATTCCAAAGGCCATAAATGACCTAAGGACAGATCAACAAGTGTTTAGAGCTCTTTTGGGATTTTTAGGATTTTTAAGATTAATTAAAATTGATTAAACCCTAATTACCTAAGGATCAAGCTAAGACAAATCTAGAGATCAATTTAAGAAGGTTTCAATTCCTATTGATTAGGGGATTAATTAGGAACAATTAAGGATATTTTAATGGATTTTATGAATTAAGAATAGCTCATTATCAATTAATTGGGATTAAGGCCATTTCTAAGAAGGATTTTTGAGGCTCCTACTTGGGGAACCAAATGAACTCCAAATTTGATGAAATTTGGACCATAGGATCACCTAACCCTATGGACTAAACCAACCAAATTTGAGCCCAAATGGAGTAATCTAAGGTGGTTAACCAAACCACCCAAGGTGAGCTCTAAGTCACCTTCAAATCACTATGGGGGTCTATCCTAGGCTTGGATTGGGGCAAAATCTGTGGCTCTACACTCCTTATCCTACACATCATCAGCACACCAAAAATAACACCCTAAATCCCATTGGATAGATCTATACCCCCTTTTGAATTTAAGGGTCAAACTATGACCCTTAAACTTAAAAATTAGGGAAAATGCCCTTGAACAACTTGAAATGGGGAGATAAAATTTGGACATGTCCGAAACATGTCTAATTTCAATCTCCCAAAATTCCAGACCTGGTGGACTTGTATTTAAAAAGTAATTAAAGAAATTCATAAAATGCTCAAATTGAAATTAAACCTGAGAGTGACCTAACCAGGGTCTGGAACCAAAGGGCTTTTGTAGATCTCCCTGATTCCTTTCCAATGAGCCTAAGAACACCTAATTTGGACAAGTGTACAGGGAGTTATGAATTTTTTAAGTTCCCTTGAATTTCTGGATTTATTAATCCAGCAATTACACAGTCAGCAACTGTTAACACGCGCCGCGCGTTGATTAGCCAAGCAATCATTGGCGCTAATGGTTAACGGTCGAGCTAACGATAGCCGTTGGATGGCGGATCGAACGGCTAAGATTAATAGTGCTCCGATACCGCGGGATTTAATCCGAGCCGTTGATCGAGATCAACGGCTGGGATTTCGTTTTCAACCTCCCGCTCGTATCCGAGACCGCAGGGCTTCTCCGGCTTGATCCGGGCGATCCCGCCGGCAAACTCCGATGAAATTTCACAGGGAGGATCAGGATAATGGGAACCTTCAATCCAACGGTGGAGATCCGTTGGGGTGAAGGTTTCCTTCACACTTGACCAGACTACCTAGCTAGGGAGCTCGGGATGGAGAGATTACCTCAGAGAAGGCCTCAACGAATGAGCTTCTCTATCAGGAAGATTCAGGGGACGGTGGTGAACAGTTCTCCTTCAGACGTCAGGACCGGAGGGCGGCCGGAGGTGCAACTTCGAGCGGGACACCGAAGGTTTTCACGGGCGCTTGCTCGAACGGAAGGATGGATCGGTCTCTGCGCTCAAAGGAAGCGCCTGGGAGTTTGAAGGAGCTCTAGGAATCGAATGAGAGCGAATGCCAATGGTTCTGGCGGTCTGGCGAGCTCAAGGGTATTCGGCCACCTTTCGGGAGCTTGGACGGCCGGGATTGAGCTGGAGAGGGCTCGGATCGCTGCCAGGTGGACGATGGCAACGTCCAGGGGAGATCGTGGGGATCAAACCGGTGGACAGCAGCCTTGAGCCAGGAATTTTCAGGGGGGGACCACCGGAACTCAAATTCCATTGGCTCCGACCGCCGTCGGCCATGGTCTGGGTCGGGTTGACTGGGGGAGGCTGATGGGGACATACTGGAGCCAAGGGAGGAGTCAATTTGGCCTGGGGAGGTCTGGATTGAACTAGTGGCTGGATTAGACCTAAACCTGCTCGGTTCGAGTCGAATTGAGCTCGATCCAGGTCAGGTCAGACCCTGGGTTTGGTATGGGAGATAGGTCTGGGTCTGGTGCACCCAATGCAGGTGGCAATTGGGTCCAATTTGATCTGGATTAAAAGATGGCTCGGGTAATCCAAACCTGCTCGGTTCGGGTTGATTTAGGCTCAACCCAGGTCAGGCCAGACCCTGGGCTTGAGGTGGGAAGTGGGTCTGGGTCTGGTGCACCCAATGCAAGTGGCAATTGGGTCCAATTTGATCTGAGCTGGAAGATGGCTCAGGTCAAGGTGTTTTTGGCTACTTAGGGTTAGCCTAACTCTTGACCCAAGTTAGCCCAAGGCATGGGCTGGCTGGAGGAGGTGTGTTGGACCTAGGGCCACCTATGACAGGTGCTGATCAAGTTCAACTGGGCTTAGGTTGAGAATTGGCTCAATCCCAAGTGATTTTGGGCACTTTGGGTTAGCCTAACTCTTGACCCAAGTGAGCCCAAGGGTTGGGCTGGTCAAGGAAGGTGTATTGGGTCAATGGGAACTCAATGGCACCTTGATTTGGATTCAATTTGATTAAGATCAAAAGATGACTCAAGGGAGGCCTCTCTTTGGTCACTTGGGTCAAGCCATATGGCTAACCCAAGTGAGCCCAAGGCTTGGGTCTCCAAGAGGGGTCTCTTGGGTACCCAAGGGGTCATCCCATGCATTCAAAGGACTTGGAATGGACTTGGTTCAAAAATTTGGAAGAGGAGGGGTGTATGGGTTAATGGGTCAAACTTGGTTGACTTGGTCAACCAGGTTGACCCAAGGTCTGGATTTGAGCTCAACAAGCTGGGTTTGATATTTGAAATTCATTGAAAGTGGTTTCAAAGAGTTTGGAATTGATTTGAGTTGAAATGGGCATTTGAAATCCCATAAGGGTATTTTGGTCAATTATGACCCATTGGTCAATTGGGGTCAAAGATGGGCCTGCAAAATGTAGTTTACTGCTCAATAGGTTGTAATCAAGAGTTTGGAAGTGATTGGAGGCTTTGATAAAGGCTCCAAGATCAAAATCTTCAAGGGGTTAGGTCCAGTGGCATAGGCTGTAAATATTTGAAGGTTTTACAGCCTTTGGATTTTAATTCAGATTTTGGGGTTAGAGACCTCAGAATGGGCTCAAAATTGGAGGGTAGCCTCTAGAGACATTTCTTATCACTTTTCAAGTGATAGACCCTGAATTAGAGGTCATTTGACTAGGTTTTGAAATGTTAAAAAAAAATCTTTGAAAAGGGTTTTTTAGGACAAGGCCTTAAGACTTTGGATTTGAGTCTGGATTTCTGGATTTGGAATGGATTTCAAGTTTGAATGATTGGAGTATCCAAATCATCTAAAATCATGTGGTGATTGTTAATTAATGGATAGGGTCAAGGCTAGATCAAAGGTAGAATCAAAGTCTAGGTTGAAATTTAGATTCTCAAGTGGACTGGATCAGAGTTTGGATATGTCTGAAATTTGAATTAATTGAGATTTGAGTTGAATGAAGTTTGAGATTTAAATTGATCAAGGGTAGGAATTAAATTGAAGTTGGAGTTGATCAAAGGTAGGAATTGATTTGAGGTTGGAGTGGTCCTAAGATCTAGAGGGGTTCTAAGATCTAGGATCTACGGGAATCCTAGGCTCTAGAGTAGGCCCTAAGGTCTGGCTCTAGGAAAGGATCCTAAGGTCTAGAGTGGATCCTAGGATCTAGAATTAATCTGGAGTTTGGAAGGGCCTTAGTGACCTCATAGAAAAATGAGGTCAACAAATGGACCCCCAATGTGTGTGGTAGAAGGAACTTCTGCTGCACACATTGGCGTTGACCGAATAGAAGTAGACTCTCAAGGGTGTAAGGGAGGGGATCACCCAACCTTAGGCCTATAGGATGCTAATAGAAGGCTTACACCTAATGGACAAGAGAACTGGATAAACCAAGGTAGGGAGTACCTAACTTTGGGTCTAAGGAAGGGCATCACCCAACCTTAGGCCTATAGGATGCTGATAGAAGACTAACTCCAAATAGGCAGATTAACTGGAAACCAAAGTAGGGAATACCTAACTTTGGGTCTAAGGAAGGGCATCACCCAACCTTAGGTCTACAGGATGCTGATAGAAGACTTACTCCTAGTAGAAGGATCAACTGGAAACCAAGGTAGGGAATACCTAACCTTGGGTCTAAGGAAGGGCATCACCCAACCTTAGGCCTATAGGATGCTGATAGAAGACTTACTCCAAATAGGCAAATCAACTGGCAAACTAGGATGGTGCCACGAAGGGCGTACTCCACCACTAGCGAATGGTCATGTGGGGAGGAAACTTGCTCTACACAGAGGACCGAAACTGGCAAACTAGGATGGTGCCACGAAGGGCGTACTCCACCACTAGCGAATGGTCATGTGGGGAGGAAACTTGCTCCACACAGAGGACCGAAACTGGCAAACTAGGATGGTGCCATGAAGGGCGTACTCCACCACTAGCGAATGGTCATGTGGGGAGGAAACTTGCTCCATACAGAGGACCGAAACTGGCAAACTAGGATGGTGCCACGAAGGGCGTACTCCACCACTAGCGAATGGTCATGTGGGGAGGAAACTTGCTCCACACAGAGGACCGAAACTAGCAAACTAGGATGGTGCCACGAAGGGCGTACTCCACCACTAGCGAATGGTCATGTGGCGAGGAAACTTGCAACACACAGAGGACCGAAACTGGCAAACTAGGATGGTGCCACGAAGGGCGTACTCCACCACTAGCGAATGGGAATCAGGATGGTGCCATGAAGGGCGTACTCTACCACTAATCCCCAGGTCAAATGCTAGGGTGGTGCCACGGAGGGCGTACTCCACCACTAGCAGGTGCGATCCTAAGGGAGGGAACGATCCGACCCTAAGGAGAAGGCGAAGAGCGTTAAAAAGGTGAAAGAAATTTTTTTTTTTAAAAAAAAAAGGAAAGAACCGAGTTGCGAATCAAAAAAGAGAAATTTTATTAATTGATAAAATGAGTTACATCAAGCATAGTATTTCTTAAGGAAACGCCCATTGACAGGTAGCATTGGGTGGTTTCCTTTACAATCTACTAACTGATACGAGCCTCCTTCATGGACAGTCTCTATAAAGAAGGGTCCTTCCCAAGTGGGCTCAAATTTGCCTCCCAACTTTCGATGGGCTAAGATAGGCTTCCGAAGGACCAACACCAAGTCTCCTGTCTGGAAGGTCCTTGGTCGCACTAGCTTATCATGGGCTTGAACCATACGGGACTTATATAACTCTAAACTTTGTTGAGCTTGGAGACGTCGCTCTTCAAGGCCTTCGAGTTCTTCCAACCACAGTTTTGCATTTTGTTCATTTGTAATCTGATTCTGAACTGCAATCCTGAGCGAAGGGATTTGTATTTTCAAGGGTAGAATGGCCTCAGATCCATATACTAGTGCAAACGGGGTGGATTAGGTCGGGGTTCTATAAGTGGTACGATAAGCCCACAAAGCTTCCACCAACCGCTCATCCCACTGTCGTTTGTTATCATCAAGGGTCTTTTTAACAATTTGCACCAAGGTTTTGTTGAAGGCCTCGGCCAATCCATTTGCCCGAGGGTAGTAGATCGTCGAGTATCTCCAATCAATATTATGGCGCCTTACAAAACTGTTGATTTTTGTAGACTTGAATGCGGACCCATTATCGGATATGATTCTGCAGGGTACGTCGAATCGATATACGATATGGTCATGAAAGAATCTTAAGACATGGTGTGATGTTACGTTGCGTAAGGAAATTGCTTCCGCCCACTTTGAAAAGTAATCAGTCGCTGCTAATATGAAACGATGACCTCTCGCGGAGGGAGGGTCAATCGGCCCAATGATATCTGTGCCCCATCTCTCGAAGGGCCACGAGGCTATCGTAGAGTGTAACACATTAGGCGGCTGATGTAAAACCACACCGTGGACCTGACAATGATGACAGTGCTTTGCAGTATTCATGCAATCGTCAATCATTGTAGGCTAGTAGTATCCAAGTCTTTTAATCTTCAATTTCATTTTTGGACCCGATTGATGTGCACCGCATAATCCTGAATGAACCTCATTAACAATCTTCAGGGCTTCTCGCTGGTCCAAACAGCGCAGCCACATGTGATCGAAGGACCGACGGTACAACAAATTGTTGACTAGTGCATATGATAGGGCACGTTTCTTAATCTGGTTGGAGAGTGATTTATCCTGGGGAAGCTTCCCTTCTTTAAGGTAGTCAATTAAGGGTCGTCTCCAATCGCCTTCTTTGTCGGTTGTCGAAGAGGCAGAAAGGATCTGAAGGGGAGTCTTACTAATGTGTTCCAAATCTATAAAAGAGAGGGCTTTACGACCCTGAATCTCTAAAGGGATGGAATCCTCCTCAGGACATGCAAATTCCTTTGCAAATTTTGCTAAGGCATCCGCTACGGAATTACTTCCACGGGGAACCCTATACAAAGTGGCAGTAGGAATTTGTTCCAACAAGTGAAGTGTGTACTGGTAGTATCTTAGGAGATTAGGATTCAAGACTTAATAAGTTCTAGCCACTTGGTTAATCACCAACTGGGAATCTCCAAAGATCTTATTCTCTTTAATTTTCATTAGAATTGCAAGTTCCAAACGGGTTATCAGAGCCTCGTATTCAGCTTCGTTATTTGTGCAGGGGTCCGATAAATGGTAGGAAAAATGCATCATTCCTTTTTCCGGCGTTATGAAAATTAGACTGACTCCAGCCTTTCCAGGAATTACAGATTGTTGGTTCGCATTCCTACGAGAGGATGCTGCTCCATCAAAATACAATTCCCAGACGGCCTCGCCAGATTCCCTCAAACTCATGATTTGTTCGTCGGGTAGATCATCATTCAGAGGTTCTTCTTCCCTTTTATCTCATTAATATGATTGAAGATTGTCCCGGTTACAACATCAAATTGGATAGAAACTTGAAGCTCAAGCATATTATCAGAAGGTTTGGAGTAATGCCATCATTGCTTTCTGACTTTGGAAGTTGGAAAAAGCTTATAGAATATCTATCAATGATATTCTTAAGTGATTTTTGGAATTATTTGTTCAATTGTACTTTCTTTTTTAGCTTCTGTTGCTTCTTTTTTCTTCAAGTTTGTCATTTTAAATTTCTTCTAATTGAGTATGAGATCTTTACTAAGTCTTATTCTTTAACTGGATGGGAACTCTGGGATACTAATCAACCCTCGGGTTGTTTATTTCTTTGGTATCCCCTGCATCTCAACAGTTTCAAAATAGGAAATAGTGGATTTCATATCATTTATAATAAGTTTAAATTAACAAATTTATGTTCAATAAGGAACCTTTTTCTTGTTGAAAAAGGACCATTAGTTTTCTTTTACCTAGTTTGTATTAGGTTGTATTTTCTTTTTTAATTAATGCAATTTGGCATTTTCTCAAAAAAAGATCATCATTCAGAGGAGAATCTGCCGGCAGCGGGTGTGCTGCCAGAAAATCGGCGACGGCTTGTCCTTTCACAGCACGAAGAGGAGTGAAAGTAATCTCAAATTGCAGTAATATCATAGACCAACAGGCTAAACGTCCTGACAACGTAGGTCGGGTCATAAAATATTGCAAAGGATTAACTCTTGAAATCAAGCTGATTGAGTGGGAGAGCATGTAGTGCCTCAGTTTCTGAGCTGCAAAAACCAAAGCAAGGCAATGCTTCTCAATTGACGGGTATCGAATTTCAGTAGGAAGAAGTCTTCGACTAAGGTAATAGAGAGCATTCTCTTTCCCTTCGTCGTTGACTTGAGCCAACAGGGCGCCTAAAGACTCATCTAAGGCTGCGGTGTAGAGAATTAACGGCTTTCCCGGAATTGGAGCTGCCAAGACTGGCGGATTAGAAAGGTATTATTTAATGTTATCGAAAGCATTTTGGCACTTCTCATCCCATACGAATTTAGTGTCTTTTTTTGCAAGGACAGAAAAGGGATGACATCTCCCGGAAAGATTAGAAATAAATCTCCTTATATACGCCAATCTACCTTATAGAGACCTTAACTAAGTAAGGCTCTTAGGAGATGGCATATTTAAGATGACTTCAATTTTAGCAGGGTCGATCTCAACTCCGCGGTGCCTCGCTACGAATCCTAAGAACTTCCCTGAGGTGACGCCAAAGGCACACTTCAAGGGATTCATTTTCAAATTGTAGCGGTGCAACCGTTCAAAAACAACTCTTAAGTCATACAGGTGAGCCTCTTTGACCTTGCTCTTGACAACTAAATCTTCAATATAGCACTCAACTTGATTGTGAATTAAGTTGTCAAAGATACGGGTCATGGCCCGTTGGTAGGTTGCTCCGGCATTCTTTAAGCCAAATGACATCACCTTATAACAAAAGATTCCAATAGGGGTTCCGAACGTCGTATTTCTCTCATCTTCTGGGGCCATCTTGATTTGGTTATAACCCGATGAGCCATCCATGAATGAGAAAATGGCATGTGAGTAGGCAATGTCCACCATGAGTTCTGGTATTGGTAAAGGGAACTCGTCTTTAGGACATGCCTTATTCAAATCCCTATAATCGATGCAAATCCGAATTTGACCGTTTTTCTTTCGGACCGGCACGACGCTGGCCACCCAAGAGGGGTATTGTTCCTCTCTAATAAACCCAGCTTCGGCCAATTTCTTAACTTCAGAAACAACTTGTTGTTCGATTTCCAAGCGCATGCGTCGAGGAGCTTGTTTGACAGGAATGGCATCATGTCGAACTCCAAGTTTATGAACCGCTACCTCAGCAGGTAAACCTGGCATTTCATCGTATGTCCGAGCAAAGGAATCCCTAAACTCAGACAAGAGTTGAATCAAATCTTTGGTTTCACCCTCGCTCAGTAGAGCACTTATGAAGATTGGATCGGGGTCATCATCGGTTCCCAGGTTAATTTCTTTTAATTCATCGACTGTCGATTTAATTTCTTCTTCTAATTCAGGGGGTGCATCCCGAACTTGAAGGTCATCGGGATCATCTAAAGTCTCCAAACAGAGCCTATCAAGAGCACAGAAAGGATTTGTAGGGACATTTGGCGATTCAAGATGGTAAGTTATCATTAGGCAATACTCATCGTCATCGAATGAACTAACAGTTCCAAAGCCGATACCACTTGTAGGATTATCCTTAATTTTGTGGTATCTAGCCTGACCCTTAGTCCATCGGTATGGTACAGAACCTTTAGAGAAAGTATTTTTCACACAAACAGGGAAGTAGTCGAAAGGTAATTCCATTAATTCATTAAAATCTGCCTCCTCAAGGGTTACATCACTTTCATCCCTTGCGGAGGAGGAGCCAGGAAAGAATTTCTGGACTTTCTTTACTTCACCGTTCAAGTTGGGGGCCACTTTAACTTCTAACCCTGCAATCCTGCCAGCTGACAGTGGGGTCAGAGAAAGGGCCTCAATCCTTCTACTGAGCTTTTCGTACATTGTTAATTCAGGCTCGTCACTTTTCACTTTTACAATTTCTTCCTCAATGTCACTATCCTCCTCTAAGGTGAGATCAAATTTTGGAGAAGTATTTGCATTTTTATAATTGAGGGAGAAGGCAGCACCTTGGTCCTTGGACTCAACATCGGAATCTAATTACAAATCAATATAAACAGGTGTTGTTCTCCTCTCTGATGAAGTACGGCCTCGACCTCGTGCCCTTAAGGCCATCCTCCCACCTCTTTGAGGTAATGTGTTTGGAGGCCTAAGGACAACGATGTCGGAGTCGTCTTCACTACTTAATTGTATCATTTCTTGATCAACAGATTTTTCTTTTTCTTTCTTTTGATTGGACTTTTGTCCCATCAACTTCTCCTCAATTTTGATCTCTAACTTAGAGCGGGACGAGGACCCTTTTGGAACAAAATATGTAGCATCTTCGTAGATCCCGATTTCTTGAATAGAAAATGATTGCAGATCACCCTTAATCACGTGTTCAATGCCATCTCGTTGGTACTTGATGCACTGGTGAAGGGTAGATGGAACCATTCTATATTCATGAAACCAAGGTCTACCTAAAAGGGCATTAAAGGACGTCGCCGAATCAATTATATGAAACTTAGCTTCAGTTTTCAAATCTCCTATTTGTAAGAGCAAGGTGATTGAACCTAAAGCCCTCTTGCCCTTTTCATTGAACCCACGAAGCACCAACCTATCGGTTGAGAGCTTGCTAGTATCAATTCTAAGGTATGCGAGGGTCTTTAAGTTCATTATGTTGACCAATGCACCCGGATCAACAAGGACTCTTGATAACTTAAAGTTTCTCACATCTACAGTAATGTAAAGGGGACGATTATGGTCGGCAGTTCTCAAGAGCAAGTCTTCATCTGAAAAGGTAACTCCAGGAACCTCTTGGAAGTAAAATGCCTCACCTTTTGAAGTTGCAGCCAACTGGGTTAAACAAATCTCGGGGTCGAGAAGTGCTTTAATTAAAGACTCCCTCATTTCTTTGGAGAGAAGGAGGGCGTCATAAATACTTAATTTTGCTGGCAACTTCCTAAGGTGGGCTAAAACATTGTAATCAACCTTAGGAACGATAGACTCAAAACCCGGAGGAATTAAAGGAAAGTCTGGTTATTGAGGGGAATTTGGATTTAGATCTTCGAAGGGAATTTGCTTGCCTTTCTCCTGAGGAGGAAGCCTGGGGGGTAAGACTTTACCGCCACGGAGTTGCACCTGCTCGATATCTTCGGGAGGGCAAACTAGGGCAGTGTCTACGCACACCATAGGCATTGGATCATCACTTCCCGAAAGCGAGTCAGAATCTGAAAGTTCTATCAAGATAGGATTTCCTTGGAAATTGATTTGAGGGAAATCACTTTCAGATAAAGCTTCACATTCGACCTCTTCTTGAATAGCTGATTCGGGAAGGTCAATCTCTTTGATATTGAGACTTTCTTCACCAGAATTTTCATTTAAAACATGAGAATCATCAACTTGCATTTCATTTCCATGGTTAATCATCAAGATAGAAGCAGAAGGATGTTTTTTATTCATCTTCTGACCCTTCGCCTTTGATGGGGAAAAGTAAAAGTCAGATAACAAAAGAGGGGAGAGGGTTTTAACACCCCCATCCGCCATCCTAATACATCTCTCATCTACACACTTCCTCTCTACAAAATCAACTTCTTTTTCTTTTAAGCATTATGTTGCAAATCTAGTTTTTCATGACGTATGTTTTGATGATTGACAAACACTATTTCTCTTGGACCACTTGTTGCTTCTAACTTTTCAGGAATCGAAGATCGGACGATCAAAAAGAAGCTAGTTCAGGATTGCGTAGGTATAGGGTTGAGTCAGTCTGTAATCTATTTTTTTCTCTTCTTGAGTCAGTTTGTAATGTTCAAAAGACTGATACTAAGTAACCCTACACACACACACTTGAGAGATTTAGAATCTCTATTTTTGCTCACATCGGCCAGGCCGATCCATTGGATCGTCCTGGACAATCGAGTTAAAACTAGAGACACTAATCAGGATTCTTAATTAAGGCAGCCGACATTAACATATTGGCCTGGACGATACGTGTATCGGCCAGGACGATAAGCTCAAAATAGAAAGAAGTAGCCGCCATAGACAATTAAGGTATACTGTATTTTTAAATTATCGGCCAGGACGATGCACGGATCGGCCTGGACGAAATTATCAAATTATGCCTTAATTGATCAGGAAATCAAGGGATTAATTAAGGATGATTGATACGGTCATATCGTCCTGGACGATTGCAGGATCGGCCAGGATGATCTATTCAAAATCCTTAAGTTACTTCAGGATGATAAATATCGGCCAGCTCAAAAATAGGGCGATGCTTAGGACGATTTGCCTCTGATTTGAACTGATCGGCCTGGACGATCGTGAGATCGGCCAGGACGATCAAGCCAAATTTCAATCGTCCAGCACCCAAAACAGGGCGATGCCCAGGCCGATCTTCTGTGATTTGTACCGATCGGCCAGGCCGATGTCCATATCGGCCTGGACGATATTGTCGGCAACTTGCAATTAATGAGCTCCTTTGAAGCTCTTCTATTTAAAGAGCTCTTGTTCAACATTTTTGAAGACCTTTGGCTGCTGCCTTGACCTGAGAAGACCTTGAGGAGAGAAAGAGAGAGAGGGAGAGAGAGAGGATTTTGTGAGGGGGAGCTTGTGAGGGGATTCACAAGGGTTGCTTCAAGGATCGCTCTGCTTGTCTTTCGTCTAGAGTTTCTCATCCGTGGAAGGGTCGGTAGAGGTAAGGAGTTTGCTTTTGGTTGTGGTTCTCTGCCAGCTTCAGGAGGAAGCAAAAGGAGGTAGGTTCTCTGCCTTGTCGGGGTGGCAAAAAGGAGGTTCTTGTGAGGGCTTCTCCACCTAGCCGTGGGGGCTAAAGGAGAGTCACGTTTTGTAGTGAAATACTTGGAGGGTGCCTCCAAGGAGTGGACGTAGGTCGAGTCGACCGAACCACTATAAATCTCTGTGTTCTTTTTCTTGCTTCCGCACTTTTTAAATTCTGCATTTTATTTCTATGGTGTGATTTGGTTTATGCAATTTTCTTTCTTTGTGAAAAGAGTTTTTAAAATACCAATTCACCCCCCCCCCTCTTGGTTAGCTTGGGACTAAGTTCATAGGGCTTAACATCCCGAATGAACTTTCACATTCGACAGTGGTTCCTGTGACTACTGGAGAGGAAAGTGGCTCAACATCCTCCTGCGAAGCGTCCAGGTCAACCTTCCACGTCGGGGCCTGGGCTATCGTAGTCAGCTGTTGAGAAAGACGAAAAGATTTGTTAATCGACTTTTTAAGTGCCCGGGACAAAGCAATGTCCCAACCATCTTCAACAAAACAAGGAGAGTTAAAAGGGTTACCTGAAATGGTTTTAATTGAAGCTTTCTCTGAATCAACCAAGTATTCCTTAGGTATTATGATGTTACCTTGGGTGTAGTTCCTCTCAAGCCAATCTTTGAACACAATACAATCTTCAAGAGGGTGACTAAGCATCCGGTGGTATGGACAATACTTGGGATCATCTTTCTTACTTTCATCTTCAGGCCTCCTGGCCTCTAGCAGCTGAAAATCTGGTTTCTTTAACAGACTCCTGAAAATCTTCATAACTGCTTCGCTCTTAAATGGTTATGGTTTTGCCAATCTCTCTCTAAAAGGGACATAGTTAGGATCTCTGGTGTACTAGGGAGTGACCTGAAAGGGCTGTCTCTGAGCTGGCTGTGGTGGCGGTGGTGGAGGAACACTGGGATGACTAGTCATTGGCCTTTTTCCCTTATCAACTGCCGACACTACTGCCTTCTTCTCAAAAGTCTTAACCAATCTAGGACCCTTCTTGTCTTCAGACTGCTCTCGTAGGAATGACATCTTATGAGCCTCTTCCTGCAAATTGCTAGCCTTATTAAGAAGTTTTTCAAAAGTTTTAATGGTGAAACCCTTCAGGAGAAAAGCAACAGGGCCGTGGATATTCTTGAGAAGGATCTCCACTGCATGTTGCTCTTGCAACTGGGGTTCACACTTCATCGAGACGTTTCGCCACCTCAAGATGTACTCAACCAGAGACTCTCCCGGCTTTTGTTTCTCAACAACAAGATCGCCTACAGTAGTTCGTTGTTGCGCTCCAGAAAATCTTTTAAGGAAAAGGTTTTCTAGATCGCTAAAAGTTTTTACTGAACCATTGGGCAGATTGGCGTACCATTCAAAAGCAATGCCGAAAAGACTACTTACAAATTGGCGAAATAGTAGAGCATCTGACCCTCCCGCATTGCAACAACTTGCTCTGAAGTGGGCTAGATGCTGTCTCGGGTTTTCTATTCCAGTGAAAATTTTAAAAGTTGGTGGCACAAAGCCTTTTGGATAAGGAACTGAATCATATTCTTCGGGGTAGGGTCTACCCTTTGGAATAGATGCGGTTCCTTGGGAAAAGGCTAAGGCCTCCCTTACCTGGTCCTCAATCAGTTGCTTAATGTCTTTCTGGGGCAGAGTTGAAGGAACAGGGGGAACTGTAGGTGCTGTTGGAGATGCCTCCGATAGGAAAGGAGGAATCACTGGTGTTGACTCGGGAGGTTTGGGACCAGATTCTGTCTTTCTAACCTTTTCCACAATCTCTCGAGTCGTTTGTTGAATCTTAAGTGAATCCTGCTCTGACTTATCAAATCTTTCTTGCATTTCTCTGACTTGTGACATCATAGTTGTCAACTGGTTCTCCAAATCTTTAATATGCTCCTCACCCCTAGCCCTTACGGACTCATCTGAATCGGACTCGGCAACCTGTGGGTCATCATCTCTAACAAGCCGGAGTCTACCAGGTTCGGCTTCCTTGTTGGAACCTCTAGTTTCGACCATGGAGACGCTACCAACATAATCATCTTCCTCTCCAAGGAGGTCATCTAGGTCTGGATCAAAAGAAGCCATTCCCTCTTTGTTTAACAGAATGTTTCTTATCTCTTATACTACCTCCTCGACCGGTCTATCCCCAATTGACTTAGGATCGAGGGGTAAATATCCCTTATATTCAGCCATATCAAATAATTCTTCAGAATCCAGGAGGTCTATGGCTAGCTCTTCTTCTATTTCAAGATCTAGGTCAATTCCTTCCTTCTCGACTGTCCCAAGATCGGTAGTCAGAGAAGTGGCATTCTCTACAGGGAGAGGGACATATACCTCAGGAGGTGAAGCAGGAGCTTGTAGAGAAATAGCTCCTACATCAGGTAAAGTAAGGTCCTCAGACTCCTGTGTAGGAAGCCTAGGAATGACACATGAATCTAGGATGTCAACCACCGGATCATCAACTAGAATCATCACTGAATCAGGAACTGGACTGACTGCAAGAGAACTATCTACCGCAACAGCTGGAGCACTAGGTTGAACATCCATCGACTCAATAAAAACTGGAGGAGATTTAACTGGAACTCGTTGGAGTTGGAGAATGAACTTTGGAGTTCTTGGAGGTGGTGGTAAATTCTCCAATTTGGTTCTTTTTGGAACAAACTTCTTCCCAGGGGATTTGGGCCTCTTGCCCTTGATATCCAAATGTTTCAGAGTTTCATTCCCCTTAGGTTTGACAACTACTGAGGCCAACCTTACAGCTTTGGAAGGGGGTACCGGGGGTCTACCAACGGAATGGTGGCCTCTCTCGGAGCCAGTCAACACAATACCCTCCGTCTTAGAAGGAGGGCGTGGCGTCCAGTGATATCCATCAACCAGTACTGAAGTGGCGGGCTGTCTAACATACTTCTTATTTCTCCTAACAGGTTGTGGAGTCAAATTCTTCGCCTCAGACGCCTCTTCTTTTAATACTTCTTTTTGTAAGCGAAGAGAGATCACTCCCTTCAACTGTTTCATGTACTGCTCCTTTGTTTGCCCAGATTGTGCAGCACAGGTGTGGATTATGTTTCTCAAAGCCCTTGTTTTCTGCAGATGCTTTTCTTTTGGAGTCTTTTTAGTCGAGTAGTCGACTGGGCATGGTGGGGAACGGGCTATCCTAGCTATACTCTCCTCCCCTTGAGCAGAAGCTAAGGGGTAGAAGCGGCTCCCTTTCAGAAGGGGAGAGGAAGCAGGAATAGGTAGCTCCTCATCAGCCTTAGGCTCTACTTGAGCTAAAGTCTTAAAAGGCACAATTCTCTTTGCCTTGGAAATCTTCTTTCTAAGTCTCCTCAAATAGTTCTTCTTTTGATTCTTAGTGGCAAAGTTAAGTCCGGAACTAGATCCTTCCTCAAAAACAGATTTGACTTCAGTGGGAGGCTCAACAACTGGCTCAGATTGTTTCTGATCATCATTAATCACTGACAAGGTAGGTGTAGATCCTACGATCAACTCAACCACTGGAGGGACTTCCTTACTGGCGTCCAAACTAACAATCTGGTGTCCATCCATAGAAAGCTCAAGGGTACTGAATCCCATTCCAAAGATGATAGTGCTCCCTTAGTCATTAACAGTTGAGGACAACTCTCGGTCGAAAGAGAAGATCAATTGGCCAGCCATTTGAATGTTCTGAAGGTTAAAGAGAGGATTGAAATTAGATTTCTTTTTAAAAGAAGTGGAAAAGAGTTTGTCATTTTGAAACTTAAGGCTTGTAGAATAGTCTCAACCTTCCAACACATGTTAAGTGGTAAAAAAGACACACCCAACACACGTTAGGAAGATAAAGAGACTAAATACATGCCGAAAGGAAGTTTTTCTCAAAAGGTCAACATATGTTATCCCATAAGATGGTTGTATGGGGTAATATATGAAGGTTTGAAACTTGGAGAAAATTGTTATTATCTTTCTTTCCACATTTGAAGGGAATTTGAATCTCAAATGACTTAAGATGGGGTTTTTTTTTCTACAAAATCCAAAACACAACGAACAGAGTTTCCCCTTGCCCGAAGGCTTATGGAATTGTAAGAAAAACCCAAGTAAAATAGTCTAACCCTCCTTACTCCTAAAAGTTCAAAGAGAGTAAAGGGGTTAAGACTGAAATACTTCAAAACTTTCTTAAGGTCAAAATTTTTTAAACTCCTTTCAATTTGAAAAGAAAAGATATATTGAATGTGACATTTGTTAATCAAAGTTTTAAAAGAATATTTGGGGACCTGATTTGACACTGTCTCCTCATAGGAAATCCCAGGGTAGAAGGTCAAAATCAGGACGATTAAGTTAGCACATGACAAAATTTGGGAGGTAGAACCTCTCCTTTAATGTTATAAAATTGTTTTTTAGATGTTGGCCACACTCCCCCAAGGAAGAAATGGGTTGAGGGACCAACGGAAGGAAGGTAGTTAAGACTACCGATGAAACAAAATTTCATTCTTATTAAAGATGGAGAGAGAGATTGGTCCCACCGGGCGTGCCATTTTTGTTGGTGGAATTTTGAAAAACAGGTTTTAAAAATATTAGTTTTCTTTGGGAATTTTAGAATTGAGATTGAATTCTAATTCTAGAAGTCGAATCAACTTGTTCGGAAGAGTATATCACCCCGAAAGGCGAAAATAAAATTCCATAACGGTGTTCAGACTTAGAATTATGTAATTCATCTTGAATATCATGGCTAGATTCTAAAGAGAACTCGACATGGCCCCGAGGGGATGAAATAGAGTTCAACTAAATAATCTAGTTACGATATTCAAGGAGTATGATTGCCGAATTCATATCCAAAGCCTTACCAAAGAAGGGTGTATCTCCCCAAGGGGAGATAACACCTTTCAATGATAATTCTTCTAATATGATGACGGCAATCATTCTTTAACTTTTCCCAAAGAAATCTAAGGAGATTTTAAAAAGATTGATTTTGAAATCACCTGGGGTTCCAAATCTCCTACGAGCGCAAGCCCTCGTAGTTAATTACATCATAGGGAGACAGAGTCCCCTATGAAAACTCTTGATTAAAATAAGAATGAAATTTTGTTAGATTTTCTAGGAGTGATATCAAAAAATCGAATAGAATCTTTTGGAAAACCAAAAGGGAATGGATCAAGGTTGAACATTTATTAACAGAATCAAGGGAAGAGAAGTAGGGGACACTTTGAGATTCCAGAACCATCCGGAAGTGACCCAACTTAGTCTAAGTGTTGGGCTTAACATTTTAGGATTGAAAGAAGATTTAATTTGAGTTGAGCCTTTTATTAGAAATTTAGGATTATATTCCAAAAATTGGGGTCTTATAATCAAAGATCTGCCCCGGATCCTAAATCTAATTTGGACGCTGGACCACAGTCGTCCGAACATAACTAATGCAGTGCAGAACCTGGACTTATCCCGGCCTGGATTGGGGAGCCAGCTAACCACCTAATCGATTTAAAAGAGATGAATTCAGTCATTTATGAACGAGTGGTAGGGACGTTGTATTTAAGGTTTTGGAGAATTAGGGCCGACATCTAGAAATTTTTCTAATTGGCTCCTTTGACTTATGTTAGATGCTAAAATGCTAAACTGATGCAATTAAAATTTTGAATCTTTTAATTTGTATCTAATGCAATGCATGCTGGTCGACAACTTCCAAATCAAGTATGCTTGAAATTTTAAAAACAGGCTTAAAAAATAATTTTTTAGAAGACTGGACTTCCCCAGGTCCGGCACCTCGTCCTCATAGGTCAGATTATCCGGACTCTACTCACAGGCGGGGAAGGGTCTAAACAAGGAAAGAGTAATGCAGTAATATGCATGCGACCCCGGGGTCGATCCCCGGCTAATTCCCTAGATTCATTATCTTTCTATGTTATTTAGACTCACTAAAATTTTAAACTTTTAAAGTTATAAGTATAAAACTTTCACACCCTTACGAGTCTCACATATCCAGGTGAAAATAAAAGCGGCACACACTTGCCAAAAAACTAAGAAAAGCAGGCAATCCTAAAGGCAATCAATTCATCACATCAAATATTAACTAATTAATAAATGTCCATAGGCAAAGTTGCCTTGCTTATTACAAACCAGAGTTTTGCAGAAAGTAAAGTGGTCGGGCACCACTGAAAACAACCTGGATTCTAAGCCTAATAATGACGCAAGTAATTTTGAGTGGGATACTCTCAATCTTCAAGTCTTCACTTTTGTTCATCTTTGGACTCCTTTTCTTCAAACTTCTTGGATTCTTCGTGGTGAACTACCCAAATGGATAAGAGGGCACTTCCCTTTTAAGGGGAAAGCCACTCTTTCCTCTTTGGGTGTAAGAGAAGTGTGATCCAAATTTAGATTTTCAAATGGAAAAGGAATAGTTCCCAAAAGGGGTATCATTTCCTCTTTGGAATCCAAGCTTTGGATTTATGTATCCCAACTCAAAATTAACTTTCACAACACTTGACAATCATACAAATTACATTCATTTGAAAATAAAATCTAGACTCACCTGCATGGTTATCCTAAGTAGTTAATAAATGAAAAAGCAATTATTCCCAAGCAGTTATATATCTGCAGAAAGGAAGTAAAACACACTGGCCACGCTCCTTTTATTTGGGGGCTTTAGTAGCTGAAGCACCTGTGCAAGCATTTATAACAATTGATATTTATTATTAACTTAGCCCCCCCTTTTATTGCCCTGCATGAGCGTGGCCAGTTGCAGAAAACTATGTGAACATCCAGATCGTACCTAACCTAAGGGTAATCTAGTCGCCAAACACATCAATCCATCCACAGAATACAGAAAAGTAAGCAGACACAGCAAAGCAATTTCATCCACAACATGCAGTGAAAACCACGAAAGAAAAAAAAATCCGGCACATAGCAGTAAAGTAAACACCGTCCTAACCTAAATCTAGAGTTGGTTGTCCTAGCCCATCATCTAAAGTGTGTGTAAAAGGTCGTGTGGCTGGGGTAGATCCTAAAATGGGTGGTTAATTAAAGATATCTAAAATTCTGGGTTTGTTAATGCTTAGAAGGGAGATTTAAGTTAAACTTTAAATATTAATGAATTTGGAATTTTAGTTAAATGTATTTTAGGAGTTAATTGATCGCTACTTTTGTTTCACACCGAGGCCGTGAAGTTTATTTCACCTTCTTTGGGGCTAAGCTAATAGTCTCGTAGGCTTGGGTTACCAAGAAGCAATCGGGGTTAATTAAGTTATTTTAAATTGGTTGGAATTAAAGGGGTGAATTAATATTAGGGGAATTGATTACTGATTTTAATGGGTTGGTTGAGAATTTTAATAACCTATTAAATGGATTTTAGGGGTTGGAGAAGTTAATGGGTTTTAGGGGGTTATCCGGATACGTTAACTAAGGGGTCAAAATTTGACTTTTAAAATTAAAGTTGATCTTAAGGGTTTCAAATTTTTAATAAATACTAGACCTAATCATGAGTTGTTAGACAGGTGGCACATTCAATTTGGAGTTTTCTACGAAAAATTATGATTTTTAGAAGTTCTGGCCCGTTTTGACCTAAGGTCGTCTAAGATGTTGAGTCCTTGATTTTAACTAAATTATGGAGGTTTAATATTTTTAGAGAGTAATGGATTCTAATCGAAGTCATTGGCCATTAAATTGATTAATCAAATTTTTTTTGTAATTAACAGTGAATTTTGGAAATTTTACACCTTCGTAGGGGTTCTCAAATTGCTACGACTAAGGGGTCTGCTTAAGGGTTTGAACCCAAATGAGCCCTAAACTCCTTGGGATCAATTCTAAAGGCCATAAATGACCCAAGGACAGATCAACAAGTGTTTAGAGCTCTTTTGGGATTTTTAGGATTTTTAAGATTAATTAAAATTGATTAAACCCTAATTACCTAAGGATCAAGCTAAGACAAATCTAGAGATCAATTTAAGAAGGTTTCAATTCCTATTGATTAGGGGATTAATTAGGAACAATTAAGGATATTTTAATGGATTTTATGAATTAAGAATAGCTCATTATCAATTAATTGGGATTAAGGCCATTTCTAAGAAGGATTTTTGAGGCTCCTACTTGGGGAACCAAATGAACTCCAAATTTGATGAAATTTAGACCATAGGATCACCTGACCCTAAGGACTAAACCCACCAAATTTGAGCCCAAATGGAGTAATCTAAGGTGGTTAACCAAACCACGCAAGGTGAGCTCTAAGTCAACTTCAAATCACTATGGGGGTCTATCCTAGGCTTGGATTGGGGCAAAATCAGTGGCTCTGCACTCCTTATCCTACACATCATCAGCACACCAAAAATCACACCCTAAATCCCATTGGATAGGTCTATATCCCCTTTTGAATTTAAGGGTCAAACTATGACCCTTAAACTTAAAAATTAGGGAAAATACCCTTAAACAACTTAAAATGGGGAGATAAAATTTGGACATGTCAAAAACATGTCCAATTTCAATCTCCCAAAATTCCAGACCTGGATGACTTGTATTTAAAAAGTAATTAAAGAAATTCATAAAATGCTCAAATTGAAATTAAACCTGAGAGTGACCTAACCAGGGTCTGGAACCGTAAGGCTTTTGTAGATCTCCCTGAGATCTTTCCAATGAGCCTAAGAACACCTAATTTGGACAAGTGTACAGGGAGTTATGAATTTTTGAAGTTCCCTTGAATTTCTGGATTTATTAATCCAGCAATTACACAGTCAGCAACCGTTAACACGCGCCGCGCGCTGATTGGCCAAGCAATCATTGGCGCTAACAGTTAACGGCCGGGCTAACGACAGCCGTTGGATGGCGGATCAAACTGCTGGGATTAACAGCGCTCCGATACTGCGGGATTTAATCTGAGCCGTTGATCGAGATCAACGGCTGGGATTTCATCTTCAACCTCCCGCTCGTATCCGAGACCGCAGGGCTTCTCCGGCTTAATCTGGGTGATCCCGCCGGCGAACTCCGATGAAATTTCACAGGGAGGATCAGGACAATGGGAACCTTCAATCTAACGGTGGAGATCCGTTGGGGTGAAGGTTTCCTTCACACTTGACCAGACTACCTAGCTAGGGAGCTCGGGATGGAGAGATTACCGCAGAGAAGGCCTCAACGAATGAGCTTCTCTATCAGGAAGCTTCAGGGGATGGTGGCAAACAGTTCTCCTTCAGATGTCAGGACCGGAGGGCGGCCGGAGGTGCGACTTCGAGCGGGACGCCGAAGGCTTTCACGGGCGCTTGCTCAAACGGAAGGAGGGATCGGTCTCTGCGCTCGAAGGAAGTGCCTGGAAGTTCGAAGGAGCTCTGGGAATTGAATGAGAGCGAATGCCAATGGTTCTGGCAGTCTGGCGAGCTCAAGGGTATTCGGCCACCTTTCGGGAGCTTGGACGGCCAGGATTGAGCTGGAGAGGGCTCAGATCGCTACCAGGTGGACGATGGTGACGTCCAGGGGAGATCGTGGGGATCAAACCGGTGGACAGCAGCCTTGAGCCAGGAATTGTCGGGGGGGGGGGGGGGGGGGGGGACCACCGGAACTCAAATTCCATTGGCTCCGACCGCCGCCGGCCATGGTCTAGGTCGGGTTGACTGGGGGAGGCCGATGGGGACATGCTGGAGCCAAGAGTGGAGTCAATTTGGCCTGGGGAGGTCTGGATCGAACTGGTGGCTGGATTAGACCCAAACCAGCTCGGTTCGAGTTGAATTGAGCTCGGTTCAGGTCAGGTCAGACCCTGGGTTTGGTATGGGAGATAGGTCTGGGTCTGGTGCACCCAATGTAGGTGGCAATTGGGTCCAATTTGGTCTGGATTAAAAGATGGCTCAGGTTGATCCAAACCTGCTCTGTTCGGGTCGATTTGGGCTCAACCCAGGTCAGGCCAGACCCTGGGCTTGAGGTGGGAAGTGGGTCTGGGTCTGGTGCACCTAATGCAAGTGGCAATTGGGTCCAATTTGATCTGAGCTGGAAGATGGCTCGGGTCCAAGTGTTTTTGGCTACTTAGGGTTAGCCTAACTCTTGACCCAAGTTAGCCCAAGGCATGGGCTGGCTGAAGGAGGTGTGTTGGACCTAGGGCCACCTATGAGAGGTGCTGATCAAGTTCAACTAGGCTTAGGTTGAGAGTTGGCTCAATCCCAAGTGATTTTGGGCACTTTGGGTTAGCCTAACTCTTGACCCAAGTGAGCCCAAGGGTTGGGCTGGTCAAGGAAGGTGTATTGGGTCAATGGGAACTCAATGGCACCTTGATTTGGATTCAATTTGATTAAGATCAGAAGATGACTCAAGGGAGACCTCTCTTTGGTCACTTGGGTCAAGCCATATGGCTAACCCAAGTGAGCCCAAGGCTTGGGTCTCCAAGAGGGGTCTCTTGGGTACCCAAGGGGTCATCCCATGCATTCAAAGGACTTGGTTCAAAATTTTGGAAGAGGAGGGGTGTATGGGTTAATGGGTCAAACTTGGTTGACTTGGTCAACCAGGTTGACCCAAGGTCTGGATTTGAGTTCAACAAGCTGGGTTTGATATTTGAAATTCATTGAAAGTGGTTTTAAAGAGTTTGGAATTGATTTGAGTTGAAATGGGCATTTGAAATCCCATAAGGGTATTTTGGTCAATTTTGACCCATTGGTCAACTGGGGTCAAAGATGGGCCTGAAAAATGCAGTTTACTGCTCAATAGGTTGTAATCAAGAGTTTGGAAGTGATTGGAGGCTTTGATAAAGGCTCCAAGATCAAAATCTTCAAGGGGTTAGGTCCAGTGGCATAGGCTGTAAATATTTGAAGATTTTACAGCCTTTGGATTTTAATTCGGATTCTGGGGTTAGAGACCTCAGAATGGGCTCAAAATTGGAGGGTAGCCTCTAGAGACATGTCTTATCACTTTGCAAGTGATAGACCCTGAATTAGAGGTCATTTGACTAGGTTTTGAAATGTTAAAAAAAAATCTTTGAAAAGGGTTTTTTAGGACAAGGCCTTAAGACTTTGGATTTGAGTCTGGATTTCTGGATTTGGAATGGATTTCAAGTTTGAATGATTGGAGTATCCAAATCATCTACAATCATGTGGTGATTGTTAATGAATGGATAGGGTCAAGGCTAGATCAAAGGTAGAATCAAAGTCTAGGTTGAAATTTAGATTCTCAAGTGGACTGGATCAGAGTTTGGATATGTCTGAAATTTGAATTAATTGGGATTTGAGTTGAATGAAGTTTGAGATTTAAATTGATCAAGGGTAGGAATTAAATTGAAGTTGGAGTTGATCAAAGGTAGGAATTGATTTGAGGTTGGAGTGGTCCTAAGATCTAGAGGGGTTCTAAGATCTAGGATCTAAGGGAATCCTAGGCTCTAGAGTAGGCCCTAAGGTCTGGCTCTAGGAAAGGATCCTAAGGTCTAGAGTGGATCCTAGGATCTAGAATTAATCTGGAGTTTGGAAGGGCCTTAGTGACCTCATAGAAAAATGAGGTCAACAGTAGCTCCTGGTCGACCATGACGGCAAGCAGCACCTTGAGCACCTGCACCAGCCTACCGTCACGATGATTTGGTCGAAAGCTTCGACCAACTTTAGACTCATCTTGACACACACATACAAGAATAACATCAGTAACACAATGATAACATGCAGTAGTTTTGGGAACGCTTCACTTTGATTGATCACTATTTTGACACAATCCTTCAATATTTCAAACCACACCCATCTCCCCCTCCAAGTGAGCAGGATCCTCCTCTTTGAAGTGTATCAATTTTGTACTTTCTTTCTTAGTGTTGTTTGTGTCTTCCCTTTTTGGTGATGTCAAAAGGGGGAGAAGTTTTTCTTGTAGTTTGCTTATGTTTATATAGTTTGCTCATGTTTCTCTATGTTTTAATGAAATGCAAATTTCTTTTTTTCTCTTTGCCTTCTTTTATTTCTTGTCTATGTTGTGTTGTTTTTCTTTAATTAAAAATAATAATAAAAATAAAAAAATGCCTTGTAAAAATATTATTTGACATCATCAAAAAGGGGGAGATTGTTGCAATCAATGACCTCGAGTTTTAGATTTTGATGATGACAAATGATGTCGCCTGAACTACTATTCATTGATTATCTTTGATTTTTGCTATTATCTGTGAGTACTAACATTTCAGGAAGATCACAAGTTACTCAAGACAATATGAAGACTCAAGACTAGGTAGAGTAAGAGTGTGAGTCTATATCATTGTAATTTTTTATTTATTTTATTTTCTCTTTTCTTGAGTCTGGCCACAAACTACATGTAAGTTTGAGCAACCATGCACACATAGGGGGAGAGGATTTTAAAAGAAAAATGTAGTTAATTTTTTTATGTTGATCATACTATAAGAATTTTTATTGTAATGTACGATATGGTCTAGTTGAATTGTATTTTTATGAACAGGTCATACCATACGATTTGGATCGTACTATACGATGTGTTACTAATCCAAAACTTTAACTGCCAGATTAGTTTAAGTAAATTTATTAGCCATTCATACAGTACGAAGTAATGCATACTGTATGATTTATTTTGAATACTTACTTAAATTAACCCATGATTAGCAGAGTAAATCAAGGTTTTAATCACTGATTGGTACTTGTACTATATGAACATGTTCGTACTATACGATGAACAGAGATGAGTTTTGATCGTCCCGGACTTTGTCTTGGATGATCTCTTATTTTTGTTTAATCATACTATACGATGTATATCATATCATACGATGTACAGAGACAAGTTTTAATTATCCCGGACTTCATCGTGGATGATGCCTTGATTTTGACTATTCATACTATATAAGGTAGGTCATACCCTACGATGTACAGAGACGAGTTTTGATCGTCCCGACTATTGTTCTGTACAAACAGAAGAGTTGATAATCATACCGTATGATTATAAATTGTACTATTCGACTATATTTAGATGTTTTTAAACTGTTCGTAAAACTTCGTACTAGGATGAAGCCTATTATACAAATCATACTGTACAATGGTAAATCGTACTGTACGATAGTAACGACTTCTTTGAAAATTTCAGGGATTTTGGAGCCCGTTTTAAGTATCAAAATAGTAATATTTTTGTGAGTAATAGAAAAGAGGGGAACGTGATTAGAGAGGGAATCCTTGGGAGAGAGCTCTTGAGAAATTTTTTCAGATTTGAGAGAGGAAGGAGAGGGTGAGCTTGGTGAGGGAGAAGTAGTGTGAGGGAGATCACACGTTGCTCCATTCTTGCTGCATCTTGCTCCTCCTGTGGCCCGAGAAGAACTTGTGGGAGGCTCTATGAGGGGGAGACTCTTCTACATCAGTGTCCTCGAAGGTACTATGCCTTCTCCAAGAGGTGGAAAAATGAGAGGGTACTTACCATCGCTAGGAGGGTGAGAAATGCGCTTGGCACTCCACCACGCCGGGATGGTGAAAGTTAGTCTTGTAAGGGCTTCTCTGCCTTGTCGAGGGGGTAAAAGGAGAATTATAGTTTTGCAGTAAAATTCCCAGAGTGGAGGACTCCGAAGAGTGGACGTAGGTCATGGTTTGACCGAACCACTATAAAACTCTGGTGTGCTTTTTCCTTATCGCTTTTTATTTTTGCTTACACTTTATTTTCATTATATATGCTTGGTGATAATTGTGAATGAAAATGAATTCATTATTGAAAATTGTTTTCAAATAATTGCTTCCGCATTAGATAAATTTTTCTTGTTAAAATTTAAAAACAAAAAAAATTATTAGAATTCTTGTTTAGAATTTTTATTGCAACAAGTTTTTCGCAATTCACCCCCCCCCCCCCCCCCCCCGCTTGGCGCATCTAGTAACTTCAATCTTCATTTATTCTATTGTTTTTAGGGAGATCATCATGGCACTCGAGCTTGCATCCAGGCAACTAAACATTGAGCTCAAGAGGACAAAAGCACAAATCATTAACGTACCTTCTTCTCATGCTTCACATCCTCTAAATCTTGTAAATTCGTCGAACTTTCATATTTAGTAAATTCAAAATTTAAGACAAAACAGATAATAAATGGAATTTAAGATTATATAGATTAAAGTTGTAATCTTTTAGGTTTGGCAAGATTTAAGCTAAATTTTGCTTAAATCCTGCTCAAGTCCAATTCAAATAGCCCTTAAGTAAGGCATTATATTTTATTCCTTAGCATTCTAATTTTTTATATTTTCTTTATAATAAAAGTATCATATATAATTTTGAGTAGAAAGGAAAAAATTGGAACCCATATAGCATAAATTTGAGAAATATGCCAAATAGTTTATTTCTTCAATAAATATGCCAGAAATTTCATTCAAACCAAATACTCTTTCTTTAAAATAAATAGGAGGTACCCTTACTGAGTAGTATTTTGTGACCTTTTGATCATAAGATCTCTACGACCTTTTATTTTTGAACCAAGTTTCAAAATAATAAATTCATATTCATATTTGGATTACTTACCGTAAATCTTGAACCTCAAAGTTTTGATAGTATTTTAATCATTATTCAAATTTGATTAATCATTGTTTAAAGATGCTTCAAACCATAATCAATCATGCATATTCAAATTGCGCCTCATACATCAAATAATGACTTATTATATTTATATTTGAATTGTTTACTCTAAACCCGGAACCCTAAAGCTTGAATCATATTTTTATCCTTAATCGAGCATGATTTATCATTATATCAAGATACTTCAAACCTTAATCAATCATTTTAAACTATGTGTCGAGCCATGCTTCAAATAATGATTGATTGAAATTCTTATTTGGATTACCTATTATAAAATCATGAAAGCAAAATGGGTAATGATTAATCAGTAAGGAGTAGATAAAATGGGTTTAGAGTTTTTAAAGAATTATTTTAAAAGTGTAAGATATGAAATAGGCTTTAGAGGGGCGAATCTTGGGTAAAAGCTAAGATTGGGATTATTGGCATCGAAAATATGAACACCATGAAGAATCAAGCTAGAACACAACAAAAGTTTGCGAGGGCTGTTAAATCTTTATGAACTAGCCTGAGGCAAACCAAGAGGGAAGGGTGAATTGGTTTTTCAAAAAAGTTCTTTACGAAAAAAGAAAATCTTTTTGAATATTTTAAAACAAATAATTTATGCGGAAGCAACACTAATTTCACAATTATAAAAATCAGATATTTTGACCACATAACAAATCACAAATAATGCAAAAAGTAACAAGAAAGAATACACCAGATTTATAGTGGTTTAATCAACTTGACCTATGTCCACTCCCCAAAAACCTCCTTTCCAGGTATTGAACTAAAAGTAGTGTCTCTACTTTTTCCCCCACAGTAAGGCGGAGAAGCCCTTACAAAATCTTTCAACTAATCCGGTAAGGCAAAGTACCTTTTTTCATTTTACTCCCTTCTAGAATAGGTAGAGAACCTGGGAATCCTTTTAGTCCCTCCTAGAGTAGGCAGAGAACCTTGAATCCTTTTACTCCCTCCTGTAGTAAGCAGAGAACCTTTGATCCAATGTTGATGAAGATCTCCCCAGAGCCACCAAGGAACTAAGGATAAAGATTAATGAAGATGATGGAAACCTTGCTCGGAGAAACCTGTGTAAATCTCCCACAACTCCCCCTAAGAAGGAATTCACTCTCTCTCTCTCTCTCTCTCTCTCTCTCTCTCTCTCTCTCTCTCTCTCTCTCTCTCTCTCGAAGATCTCCTCTCTTTCTTATCTAAGCTCTCTCTCAGGCCAAACCAATAGTAAAAGATTTCTCATAATAGTATTAGAAATTCTTAAATAGTGGGCTTTAAAAACCCTAAATTTTAAGAGATCTATCTTTAATTCATACAATATGATACATGTATTATATGGTATAATTAGTTCTGTTCAGACTTGTCCAGCAAGATCGTGTAGATAAATTATCAACTTTTATAAGATATCATACAGTACAATCAAAATATCTTACAATATAATCTGTAGAAATTCCTTCTGTTTATTTGGGATGATCCTTGGGATGGCCAACTTCAAACATGGGTGATCGTCCAGCATTATGGACATTGTACAGTACGATCAGTAAAAATCATAGATTTTATTTGGTATGATCCATGGGACGACCATTTTTATACACGGGTAATCATAAAGTATGAAGTATATCATATAGTACAATCAATCACAATAATTATCCATGATTTGATTGCCTGATATTGTGAGATTAATTAAGAAAGATTTTTAATTAGGGTGTGTAATATGAATCAAATCGTATTGTACGATAAGTACAAAACTAGTATCATTTTTAACATTTGGCAGCTAGTGTTTTGACAGAGCACAACACTTCATATAGTAAGAGTTAAAATCGTACAGTACGAATTACTTCGTACAATACGAAACCATGATCGTATAGTACAAATTATTTAAAAAAAGACTCTTTCAAAAATATTTTTATCAGTCCACCTATGTGTGTGCAAGGTTACTCAACAATGATATCCACCCAATTAAATGATACCAATCAAGAAAGGAGAAAATACATAATAAAATAAAAATTGACTATAACCCTAGTCTACCCAGTCTTGAGCTGATCAGAATTATAAGTGAACGGTAGACTGATTTTCTGAAATGTTAGTACACACAAACATAAAATAAAAATATCACAGAAATAAGAATAAGTAGTGACTTATATAATAATATTTATTATCATCAAAATTATTATGTTTGAATCAGGTTTGCAATAATCTTCCCCTTTTAAATGATGATAAATATATATTTGCTTTTGGATTTTTAAAAAGTTGCTTTCCTCTAAACTCCCCTATAGATGAAAATCATTTGTGAGAAAAAGGAGTGTAATTTAAAAAAAAAAATATGCAAATTATAATAACAACAAAATACTACTCCCCTTTTGACATCACAAAAAGAGGGAAAATAGCAGGAAGAAAAATAAAAAAAACATAAATAAGAAATGTAATAAGGAAAGAACCATTACATACATAAGAACTCTCGTAGGCATTTTTCAAATTATAATAAACTTACTCTACAAATAGAAAAGACCAAATAAGATAAGGGTGACTTCATTGCAACAATAGGATTTGGATTCTAGAGTTTACAAACCCAGCTTAACATCTTCACAAGCTAAAATCTTTTATTTAAACCAACATCTAATTCAAGAATTATAATTACATTGGGAAATTTAAAACTTTTAGATTGATATCATGAAATATATTGAATAGAATATTACACTAAAAGTGATGAATGAAGAACCAGGATTTTCCAAAATTAAGTTTTAAACATATTATGAAACGTAATGATGTTCTAAGATTTAAAGAATTAATAGAAAGAGAAGCTAATTTAAGTTGGGCTCATTTTTTATCTATTTTATCAACTTTTGGTGCACACTACGCATCTTCTATTTTTAGCACACTTAGTGCATATTTATTTTTGGTGTCATTGCGCATCTTTTAATTTTGGGCTCATTTTGTGACACTTTTAACTTTTATTTTTGTAAATTGCTTCCTTTCTAAATCCTTAAGAATCTCAGTTGTAAAATTATATTCCATATAGAAGAGAAGAATAACTCACTCTCTTCTATAGGGAAGAATAATCTAGAAGGCAAACTTGAGTTTTCTAATAGGAATAAAGAGCCTCATGTAGAAAATTAATGAATTTTATTCATCAAATTGCATAATATATTAATGATATTAAAACATGTAGTTGAGTGAATAAGTTTTCATTTCAAAATCTTAATTTAAATACGATTTTGACATCCAGTTCACACAAAGAATTATCATCCAAAGGAAATAAGAGGGGATATAAAATTTCATAAGATTCGTTTATCCTTTGAGTTTTAACAATGCCAATAATTACTTATTAAACATTTAAGTAAAATAGAAGTATATTTATTACAAACAAAAAAGAGCATTATGGTGAGTTCATTCATATAGTATGATCTAAGTAGTACAATATGATCAACAGAAACACCCTTTCTATATATTTCTCAATTATATATTTCTCAACCAAAATTGTTACATTGTTAGTGAGAGAAAGTTAGTGAGAGAAACTATGAGATTTTGAAGTTTTCTATTTTCAAATTTGTAAATCGCGGGAATTCTATTCTTCAATGGCGGTGGATGGTCGCCAATCGCCTTTGGCCGGCGGGCTGTTTGAAGATCGGCGTGCATCTACATGACCCCAGACTTGTGTATCTCATGGATTATCATTATCTCCTCCTACATTTAGAGACAACAGAACATCTTTCAACCATGGAGTTAAGTATAATGCTAAGACGGGTATGCCTTTAATCATAAATGAGGGTGGTTTGCTGTTTAAGAAAAAAGATGCAAAAGTTTTTGGTAAGGGAAAGAAAATTTTTGTTGAAGACAAACTAAAGGCTTTTGTTACATCTGGAGTAGCACTGTCTGCTAGGGGTGATTCAGTGGCATCTCCTTCATCAAACTCTATTTGGAAACTGAGTATTGAAGGAAATAATGGTTTGAATGCTATAGGAATGAATTTTGTTAGCATTGGACAGGAAGGTTCTCCATTGAGGGGTGAGAAAGAATCTGAGGAGTCTAATGTTGCTGGAAAGTCTAAGTTTCTGACCACTGTTCGTAATCCACAGTCCAACCTAGAGGAGGTGTGGAAATGCATATCTAGAGACCTGGCCAGGTGCGACGATGTTAATGCTGATTTACATATTCATTCTAATTTAGGAAATCAGCAAATTGCTTGGACAAGAAAAGAAAATATCAAAGTTGCTGATTTGGATTTTGGCAAATGCTTATCATAGGATTGCAAATCTTTCAAGCTTCATGAACAGAAAGTTTTGGAAAATACTAAAAAGCTAGAAAACTCCTTAGTAATCAAAATCTTTGGTGGTGAGCTTCATTTTCTTCAATTAGTTCCTAATTGAGGAAATAGTGGTCTCAATATGGGAAACTTCATCTCACTATGCTTGGAATGGGATGAGTACTTTGTTCGTTCTATGATCCAGAGCATCTGGAAGCTATTTTAATTAATGGTCCCTGGTTTGTTAAGGGAAACATTATGGGAATTGATAGATGTTCTCAAAGCTTTTCTCCTAATAAGCTCAAAGGCTTAACTGCTCCAATTTGGATTAGATTTCCTAACTTACCACTTCATTTTTGGGATGAGATAAACATTTGACATATAGCATCCATGGTTGGAAAGCCTTATTTGATTGATGGTAATATGTTTCAGTGGGCCATAAGAGAATATGGAAGGGTTTGTGTCTGAATTGACTTGGATGCCAAGCTGCCGTTAGGTGTATGGGTGGAGAGAGATGGAGAGAAATTCTTTTAGAAGATTGAGTATGAAAGGATTCCTAACTTTTGTTTTGAGTGTGGAAAGATTGGTCATGTCAAAAAGGATTGTTCTAAGGTTATTATGGATAACAGGATGAGGAGTTCAAGGCATGAAAACTCAATTGCTAATACTATGGTGGAAACAAGCAATGATATAGGTAATCAGGAACTGGTTGTAGAAGGGATCAATGACAAAGAAGGTTATGGCCCATGGATGTTGGTTAATTATGGGAAGAAGAAATTTAACAATAATGTTAGCAGAAAGTTTGTTCTTCAAAATGAAAGAAGGAAAACTTATGTAGCTATAAAAAATAATGACAAAAGAGATGAAGATAGCAATGTTACTCAGCCAAGTGAAGGTGTGGAACCAGTGCAACCAGTTTTATTATGTAATTAAACTTATAAGTTGGTTGTTTATAGCAGTTATGCTCATCCAATTATTTCTGAAATCAGCAAGCCTGTTATTCCAAATGATGTTTCAAAGTCCTCATGGATCTTGTAGAAGAAGGAGAGATTATTTAATAAAAATTTGATGAAGTAGCAGTTGAGGAGGTAAACAAAGCTTCCGTTACTATTGTTGTATCTGCTGCTGTAGGAATTAAAGTAAAAAAGGGTTCTATATTAGTTCCTCTTGATGCTGAGATTGCTGAAACTGGTGGGAAGGTAGTTAGCTCACAGCTAACTAAAAAGAAGAAATCCAAATAGTTAAAGGACTTGGGTCCGATCAACCCTTCATCTAGGAGCAGAAGATTGGAGCTAGATGGGTAAGGTACATAGGGGACAACTTCCCCTAATCTCAATTAAATGTCTTTTATTGCATTTTGGAATTGTAAAGGAGTAGAAAGAAAAGTGCTTCTCTATATCTTAGGGAACTTGTGAAACTTCATGGTGTGTTATTTTTGGGTTTGGTAGAAACCAAATTGACTTCTATTGATAAAAGTGACGTCAATCTAATGATTGGAAATGGATGGGATTTTTTGTATGTTCCTTCAATAGGGCTTTCCGGCGGCATTTTAATTTTGTGGAATTCTAAACTAGCTGATTTTTTTGTTATTGATTCTTCTTCTCAAGTGGTTATTGGTGATCTTAAAATGTTTAACAAAGGAATTTGGAGGGTGGCTTTGGTTTATGGAAGCAAAGAGGTGCATAAAAGAAGAGATCTTTGGGCAATGTTGGATAAACATTCCACTATAGAAGTACTTATGGCAATAGGCGGTGATTTCAATTGTATATTGGTTAAGGAGGATAAAAGAGGGGGAAGAAGATTCTTATTTTCTCAAGGTCTGAAGGAGTTGAAAGAATGTTTGCTAAATAATGATCTTCATGAAGTTGATTTCATTGGGCCGAAGTTTACATGGTGCAGTAATAAAAGTGTTGGAGCTAGGATTCTTAAAAAATTGGATAGATGCTTCATCAATTCAACAGCTTTGAGCTCTCCCCATCATTTGGTTGTGAGACATTTGGTTAGAATAGCATCAGACCATTGTCCAATCCTTTTGAACATTCTTGATTTTATTCCAGTCTCCAAAAGGAACATCAAGTTCAAAGACATTTGGGCATCTTATCCTGCTTCTTTTGTGGTGAGGAAGGAATGGAGCAAAGGTGAAGTGGTTAGTAGAGAGAGATTGTAATTCAAAACTTTTCCATTTTTATGTTAGTGCTAGAAGAAACTCCAACAGCATTGACAAAGTGAAGGATGAAAATGGTGTTTTGGTGGAAGAAAAAAATCTAATTGAAGATGTTTTCTTTCCGTTTTTTTGAGAAAAAGTGGGATCTCAGGTATTGCAATCTAGATGGTTGGCCAGCTGCAATCAATTTTCTAAGCAATGATGATATGAGTTTTCTGGAAAGAGGCTTTGCAATTGAGGAGGTGGAGTTGGTGTTGAAGCAAACGGGCGAAAACATTTCTCCTGGCAAGGATGGTGTTTCCTATTTGTTTATCAAAGCATATTGGGACATTATCAAATTAGATTTTTGGGAAGCAATAAATCAATTCCTATGCAATAGGGAGTTATAATGTTTTCTGAAGCTAATAGGAGGGTTATATAGGAAGTCAAGACTATCTTATATGATTTTTGTGGATGGACGGGACATTGTACAAACATGGGAAAATCTGCCATTTTATTTAGAAAATATATTAGCAGGAAAAAGAAGAAAAGCATCTCTCGTATTATGGGATTCAAAATAGTTAAAGAATTCAATTACCTTGGGATTAAATTTTCTTTAAGAAAACTTGTTAGTGATGACTTTTAATTCATTATAGACAATGCTATGAGGATGCTCAACATATGGGGAAGAAAATTCATATCGTTGGCAGATAAGTTGACATTTGTTAAATCAGTTATACTTTCATTCACTACCTTTCATGTTACGCATTCTCTTATTCTAAAATGACTACTGGAGGAATTAGACAAACTTTGTAAAAGTTTCATTTGGAACAAGTCTAATGGAAGAGTTGGTTTACACTATGTTAGTTGGTTTGAACTTTGCAAACCTTTATGTAAGGGAGGCCATGGATTGTATTATAGTGTCTCAAAAACTCTTGCATTAAGGGCTAGGTTGGCTTGGAGATTCACTCAAGATAAAGAGTCACTTTTACATAAGTTATTGGCTTCTAAATATGGTGATCGACTTGATGGGAAATTTGAGTAAATGTTGTTCTTGTACATGGAGATTACTGAATAATGGAGGTAGAATGTTGAAACCAATTGTAAGATAGACAGTGATTAATGGAAGATCGGTGGATGCCTTCAAAGACATTTGGATAATGGATAAATATATCAACTTGTGGCCTACGTTTATTGTTCTATAGCAGGATGATGTAGTCTTAGTTAAGGAATTCATAGTAGATGGCTGTTGGAATGAAGGGATGCTGCTGAAACATTGTAGTATGGAGTTGGTTAAACTTATTAAGTAGGTGAAAATTATACCATATGGGGATAAGGACCGTATGGAGTTGCTACAGCATAAATCTGGGATTTCTATTGATGGATTGGCTTTTAGAGCATCAGTGCAAGAGTGCTATGAGTTCCAGCATTGGAAGTGGATCAAGAAAGCAAAGTTAAATGCTCGGGTTAATTTTGTTTGGTGGAGACTAAGTAGAAATTCCATTCCATCATTTCAATTTTTGTGTTATAGAAGATTATTGGACAGTGGTAATTATCCTAGAGGTTGTAATGAGATTGAAGATGTAGAGCATATTGCTTGCAAATTACTTAAGCTTAAGGAGGTAATTCAACACTTAAATCATTGGAGATTTGGAATTCTTATGTTTGATAGATTTGAAGAATGTCTTAGATGGCTGGACCTACTTGCTCTTAAGGATGGGATGCTCCTTAATCTTTATTGTAATGCAGTCTTCTTATCTTGGAAAGCTAGGAACAAATGCATTCATGAAGGTGTGGAAGATAGCCCTGTTTTCATTGCTTTCAATGCTATATGCTACTCCTCGGTTTCTTACATCTTAAGCCATTTCAAATTGGGCCACTGCGATGCTAACCAGTCGTATAGACTGTCTAATATTTGGCAACCTCCTCCACCCGAATGGCTAAAGGTCAATGTAGATGCATCTCTAGTCTCTTTTTATACAGTAGGAAATTGTTGGGGTCTTCCAAGATTGTAAAGGTAGATTCCTCTTGGCATTTGGTAAATCTTGTGTTCATTGGGACATTGCATAATTGGAGCTTCTAGCAATTCAATCTTTGAAGGATGTGATTAAAGATTGGATGTTCAAGTGCAAAGGTATCATCATTGAAGGTGACAACTCGAACATTATTTGTTTTCTTCAAAGTGCTTGGAGAAATGGGAGCTACAAAGAGGAGGATCTTAGTTTTCTAAAGGAATTTAATTTTGTCATTTTCAATTGTATAGGAAGAAAAAGTAATAAGTTTGCAAGCTTGTGTGCTAACTATGCTCTTTTTAGTAGTTTTTATTGGGAAGAGTTTAGTTTGAATAAGGTTCCTCCTTCCTTTTTAAATTTGTTGAAGGAGGAATCCACTTTGTAGTTTTTGACTTTATGCTTTTACTTTAATGCAAGGTTTTGCTTCTTAAAAAAAACTAAAAAGCACATAAAAGAGATCTAAGAGCATAGAACCAGCTACAAAGAAAAAGAAATTCCACTTGAAAGTGAAGAAATAAACACAAAGTAAAATATTCTTTTTTAATTTGAAAAAGATTACAACATAAGAGGTGTTGGTAAGAAAACATGTGATACAGAAACAAAATCACATAGCACAAAAGAAAACATAGACATAAAAAAGAAAAGCACAACACAAATAAACTAGTATAAAGGTGGAACCTGATCAGAAGGTGGCTGTGGAGGTGGTTGGAAGAATTGGCTAAAACTATCATATTACTACTGGATGGAGGTAAACCATTGTTGGATGTTTCCAAATTGCTCGCTAAACTAACCCATATCATTATCATGTTGGGTTTGTTGTTGATCTAGATGAATCTCAAGTCTATCAAATTGCTCGCTAAACTAACCCATATCATATTACTACTGAATTAACTCCTCGTATTGGTAGTGGTGAGGAGGTGGTGTGGGTGCAGAATCAATTGCAGGGGCAGCTTCTCCTTCTTCATTAAAGAGTGGGTCTTCTGGCTACTGATCTCTATGAAAGAGCATCTAAAAGGTGGCATTCAAAAAGAAGTTGAGAGTGTGGTCAGGAGGAGTAGGATATGTGATATTGTATTTTTTATTCAAGATATTCCCAATAACATATCCTAGAGCGAGGTTTTGGTTTCTCCTAGTAGATGTGAGTTGAATGCAATTAATATTTTGGATGTAATCAATTATAATTTAAGCTCCATCCATTTGGGTGTTTGACATTATGAAGTAGGTAACAATTGATAATAGGGGAGTCATATTTATCTGGTCTCTAGCTTTAGGGATGATAGATATTCTCAGGACATGTTGGATAACCCTGACATTTTGTTTTAGAGTGTGTACAAGGGTTGGTGGTAGTTCAAGGTAGCATTTCAAAGTAAGAGATTCATAGCACTCTAGTAAAGTAGAATTTGGGGCCATGGCAAGGGGTCTATTTCCTTAGGTGTTTAGCTGAAGATGGACTCATATATCCTCTTTGGTGATTTTCGCATTTTGATAACACATATGGGAAATCATTACAATTGCATCCCAACCAATCCTAAGGTTTGCTAAAAACTCAAAAAGGATTTTATAGTAGAAGGGATAGGCCAAAGTCAAAAGAAATTGAAGCACAATGGAATTAAAGAGGTTCATTATTGGAAAGCTAAGGGCCTGTTGATTAAGAAGACTAAAAATGAAGGTGTGATCTTGACTTCTTTGTATTTTAAATAGGGAGCTTCACGAGAAGTTGTAAGAAAGCAATCATCAGTAGGGTTGTGAAAGGAGGAAGCACCCTGGGTTTGTCGACTGTGCTTTCCACCGTTAGCCATTGCAAAGGTTGAGATTGTAAGGAAGGATTAGAAGGTTGTGTGAAAAATTTGAAAGAATTGGGCTATTTAAATAGATCTTTAATAAATCATATAGTATGATCGTGAGATCGTATGGGATGATCGTATGCAATTATTTTGGCCAAAAGATTATTCAAGAAGCTGTGTCTAATCATACAATACAATCAGACTTCGTACGGGACAATTATAGACATGGAGTCTGGTCCAAGGAGTTAAGCTATAAAACTTTTGACAAAGAGGTTCATATAATACAAATAGGTGTTCGTACGGTACAATCAATAATAAATGTCATACAAACCAAAATGAGTTTGTACCAATCTGGATTGAAACATGGATTGTCTATATGAATAGAAGTTCACACAGTATGATCATCAATCAAAGATTTAATCTAGTCCATCCATTAAGTCAAGGGTTGTGATCAAAGAAGTGTTGTGTAGATCATATAGTACGAATGTGGTTCGTACAATATGATTGAAGATGAAATTTTTGATTTGCAAGAAAAGATAGTGAAGTTCAAGGAAAGGCTTTTGAGATGACCAGGACATAAATATAAGATAAGATAACAACAAAATCATAAGAATAACAAGAGCAAAAATAAAATCAACAAAAAAAAAATTAAGGACTAAATAAGCAAAATAAAATCATAAAAATCACACAACAATGGAAACAAAACGTACAAAACATGTAAATAGAACTAAGCATAACAAAAATAAATAGAATAAAAATAGAAAGTGTTAGTTTCAAGCATGAATATTGATGACACATATTCTGGTTCTTAATGTGCTAAAGGTTTTAAAATCCAGTGGTTTTATAAAGATATCAACAAGTTGATTTTCAATGGCTACATGGTGTAACTCTATGTCTCCTTTGGTAGCATGATCCCTAATGAAGTGGTGCCTTATATCTATATACTAGGTCCTTGAGTGTTGGATTGGATTCATCAAGATGCAGATGACACTAATGTTATCACATAGGATCATAATTTTGTCTACAAGTAGTTTTAAATCCAAAATTTATTATTTTAACCAAAGGACCTGGGCCACACAGCTTCCTATGGCTATATACTCAGCTTCAATAGTGGATAGGGCAACTAAGTTCTATTTTCTATTGGACCAAAAGATTAGGGACTATCCTATGAATTGATATGTTCATAAAGTGATTTTTCTATCAACTGAGCATCCTGCAAAATTTGAATCAAAATATCCTATAACTTTAAAGGAGGTGATATGCCTAGGATACCAGATTCTTAAGTTTTGAGTTCCAAAAAGATATTTAAGAATTCTCTTAACAATAGTCAAGTGGGACTCTATTGGATCATCTTGAAATATATCACAAAGACAAACACTAAACATAATATTAAGTCTACTTACAATTAAGTAAAAAAGTGATCTGATTATTCCTCTATATTTATTTTGATCAATAGATTTTCCATTTGAATCTTTATGTAACTGAACTATGGAACTCATGGGAGTTTTGATTGGTTTGGGTTTATCCATTTTAAATTTCTTAAGGATGTCCTTAATGTATTTTAATTGACTAAGGATATTTCCATCATCCTTCTACCTTATGCTAAATCCAAGAAAGTAGATAGGTTCTCTCATCATACTCATCTCAAAATTTTTACTCATTATTTTTGAAATCTCATCACAATGGATTTTATCAGATCCAAATAAAATGTCATGAACATAAATTTAGATAATCAGTAGTTCATCTCCTACCCTTTTTAGAAAAAGGTTGATGTCTAAGCTCCCCTTAACAAAGGTTCTTTCTAGTAGGAATGTGCTTAGCCTTTCATACCATGTCCTGGGTGCTTGTTTTAGTCCATATAATACTTTTTTTTTAATTTGAACACATGGTTAGGAAATTATGAATTTTCAAAGTTTGGGGGTTATTCAACGTATACATCTTCTTTTATTACCTCGTTTAGAAAGGCACTTTTGACATCCATCTAGAATAGTTTGAATCCCTTAAAATAAGCAAAGGCTAGTAACACCCTAATGGCTTCCAATCTAGCTTTGCTCTTCAAAATTAATGTTTTCTATCTGATTGTACCCCTTAGCCACTAATCTTACTTTATTTTTAACCACTACACCAGAATTATTTATTTATTTTTTGAAAATCCATTTAGTTCCAACCACACTATGGTCCTTAGGTCTTTTAACTAGCTCCCAAATATCATTCCTTATAAATTAATTTAACTCTTCTTGCATGGCTAGGATCCAAAATTTATCAGATAGGGCTTGATTTATGTTAGAGGGTTCAATCATTGAAATAAAGGCAGAGTGGTTTACCTCTTTTCTAATTCCATGCCTAATTCTAACACCTTCAGATGGGTCTCCTAAGATCAATTATTTAGGATGATCGAAGAATATCTCTATTCTCTAGACAAAGTATTTTCAGATTTTATCCTTTCCTCTAGATTTGCAGATTCTAATCCTTGGGTGACTTCTACAACCTCCTCTTATTCTACCCTAGACCCTCTAAAATTATCAAATTCATCAAACATAACATGAGTATTCTCCCCAACTACTAGTGTTCTTTTATTGAAGACTCTAAAGGATTTCCCAACACTTGAGTAACCCAAGAGCATTCCTTCATATGATTTTGGGTCAAACTTTCCTATGAGACTTCCCATTATTCAGAATGAACACTTTACATACAGAGACATGGAGGTAAGAGAGATTAAGTGTCTTACCCTTTAGAATTTCATAGGGTATCTTATTCAGTTTCGATCTAACATTCACCCTATTTAGAATATAACAGGTTGTATTCACCGCTTATGTCCAAAAGTATTTTAGAAGTGAGTATTCCGCTAACATGGCTCTAGCAGCTTCTACCAGGGTCCTATTCTTCCTTTTAGCTGCCCCATTGTGTTGAGGGGTCCTAGGAGCTAAAAACTTGTGGTATATCCCTTGTGCATTATAGAAAGATTCAAAATTTCCATTCTTAAATTCTCCACCGTTATTAGTATGAATGGCTAAAATTTCATAACTTAGCTTCCTCTGAATCCGAGTGGAAAAATACTTAAACTCCTCGAATAATTTACTTTTATGAGATAGGAATCTAACCCAAGTAAATCTTGAATAATCATCAACAATCACATACCCAAAGACTTTCCCTCTTAAGCTTGCAGTGCTAATAGGTCCAAAGAGATTCATGTGTTGGAATTCTAAGGATTTTCTAGTGGAAATGTCTTTAATTGATGGGAAGGAAGATTTAACTTGCTTTCCTAACTAACAGGCATCACATAGGTGATCCTTAGTAAACTCTAGTTTGGATATTCCTCTCACTAAGTCTTTTTGATGATCTTTCTAAGGCTTTTCATACTAGCATGGCACAACCTCTTATGCCACAATTAAGATTCACCATCAATATTTTTAAGCAAAAACCAATATCATATTTAATGCAATTTAAATCAATCATGTAGATATTGTTGATCCTTTTTTTCCTACAAAATAATGTTGTTATTCAAGCTTATTATATAGCTTGTAGAAATATTTTTTATGTTGAAGCCTATATCACAGAGCTAATTGATACTGAGTGAGTTATGTATCAAGCCATCAGCTCATAAAACAGTTTCAATGATGAAATGTTTAGAATTGCCAATTATACCAGACCCCACCACTCTCTTGGTGGTGTATCTCTAAGTGTTACATTTCCTCTTGCCCTGGTTTCCAATGAAATAAATTGATTTGCATCTCCAGTCATATGCCTTGAACATCTATTATCCAGGTACCTCATACTCTCACAAGTTCTTCTGTGAGTGCAATCCTACAAAATCATCATATGTTAGATTTGGGACCCTAAATATGTTTATGTCCCATCTTATGGATAGAAAGTAAAATACATGCATGATATGATGTAAGTTTTGAAATTTAGGTATCCACACTAAATGTGTTCTACGATGAACAGTGTATGTGTGGGAGATATGTCCTAGCATGCCACAAGAAAAATATATAACACCAGGAAAAAGATTTACTAATCTACTCAGGTTATAGTGCCTATTCTTAGGTTTGACTAATGCATGCTGATCTGATAGATTGTGAAACTCAAGCATCATAGGTGGTTTTTTATTTTCCTTGAAAGCAATTAATTTAGATTCTATAAACTTATTTATATTTTCAAAAATTGACTTTTCTATTTTCAAAGCATGCTCCCTACTATCTAAATCAGATGCAAGATCTAAGTCCTAATATGCATTTTATAGTTAAACATGTAAAATTTTTAAGGAATTATGCTCATATGTTAAATCAAAATAATTTTTATTCAATTTATCAAGTAAAGTCATATGGTTTTTATCTAAAGTGGAATAATCTTATCTCAGGCACTCATACTCTTTTTGTAAAGTTAAAAAGTTAGTTTGAAGACTAGCATGCAATTTCTTGAGCTTCCTATATGAAGAATGAATTTTCTCTAAAACATCAAAATTTTGATTACAAGTAAGCTCACATATCTCTTCTTGATCAGAGTGATCAAGATGTTTAACAACTATTAAACACAGGTTTGTTACATCCTCTTTAGCTTCAGTTTCAGAGGAGTCTGATGTTGAGTTAGCCCATAAAGCCTTTTGGATCATTTTCTTATCCTTCTTGAACTTAGGTTTTTTCTCATCTTTCTCCTTGCTTGGGTGAGCTTTCAGAGTTGGGCAATCAGACTTCAAATGCCCTGGCTTCCTGTATCAAAAATAAATTGTTGATTCCTTATAGTTTGTTAAATTTAAGCTATTATCCCAAGGCTAACCAAAAGGCGGTGAATTGGCAATTTAAAATTTTTCTTGAATTTTTTAAATAGGAAACCAATTTCAATCTTGTAGCAGGTTAATGTAAGTTTATAAAATAAACTTTTTAACTACAATAAATAACTTGCAGAAAATAAAATGCTGAAATTAAAAGACATAAAGATTTATAGTGGTTCGGTCAAACACGACCTACATCAATTCCCTGAAGACTCCCTCTTCAGGCATTGCACTATTACCAAAGCGGCTCTTCTTTTGCCCCCACAGTAAGGCAGAGAAGCCTTTACAAAAACCTCTCTTCCACCAATCCCCGGTGAGGCAAATAATCATTGTCCTTTCACACTCTCCAAGTGTCGGTATAGAACCATCGTCCTTTCACACTCTCCAAGTATTGTTAGAGAAATGTCATCCTTTCACACCCTCCAAGTGTCGGCAGAGTATCATCATCCTTTCACACCCTCTAAGTGTCGGCAAAGTATCAGATCTTATTCAAAGATCTTCTCACAAGCAACTAGAAAGAAGAAAAGAAAAGTAATCATCAAAATCACAAAGAGATCCTTACATTTGTGTAACCTTGTGAACCCTTCACACTCTAATTGCAAAAAATCTCTCTCAAATACTCTCCCACACTCTCTCTTTCACTTGCTCTTGAAAAATCATGAAGATAAGACTTTTTCACATCAGTTTTAGTGGATCTTTTATATCAAAGACACAAAAAACCATCGAGAAAATTAAAATTTTTAATTTTGAGCATACACGATCGTATAATACGATTGCATGTTCATATGTATGAATAACTCAAAAACTATTATGTATGAACCTATTGTGAATCAGTACAAAATGAATTCATACATGATGATCATCCGATACGAATAGTTAGAAAATTTTTCACCTTCGTCGGGATGAAGAGGGACCCCACAATTTCATAACATATATGACGTATGTACGATGATGACATTGTACCATATAATCAGTTACAAAAATTTTCAAGTTTGTCTGGCTGAGAAGGGACCCGTCCAATTTGTACCTTGGATGCATATATATGATAATGACATCGTACGGCATGAACCATTCATAAATTTTTCAAGTTCGTCTGGATGAAAAGGGATCCATCCAATTCATATCCTGGACGACGTACGTATGATGACGATATCATATGGTACAAACTGTTTAAAAATTTTTCAAATTCATCTGGATGAAAAGGGACCCATCCAATTCATACCCTGGATGGCGTACGTACGATGATGACATCGTATGGTAAGAACCGTTCAGAAATTTTTAAGTTTGTCTGGACGAAAAGGGACCTGTCCAATTCTTACACTAGACAGCATATATATGATTCGTATATCATACAATATGATCTATACTTTAAAAAAAAATTTGCCTATCTATTCGTTCGATTGCTTGAAGGGGAAAATAACTGATCAGATCATCCCGTACAAAAAGACATGGTATAGTATGATCAAATTAAAATTATAGATTTTAAACTCTCCTCTAGTGTGTACGTACACAGTTACTCAATTACAATCACACTCTCTCAAGCTTAATAAAATAAAAAATATATACTTCAATTATAATAAACCCTAAATTGATCTGATTTAAAGTCTTCAACAATTCGGAGTATAATTTTCCTAAAATATTAGTACACACAGACAATAAAACTATTCTTCTAAAATATGTTAGGAGAAATAATAATCAAAGCAATAATATTTTGAATCATTAAAAATATACAAGTTGCAAGAATATCAATATTCAAGAATTAAGTAACAACTATCTCAACACAAATAATGTTAGAAGAAACTTTAGAATTTTTATGGTTCTTACCTTTGTTCCATTTTTTATTATACTTTTGTTTTTTTTTCTCAAGAAGCTCTTAAATTGCCTTGTTATTAAAGAGATGTCATCATTATCAGAACCAAGATAATTAGTGTCAGAATCTGCCTTTAAGGCTATAATTTTATCCTTTTTCTTCTCATATGCATCAAGCTGTCTTTGATTCACTCCTTGCTTGTAAGTAATTAGTGATCCAAGTAACTTATTGATTGAATAAACATTCAAATTTTTAGATTTAGTAATTATAGTAATTTTTGTATCAAAGGAAGAAGGTAAATATCTTAGAATCTTGTTAACTTTTTTATAGTTTGTTAGTTCTCTTCCTAAGGCATACAGGGATGTGACAATTTATGTAAACCTGGTATACATCTCATAAATAGATTTGCTAGGTTTCATGCAAAAAAGTTTATAGTCATGTAAAAAAATGTTCAGTTTAGATTAATTAACTATGTTTGTACCTTCACATGTTATGCAAAATTTGTCACAAATTTCTTTTCCAATTCCATAAGTGAAAACATGTATATAGTCTTCAGATTTTAAGATACAAAAAGATAATAATTTAAGCATTTAGTATTCAGTTGTACTAGATCCGTATCATTAGTAGTCCAATCAGCAAAATGAATTTAACTTTTAACACCATTTACCAATCTAAAAGGTGCAGAATAACTTTCCTTAACTAACATTCATAAGGGATAATCAATGGATTGTAAAAAGGTGGACATGCAAGTTTTCCAAAAATCAAAAGGGATATTATCAAAAAGAGGTGGTCGTGATTGAATAACCTTCTGCGGTGTTTTTATTTCCAAAGTTAGCCATGGATCGAAATATAAAAGTTTTCTAAAACTTAATTTTATGAATCCCACTCTTATACCACTTGAAAGTTTGTAAGGGGTGTTAAACCCTAGAGAACTAGCCCGAGGCTAACAAAAAATGGGGGGGGGGTGAATTAGTAGTTTTAAAAAATCTTTTAAAGAAATCTTTTTAAATATTTTAAAACAAACAATAACTCTTGATGTTGAAGAAAATTAATTTTCTCAATAACAATACAATCAAATATTTTAATCACAGAATAAATCACATAAATGTATAAAAATAAAATGTGGTAAACATTAATAAGAAAGAACACAAATTTTATAGTGGTTCAGTCAAATCTGACCTACGTCTACTCCTTGGAGACTCTCTCTCTAAGTATTGCACTAAACTAAAGTGACTCTCCTTTTGCTCCCATAGTAAGGCGGAGATGCCCTTAAAAAATCTTTCCACTGACATGGTGAGGTAGAGAACCTTGAATCTTTTTAATCCCTCCTAGAGTAGGCAGAGAACCTAGGAATCCTTTTATTCCCTTCTAAAGTAGGCAGCGAACCTAGATATAATGGTGAAGATGATCTCCTTAGAGCTACCAAAGAACTAGTGGAGCAGCTCGAAGAAGATGATAAACACCTTACTTAAACTTTGTGATTCCCTCACAAACTCACCCTCACAAGGATCTCTCTCTCTCAAGCTCTCCATCTTCCTTCTCTAAGCTCCCTCTTGGATCAACTCCACAATAAAAAATTAACCCAAGGGTTAATACCATTACTTAAATAAAAAGCCTCCAAAAGAAGTCTTAATTTTCAATTCTATGCAACTAGTAATCTGGGATGATTGACATATCATCCTATACGATTAGTACAAAATAGCCCATTCAACTAGGATGATAACCTTTGCTCGGTACGATCAGTACATGTATTTATACATATCATCAAGTATGATCTTTTCAATCGTCCAGGATGATTAGTTCAACATACCATATTGATCATCCAGTATGACATTGGACTATGAGTGGTGATCTCCATATCATCTCGAAAATATCTCAGGACATCCAGGACGATCCTCCCAGATGATTAGAGTAAAGTTATGATTTTTATTTTGGATGATAGAGGATCATCCTACAAAATATACTATATCATCTAATATGATCTAGATGGATCGTCTCATATGATATGATCGAACAATTTAATTATAATTACACCCTTAATCATCAGATCAATTTATGTATGATTATAATAAATCATTCAGGATGATGTATATCATGTATGATTAGAACAAAATTTGAAAATTAAAAGTTTAGCTAAATTAAAATTGGCGACTATTTTCATCATTTAAGATGATCATCCTTGATGATATGTATCATCTAGTATAATTAGTTTAATCACTTGTAATTATTCGGATGCCCTAATTACAGTTTATATTTTTAATTAATCATCCACTACGATATAATATCATCATGTACAATTTTGTCAAAAATAAAAAAACTTACAAAATTTCTCTCCCCTGAGTGTGTGTGTGTGTGTATAAGATTACTTGGCTTGGGGTCCACCATATTCAAAATTTGACTAAAAAAGATAAAAAATATATTGATATGAAATTACGAGTAGGCTCAACCCTAATATATTTGATTTTGAGCTAATTTGCATTGTAAATAATCTTTGTGGACCTGAAAGGTTAATACGCAGGGAAAACAAAATAGATATTTGAAAGTTCGTTCGGGATGTTAAGCCCTATGAACTTAGTCCCAAGCTAACCAAGAGGGGGGGTGAATTGGTATTTTAAAAATTCTTGAGACAAAGAAATAAATTCATAAACCAAATCACACCACCAAACCAAATGCGGAATTTAAAAGTGCGGAAGCAAAAATAAGAACACAAGATTTATAGTGGTTCGGTCGACTAGACCTACGTCCACTCCTTGGAGGCACCCTCCAAGTATTGCACTACAAAACGTGACTCTCCTTTAGCCCCCACAGCTAGGCGGAGAAGCCCTCACAAGAAACTCCTTTTTGCCACCCCGGCAAGGCAGAGAACCTTCCTCCTGAAGCTGGCAGAGAACCACAACCAAAAGCAAAACTCCTTACCTCTACCGACCCTTCCACGGACGAGAAACTCCAGACGAAAGACAAGCAGAGCGATCCTTGAGCAACCCTTGTGAATCCCCTCACAAGCTCCCCCTCCAAGATCCTCTCTCTCTCCCTCTCTCTCTCTTTCTCTCCTCAAGGTCTTCTCAGGTCAAAGCAGCAGCCAAAGGTCACTTCAAAACGTTGACGAAGAGCTCTTTAAATAGAAGAGCTCAAGAGGAGCTCATTAATTGCAAGTAGCCGACTTGATCGTCCAGGCCGATATGGACATCGGCCTGGCCGATTAGTACAAATTAAGGAAGATCGGCCAGAGCATAGCCCTGGGAACAGTCCTGGACGATTGAAATTTGGCTTGATCGTCCAGGCCGATCTCACGATCGTCCTGGCCGATTAGTTCAAATCAGAGGTAAATCGTCCTGAGCACAGCCCTGGGAACAGTCCTGGCCGATTGAAATTTGGCTTGATCGTCCAGGCCGATCTCACGATCGTCCTGGCCGATATGATCGTATCAATCATCCTTAATTACTCCCTTGATTTCCTGATCAATTAAGGCATAATTTGGTAATTTCGTCCAGGCCGATCCTGGAATCGTCCTGGACGATAATTTAAAATTCAGTATGCCTAAACTGTCTAAGGCTGCTATCTCTTTCTATTTTGAGCTTATCGTCCTGGCCGATACACGTATCGTCCAGGCCGATATGTTAATGTCGGCTGCCTTAATTAAGAATCCTTAATTAGACTTTCTGTTTTAAGCTGATCGTCCCGGACGATATAAATATCGGCCGGGCCGATGTGGGTAAAAACAGAATTTCTAAGCCTCTCAAGTGTGTGTGTGAAGGGTTACTTAGCATCAGTCTTTTTGATTATTACAAGTAGACTCAAAAGGTGAAAAATAAAATTACAGACTGACTCAACCCTAAACCTACGCGATCCTGGACTTGGCTTCCTCTTGATCGTCCGATCTTCGATTCCTGAAAAGTTAGAAGCAACAAGTAGTCCAAGAGAGATAGTGTTTGTCAATCATCAAAACATAAGCTATGAAAAAGTAGATTTGCAACAATCTCCCCCTTTTTGATGATGGCAAACACAAGTAGGAAAATTTCATTAAAACACCGCAAGGTTACAAAATCCAAGACCAAACAGTTTTTCCCTACACCCTACTCCCCCTTTTGTCATCACAAAAAGAGGGTCTAGAAACACAAGAAAAAGACTATCAAGCACATAAAAAAGACATGAAACAGACAACACAAAATACAGACTAAAATAATGAGGGATCCAGATCATCAGATGGAGGTGGTGGAGGTGGCTGCTGAAAGTAGGTGGCAAGTGTGGTGAACTGAGCATTGAACCAGGTGATGTCCTGGTCATGCTGCTGCTGCTGCTGAGTAACGAAACTGTCAAATCGGGCTAAATCCTCAGCGCGGTGTTGCTCGTAGCGGGTAATGTCCTCTGAGTGTTGCTGCTCCTGAGCAACAACGTAGGCGTCAAACCGAGTCTCCCAACGATCAAATCTCTCAATCAACTGAGCAAAGGGTGAGTGCTGGTGGAGAGGGACAAGATCTGGAATGGGAGCGGGAGCGGGAGCCTCCTCCTCTCTAGCCCCCCGACTTTCCCCATCTCCTGGGTGAAGACGAGTACTATGAAGTGCAGTGAAGGAATTGTTTGAGTAGTAGGTAGGGTGAAGGTCAGGATGATTAGGGTATTGGAGATTGTATTTGGTTTCAAGGACATAGGCAATGATGTGTCCTAAGGCTAGATTGGGCTTTCTCTTATGGCCTGGGTCGCGAATTGTAGTTAGGTGATCGATGTAGCGAAAGAGTAGATTAGCAGCATTGAATTCTCTTTGGGCCATAATGTAGAAAGTAGTGAGGGACAGTAGAGGGGTGATGTGAATCCGGTCCCCGGCTTTTGGGATTATGGATGTGCGAAGGACATGTTGGATTGTCCTAGCATCTTTGACCAAAGAGCTAGTCTCTCCAACATGGAAATGTGTATTGGTCTGACGAAGGAAGTGGTTCGCCGTAGACCAGTCAAAATCAGGATCAGTGGCTATTTGGTGCAGCTTATCCTCAGTGGTGGATAGCTGTAGAAGATCAACACAGTCCTGATATGTGATTTCGACAGGGCGTCGATTCACATAGGAGGTCATGACTGTGAAGGTGTGGTTAATGCGTAGGTTAGCAAAAAATTCAGCGAGAAGTTCGGAAGAGAAAGGGAAGGCGAGAGTGAGTATAAAACAAAGAGAGGTGTGGGCAAAAAGGTCCATTACCGGGTATGAGAGATATGCTGGATTGATTATCCGGGACAGGGTGACGCCACTTTCCTTGTAGCGATGATAGGCAGCCTGATCTTCTGCCTCCCTGAATCGAGGGTCTAGAGTCGCCCTCGAAGAACTCTCGGATGCCTGACGAATACGTTTCCCACCAGCCATCTGAGAGAGGTAGCAGGAAAACACAAAAGAGTTGAAGGAAGAGGGTGAGAAAAATGGCTGGAATTGGCCTGAATTTAAAGAAACGGCCCTATCGTCCTGGCAGATCGCAGAATCATCCAGGCCGATAGGGTACAATAATTGCGTACAGGCCGATTGGTCAAAAAAGCAGTCCGATCGGCCGGGCCGATCAGATATCGGCCAGGCCGAATAGACACAGGCGATCGGCCCGAGGAGTCAGGCCGAACGACCGTTGAAAAAGCAGATCGTCCGGGCCGATTAGGTGTATCGTCCGGGACGATGCACAATAATTGATCGTACCGGCCGAAGTTAAAACGTTTAAAATGCTTGCCACGTGTATCGTCCAGGACGAACAGTGGATCGGCCCGGCCGATTGTCCAATAATGGATCGTCCGGGGCCGAATTTAAAGATCAAAACGTACTGACACGTGGATCGTCCAGGACGATCCAGTGTATCGGCCAGGACGATGCACATAAAATGCATCGGCCAGACAAAATACTATCAGTCAGGACCAAGAGTTCGATCAAATCGTCCAGGACGATGTGGGATCGTCCGGGACGATGAGTTAGGGTTTTTAAACGAAAAGGTCAGCAGATGGATTTTGAACAGAATTTGTCATATCATCCAGTACGATAAGGGGATCGGCCAGGACGATGTAACTAGGAATTGAATTTAAAGAAAAAAAATGGTGATGATTAAGACCCTCAAAAAATAAAGAAACAGTCAAAACACAGAAAAATAAATAAAAAAATAAGGAACACATGAAAACAAAAATTTTTGAACTTGTAATATTTCTAATTTTTTTATTTTTATTTTTTTCTATTTTATTTATGGAGGCATCATATGAGAATTCTTTTCAAAAAGTTAAGCCTTTTAAAGTTCCAAGAGATCAATAAGTTTAACAAATCTCAATTAGAAGAAGGTAGAATATTTGATTTTGCTAACCCTTGATCAGACATCCTTCAGGGTACAAAAATTCTTTTGGAAACCAAAAATCCAGCTTAGAATAACTAATAGGGATAATAAGATCCATTCAAAGCTTGTTTACAAAGAAAATATCTCATATTTAATAAACAAAAGTAATTTTTCTCAATCATGGAAATTGAAATCAAGTCTTTGAAAACATCACATAATTAATGAGTTTTCTAAGTTTTAAGAGTTTTACCAAAGAGAGAATAGCTTGCATTTAGTGGGCTCATTTTATTCCTCTTGTCATTTGATTTGCTCTTTTGAGCATTTTTTGATTCTTTGATACACTTTTGTGTATATAGCATTCTTTTCAATTTTGGCTTCATTGGCCTCTTTCCTTTTTAACTTTTGCAAGCTAGAAATTCTTTAATATACTCTTAAAAAGAAACTTAGTTATGAGTATATCCTCCAAATATTAGAGAATAGGGGCTCTCTCTCTAACATAGGGAAGAATAATCCACAACACAAAATCAAAATCATGTGAAAAAAATGCAATGGCAAGATTTCAAAAGCTTGAATGATAACTAAAAACTTTGGCTATTATGCATAAGATAAATTATTGTAGCAAGATAAGAAAAAGATCTTAATTAACAGGCTATTGGTTAAACTGAGTTTAGACTTTTGTTTTAGAGAAGAAAAATCATACCACCAAATAAAGTCTGAAGGAGGGAAAACATCAACAGAAAACTCCCTTTAACTAATTTTGAAAAGCTAAATCACTATCTCAAAAAAAACTCCAAAATCTAAAAGTTTGAAAGGACTAATCATATGAGGGTCAAAATTAAAAAGCAACGTGTAAACAAAACAAAACAAAATAAAACAAATGAAAAATAAAGCAAACTAAAATCAATACAAAGTGAGCACAAAAACTAAAAAAAATAAAAAGACACACAAAACTAATGTTTCAAGCACGTGATAAAGCAGCGAGATTAAGCAATTTTTGAGCTGCAAGCCTCCTTATGTCCAGTTATCCTATGCTCCCATGAGGGCTTTGGTGAGAGCACACCTGCAAAACTCAACAACAGTCAGATTTAGGAACCCAAACAGGTTTGGGATCCTTCTTAGAAAAAGTAGAATGTAATGCAGGTAAGGTATGCTGTGAATCATGCATTTTAGGTCTCCACACCCAATGAGTACTACAATGAATGGTGCAAGTGTGTGAGATGTGTCCTAGCATGCCACATGAGAAACATCTAATTCCAGGAAAGGGATTTCTTAGATGATTTGAGTTATAATGCCTCTTCCTAGGTTTTGGCTTAAGATCAACAGTGGAAGTCATCCGATCATTTTGAATCCTCAAATTTGTTCTCTTTAAGGCATCAATCTCAATCCTCAAATTTTTCTCAAGATCTTTAGATTTCTTAAGATCAAAACTAAGTGAGGTGTGTGAAACTTTTAATGCATTATGTTCATCAATTAATTCTAAATGTTTTTTGTTCAACTCATCAAATTCATCAAGAAGAGCCATGTGATTTGAATCAATCGTTGCATGGTCTTTGAGAAACACTTCATGCTCTTTTTGTAGATTTGAATGTTCTAATTTTAGGCTAGCATGAGTTTTCTTAAGTTTTTTGTATGATGCATGAATTTTTTCACAAATTTCAAACAATTCATCATAGGTTGGTTTACATACCTCTTCTTCATCACTTTGATTTTCTCCCATGAAACACAAATTCGTAGTCTCTTCCTCTGGTTCAGTCTCAGAGGAATCAGTACCAGATTCTGCCCAAAATCCTCTTTGGATTTTCTTCTTGTCCTTCCTTGACTTGGCTTTCTCCTCACCTTTTTCCTTTTCTTTGCTTGATTGATCTTGAAGTGTAGGGCAATCGGCTCTCACATGTCCAGGTTTCCTGCATTCAAAACAAACAACATCAGAAGATCCTTTAACATATTTGTGATCCTTACCTTTCCTCCAATTTTGATGATGCCTATGTTTCTTCCTTAGAAAGCTTTTGAATTGCCTTGTGATGAAGGCAACTTCATCGCTTTCAGACCCGAAAGATTCAGAATCCGATTTGTGCGCCTTCAGTGCGATTGTTTTCTCCTTTTTCTTCTCACCTGCATCAAGATTTCTTTGATTCACACCTTGCTCGTAAGCAATGAGTGAGCCAAGTAAGTTATCAATGGAATAAGTATTCAAATCTTTTGATTCAGTGATTGCAGTTATTTTTGCATCATAAGACGAAGGCAAGCATCTCAAAATCTTGTTAACTTTTTCATAATTCGAAAGCTCTTTTCCTAGTGCATGCAATGAAGTAACAATCTGAGTAAACCTAGTGTACATGTCAGAAATCGATTCATGAGGTTTCATACGAAAAAGTTCGTAGTCATGCAAGAGAAAGTTCAAACGGGTTTGCTTAACTTCATTAGTACCTTCATAGGTGATGCATAATTTATCCCAAATCTCTTTACCAGTTTTGCAAGTTGAAACACGCATGTAATCTTCAGATTTCAAAGCACAGAAAAAATAGTTCAAATATTTTGCATTTAACTGAGCCAAATCACGTTCATCCAAAGTCCATTCAGTAAAAGCAACTTCAGTTTTAATACCATTAATTTCACGAGAAGGTGGAGAATAACCTTCTTGAATAAGCATCCACATGCGATAATCAGTAGATTGTAAAAACGTTGACATGCGGGTTTTCCAAAAATCAAAAGGTAAGTTGTCAAATAGAGGAGGTCGTGTAATCGAATAACCTTCAGTAGTGTTTCTATTTCCTATGTTAGCCATGGATCAAATTCAAAAAGTTTTCAAACTTAATTTTTCGAATCCCGCTCTGATACCACTTGAAAGTTCGTTCGGGATGTTAAGCCCTATGAACTTAGTCCCAAGCTAACCAAGAGGGGGGGTGAATTGGTATTTTAAAAATTCTTGAGACAAAGAAATAAATTCACAAACCAAATCACACCACCAAACCAAATGTGGAATTTAAAAGTGCGGAAGAAAAAATAAGAACACAAGATTTATAGTGGTTCGGTCGACTAGACCTACGTCCATTCCTTGGAGGCACCCTCCAAGTATTGCACTACAAAACGTGACTCTCCTTTAGCCCCCACAGCTAGGCGGAGAAGCCCTCACAAGAAACTCCTTTTTGCCACCCCGGCAAGGCAGAGAACCTTCCTCCTTTTGCTTCCTCCTGAAGCTGGCAGAGAACCACAACCAAAAGCAAAACTCCTTACCTCTACCGACCCTTCCACGGATGAGAAACTCCAGACGAAAGACAAGCAGAGCGATCCTTGAGCAACCCTTGTGAATCCCCTCACAAGCTCCCCCTCACAAGATCCTCTCTCTCTCCCTCTCTCTCTTTCTCTCCTCAAGGTCTTCTCAGGTCAAGGCAGCAGCCAAAGGTCACTTCAAAACGTTGACGAAGAGCTCTTTAAATAGAAGAGCTCAAGAGGAGCTCATTAATTGCAAGTAGCCGACTTGATCGTCCAGGCCGATATGGATATCGGCCTGGCCGATTAGTACAAATTAAGGAAGATCGGCCAGAGCACAGCCCTGGGAACAGTCCTGGACGATTGAAATTTGTCTTGATCGTCCAGGCCGATCTCACGATCGTCCTGGCCGATTAGTTCAAATCAGAGGTAAATCGTCCTGAGCACAGCCCTGGGAACAGTCCTTGCCGATTGAAATTTGGCTTGATCGTCCAGGCCGATCTCACGATCGTCCTGGCCGATATGATCGTATCAATCATCCTTAATTACTCCCTTGATTTCCTGATCAATTAAGGCATAATTTGGTAATTTCGTCCAGGCCGATCCTGGAATCGTCCTGGACGATAATTTAAAATTCAGTATGCATAAACTGTCTAAGGCGGCTATCTCTTTCTATTTTGAGCTTATCGTCCTGGCCGATATGTTAATGTCGGCTGCCTTAATTAAGAATCCTTAATTAGACTTTCTATTTTAAGCTGATTGTCCCGGACGATATAAATATCGGCCAGGCCGATGTGGGTAAAAACAGAATTTCTAAGCCTCTCAAGTGTGTGTGTGAAGGGTTACTTAGCATCAGTCTTTTTGATTATTACAAGTAGACTCAAAAGGTGAAAAATAAAATTACAGACTGACTCAACCCTAAACCTACGCGATCCTGGACTTGGCTTCCTCTTGATCGTCCGATCTTCGATTCCTGAAAAGTTAGAAGCAACAAGTAGTCCAAGAGAGATAGTGTTTGTCAATCATCAAAACATAAGCTATGAAAGGGAAAACAAAATAGATATTCAATAATAGTAGTGGTAAATAAACAATAATATTTGTTATCATAAAAATCAAGGTATTTAGATCCAGATTTGCAAAAATTGTTGGAGCTAGTGTTGAAAGGTCTCTCCCTTCCTCATCAAACTCGTGCGTCTCCTCCATTGCATGCTCTTCCCCTCGCTATCTACCAAAAATACTGTGGAAGGAATTGTCGATATAAAAAAATGGGGAATATGTCTGTCGGTGCAAGATACATGATATAGTATTTAGCATCTAAGATAAAGGTAACTAGGTGTCCAAAAGATAAATTCTTCATATGATAGACTCTCAAACATCTAATGGAGATAAAGTTTTAAAAATACACAATACTAATATGGGCGACATCAAACTCTATACTAATAACAATTAGGTATGTGACTACTAACAGGAGTGGGGTGATATTGACTCAATATCAAGCCTTAGGTAGAATAGAGGTTCAAAGGACATGCTAGATGATGTGCACATTTTGATTTAGAGTACGGACTGGTATTTGGTGTTAATTTAAAGAGATATTTTTAAGTGTGATGTTTATAGTGGTCCATTCATGCTTATATGCTCAGCATTAATTCTCAAGCTTACAAATAATTCATAGAGAAGTTCAGAGTTAAAGGGAAAACTTATCGTTATAAGAAATTAAAGAGTGGTGTTTACAAAAGTTCTAAAACTTGGTAATTAAGAAGATTTTGATCTAGAATGCATAATGGAGTGATGTGAGATGCCTTACATCTATGGTAGGCTAACTCATCTTCGGTTATAATAAACCTATGATATATAGGATGTCATGAAAAACTTTCCACTATTGCTCGGGATGTCTTACCACCGGCCATTTAGGAGTACTAAAGACTAGGAATGAAGCTAAGATAAGAGGAAGTTGAAGTGATGTAATTCAAAGCATTAGAGCTACCCTTCCTTTTATAGCCTTAATTGATCGTACAATATGTTATGAATAGTACTAAATAATCAGAAGAATTCAATTCATCCTCACTGTTTTATCAAAAAAAGTGGTCAAATTGTATAGTACAATTAGAATCATGCTACACAATCTTCATAAAATCGATCATCCAGAGGAGTCATCTGGTATGACCTTTGACTAAAAAAATTGTATAACACAAATAAATATTTATACACTACAAACATGTGTTTAATTTTATACTGGAAAAATTTATTTATCAAACTTCTACTAACACATGCATCGTATAGTTTAAACACCAATAATTGATTTAATCTAGATCTTAATTTCATGGAAAGTGAGGATGTCAAATTTTAATGCTGATCATATTGTATGAAGAGGCTCGTGTAGTACGATTATGAAAAAAAAAATTTAATTTTTTAGTGTGATGATCAGTAAAAGCTTATACAAATAAGGTACATAAACAAACATAGCTAAATAGATAAACAAAAACACAAAAAGAAAAAGAAAGAAAGAAAGAACACAATAAGCAAACAACTACACATACTTATAATCATACCTCTACCCTAATTTGTCTAAGCATGAATGTCAATGATACCTAGTCTAATCCTAAGTTTACTAAAGGTGTATATATATATATATATATATATATATATAACAGTTGATTTTTAGTGGAAACATGATGTGGTTTTATGTCTCCCTTGGCTATATGATCTCTACTAAAATGATGCCAATGTATATATGCTTTGTGCAAAAATGTTGGATTGGATTCTTTGAAATGTAGATGACACTGGTGTTATCACACATGTTTGGTATAGTGCCTATAAAAAGTCCAAGGCCATGGATTTATTATTTCAGCTATAAGAATTGGGCAACATAACTCCCTATTACTATATACTCTACTTTAGCAGTGGATAGGGTTATAGAGTTCTGATTTCTACTGAACCAGGAAATTGAGGATTAACCAATGAATTGACAAGTTCCAGAAGTTCTTTTACTATCTACTCTACACTCTATAAATTTTGAATCTAAATATCCTCATATACCAAAGATGGAGCTATATTTAGGATAGTATATGCCTAAGTTTTGAGTGCCTACAAGATACCAAAGAATTCTCTTCGTTGCAGTCATACATGTTTGTTTTGGATAAGCATGGAATATATCACATAAACCTATGCAAAGTATGATCAGGTCTGTTAGTGATCAAATAAATAAATGATCATATTATTCCCCTATATTTCTTTTGATCCAATGATTTTCTATTTATATCCTTATTAAGCTGGATGGGGTAGCACATGGGTATATTTTTATTTTTTGAATATTCCATGTCAAATATTTTTTTAATATCTCTTTAATATATATAGTTTGGCTCATGAAGGTACCATCATCTTTCTGCTTTATACTATATCCAAGAAAGTAGCTCAACTCTCCCATCATACTCATATTAAACCCCTTGCTCATAGTATCTTAAAATTGTTTACATAGGTTTTCATTTGTAGATTCAAATAGTTTGCCATCAACATAAATTTACATTATGAGCATATTATCTCCTGTTTTATTAAAGAATAAGTGTGTGTCTACAGTACCCTTAACAAAAGATCTAGCTAGGAGAAATGTGATAAGCCCATCGTACCATGCCATAGGTCCTCATTTCAAACCATATAAAGCTTTCTTTAATTCATATACATGGTTGGAAAGTGATAAAATTTTAAAGCTTAGGGGTTATTCTACATAAACATCTTATTTAATTGCCCTATTGAGAAAGGCACTCTTCATATTCATCTCATATAACTTTAACACTCTAAAGTATGCAAAATCTTATAGTACTTTAATTGCTTTTAATCTAGCTACAAGGGCAAAGGTCTCCTCAAAATCAATACCTTCAATTTTATTATAACCCATACCCACTAACCTAGGCTTATTCTAGAATATTGCCCTAGATCCATCCATCTTATTCTTGATTACCCACTTTGTACCTACTACACTCTGGTCCTTAATTCAACTATCCAACTCCCACACATATTGGTTTAACTCTTCTTGCATAGCTAGGATCTAAAATTCATTAGTTATGGCTTGATCTGTATTTATTGGTTATACCATAGAGATAAATGCAGTATGACTGACTTCTTTCCGAAGGCCTTGGCTAGTTCTAACCCATACTGATGGATCTCCTAAGATAAGCTCCTTAGGGTGACTAGATGATATCTCCATTCTTTAAGCAACTACTCTTTATGTTCTTCCTAGGTTAATAGAATCTACTCCTTGGTTAACTTCTACATCATCATCATGTTCTAACCTAGGCTCAACAAGTTTATCTGATTCCTTAAAAATAATATAGGAGGACTCCTCTATAATTAAGGTCCTCTTATTAAAGATCTTATAGGCTTTACTAATAAAATAATACCCTAAGAAGACTCCTGCATGAGAATTAGAATTAAACTTTCCTAGAAGAGATTTACCATTGATAAGAATACAACACTTACACCTAAAGACATGCAAACATAAAAGGTTAGGTGTCCTACCCTTACAAAAATCATAAGGTGTTTTATTCAATTTGGATCTAATATTTACCCTTTTTAACTTATATTAAGCAATATTCACTACTTCCACCCAAAAGTATCTAGCAAAGAAATATTTAGCTAATATTGCCCTATAACTTCCACTAATATTACATTTTTCTTTTAGCTATGCTATTCTTTTGAGGATTTCTAGGGGAAAAAAGTTATGTTCAATTCCAAATTCCTTATAGAATGATTCAAACCTCTCATTCTTAAATTCTCCTCTATGATCACTATGGATTATAGAGATATCACAACCTAATTTTCTTTGAATCCATGTAGAGAACATTGTAAATTCATCAAATTATTCATTTTTGTGAGCTACAAATCTAACCCATATAAATCTTATATAGGCAACTACAATCATATATCCAAAACATTTTCCATCTAAGCTAGTTATATTAATAAGACCAAACAATTACCTATACAATATGATCAAATAAATTTCTACTGAGGTCTAGGTTTTGTGTTATGGGAAAAAGCGCTCTGGGCGTTGTGAGGCAATTTTAGGGCTCCACTTTGAGATCTCCTCCATCTTACGTGGGGGCAGATCTACGGCTGGTTTGGTTATCCTTATTCTATTTAGTTTTCTCGATGGTTCTCATAGTGTTTTCTTCTTTTTTTGTCAAATGTTTTTCTCAGCTGGGTTTGGATGATGGCCTCGCTGTTGTCTTCCAACCCATGGCTTTCAAAAAAAGATACTAGATCTCAATCTATTAAAGATGTCCTCACGAGTTCCTCTTATTCTCCAAAATTTTATTTTGTTCATTCGACATATAAGGGTTTGTCGGCTTTGATGTTTGATGATAAAGTTGCATCTCAACTTATTGCTCCTTTTTCTTTTACTTTGGTGGGTAAATTTGTGCTTCGTAGACCAAATCTGGACATTATTTGCAAGTTTTTGTGAATATGAAACTTCTCGGCTCTTTTTTGGTGGGTCTTATGGATCAACGACACATTGCTATTCAACTAACAAATGATCTGGAATATAGTCAAATTTTTTCTAAGAGATCTTATTATATCATTGGATGTCAAATGTGGCTCCTAAAATGGACTACAAATTTTGATGTTCATGAGAAATCTCTTATAGTTATTGTATGGATTTCATTTCCAAATCTAAGATTACTTTTCTTTAATTCTCAAGTTCTTTTCTCCCTTGCTTCCATTTTTGGTTGACCACTCCAAACTGACCAAGCTACCTCTAACATCTCCCAGCCCTTGATGGCTAGGGTTATCGTTAAATTGGATGTTTCTAAGAAACATTTTAAGGAAATTTGGATTGGATTTGAGATGAATGGCTACATTCGGAATGTCGAATTTAAAAATTTTCTTATCTTCTGCTAACATTGTAAAATGCATGGTTATTGTGTGTCTGATTGCTTTATTTAATATCAACATTTATGAAAGAAAAAGGAGAACTCAAAAGTTCCTAAGGGGGAAAAATCAGCATGAATGACCTAGAAATAATATCACCACTAAATAATGAGGATTCTTTAGTGGAACAACAAAATTTGGAGAATGTGCAAAATGTCACCATTGAAGGTAAAAATATTAATAAGGCTAGAAGGACTGAACTTTATGATGGCTCTAATATGCAGGGAGTTAAGCAACAAGATAATAAAAAAGCTTCTACATATGAAAAAAGAGATGTTAAAGATAGGGAATTTGTGGGTGAGCAAATGTTAGATTTAGTGATGTCGGCTGCTACTAACATAAAAGTTTTGGAATTGGTTACTAATGTTGAAAATATTGAGTGCACTAACTTACCAATTAATCCTTCTATATTGAATGTCCAGGAAAATGACATAGAGGAAAGTATGGAAGAAGAATAATTCATTTCTACTTCCAACCCTATGGAAGGAGCCGCGACAGATTATATGAGTGTGCCTTTATATAATGGTAAAGGATTGATTATTATTGTTACCTCCACTTCTCTTCATAATGCTGATGAATTAATAAACTGTAATGATGAAGTTAAAATTGATAAACACTTATCTCATATGAAAGACTTTACATTTGCTTCAAATAAAAAGAATAAGAAATCAAAAAGCTAAGGTGTTAAATCACCTAGAAGTACTCAATCTCAAACTTTGTATAAAATGGTTGCTAATGATTAAGTCAATTATTTGGAATGTTAGGGGCATTGGGTGCCCTTCCTTTAGGATTAGAGTTAGGATTTCATGTTGTATTCATAATATTTTCTTTATCGTTGTTATTGAACCTCTTATATCAGCTTCTAAATTGAATGAGACGGCTTCTTTTCTTGGTTTCAAATATAGTTGGGCCAATGTTTCTAATAAAATTTGGTTACTTCGGAAAGATCCAATTACTATTGAAGTTGTTGGAGATTTTACTCAAGTTTTGCATTATAAAATAGAATGCATGAATTTTGTTTTCTATGCATCCTTTGTTTATGCTTCTTCATCTCATTTAATTAGAAAAAATCTTGGAAATAACTTTCTAATTTTTGTGTTCTTATATTTGCTCCTTGGCTTGTTGGTGGTGACTTTAATGCCATCTGTAACTCTAGTGGGACGCCTGGTGTTTGCCCTTCGAATCATCAATCTATGGATGATTTTAATAATATAATTATGGATTGTAAGCTGGTTGGTATAGGGTTTTATGGTAATTCTTACACTTCGAATAGTGGTAACATGTGGCAAAGGCTTGATATGGTGCTTTTTAATGATTTATGGATGAATGCTTATAGTAATACTTTTATTGAACATAACAATAAAATGTTTTCTAATCACTCTCCCCTCCTAATTGGAGTTAAGTCTATGAATAATAATTATATTCTTTCTTTTAGTCTTCAAAACATGCGGCTCCTTAATGATACTTTTTTTTTATTGAGTCAAGGAGAATTGGGAAGCTCCCCTTCACCCTAATAATTCTATTAAAGGTATGGTTAGACTTTGGCTTAAGCTTAAATGACTTAAGTTTATAATTAATTAGTGGAATAGGAATATTTTTAAAAACATATTTACTAATATTCTCACGGTTGAGGAGAATGTTAATTCTCTTAAAAGTATTTATCAAACTAATCCCTCCATGGAGAATAATAAGGCTTTGCAAGAAGCTAAGAACTCTCTTTTTCTACTTCAAGATCAAGAAGAAATTTATTGGAGACAAAAATTGGCTTCTAAACACCTTTTTGAAGGTGACAGGAATACATAGTATTTTCATTCTCTGGTTAAGAATAATAGAGCTAAAAGCTTTATGCATAAAATTATTGATTATGAAGGTAACCATAATAAGGGTGAGGAGAATATTGAAAAGTCTTTTGTGGATCACTTTATTAAGTTTTTTAATAAAAATATTGAACCTGATAGAGTGGAACATCTTGAGCTTATTTCTTCTTGTATCAATGATGAGGATAATAACATTCTTACCAAGGTTCCTTCTTTAGAGGATCTTAAAAAGATTATTTTTTTTATGAATGTTGATTTAGTTGTTGACCCTAATGGTTTTACTATTAATTTTTTTTTTCAAAAAGTGTGGCATATTTTTTGTGATGACTTGTACGTGTTGTGAATTTGATTTCAGAGAATATAATTTTGATGATAACAAACTCTTTTATTTCTCTATAACTGCTTTGCTTACTAACATTTCAGGTCCATAAGATCAAAATTGTAATTTGAACCAACTCAAAATTTGGTAGAGTAGGTTTGAGTCAGTTTGTATTCTTTTACCTTTTCTTGAGTCAATTGTAAATGATGTGGTTCCTAATGCTAAGTAACCTTGCACACACACAATTGGGGGAAAATTTCTGACTATTTTTAGAGTTTTCTATTTTTGATCACATCGTTCGGGATGACCCAAAAATTATCCCGAACGTTCAGTTAAAAATAAAAATCCTAATTAGGGCATCCTAGTTAAGGAAGTCATCATTAAGCACATCGTCCAAGATGATATTCATATCGGCCAGGATAATAGGCTCAAATAAGAAAGAATCAACTGCCAGATCTATTTAGGTATCTTTTATTTTTAGACATTGTCCAGAACATCATCCTGGATGATGTAATACAATTATGCCTAAATTAATATGATAATTAAGAAAAGTGATTAAGGTTTAATTACTCAATCATATCATCTTAGATGATCATAGGATCGGCCGGGACGATCAGTTCATAAACCTTAGTTTTTCTTAGATGATCAAACATCGGCCTACTTCTATTTAGGGTGATATTCTGGATGATATATATTAAATTGAACTAATCATCAAGAACGATCGTGAGATCGGTCTGAACGATCAAGTTATTTTTATATCGTCTAGACATCCAGTTAGAGTGTTGTTTTGGATGATATTCAATGATTTGTACTAATTGTACAGGACGATATCCTATCATCCTGGACGATATGAACAAAAAACCTTCTGATCATCCCAAATCATCCTGGTTGATTGAGCTAAATTTGTACCGATCGTACATGATAATATTTATATCATCCTGGATAATAAAGCTGGTTTGTTGCAATTAAGAGCTATTCCAAAGCTCTTCTATATAAGAACTCCTACTATACCCAAGAGAGCATCTATTGATGTTGTTCTAACCTGTGAGAGCCAAGAGGACAGAGAGAGCAAGGGAGAGAGAGAGAGAGAAAGGATCATATGAGGGGGAGCTTATGAGGGGTTTCATAAAGGTTGTTCCAAGAAAGGATCCATTATCATTTTCTCTGGTCATCATCCATAGTTCCTTAGGGGTTCTAGAGAGGTCTACTTCAGTATCTGATCGAGGTTCACTGCCTGCTTTAGAAGGAAGCAAAAAGAGTTGGGTTCTCTTTTGCTTTTGGAGGAAGTAAAAGGCGTTGGGTTCTCTACCTCACCGAGGTCGATGGAAAGGAGGTTTATAAAGGCTTCTCTGCCTCACTGTGGGGGCAAAATGAGAGACACTATGTTTAGTACAATACTCGAAAGAGAAGCTCCGGGGAGTGGACATAGTTCAAGTTGACCAAACCACCATAAATTTCTATGTTCTTTATTACTGCTTCTACATTTAATTTTCGCACTTTGAGTTCTGTGGTGAACTTTGCTTTAAGTTTGTACTTTTGCTTAAAAGATTTTTTAAAATACCAATTCACCCCCCCCCCCTTTTGGTTAGCCTTGGGACTAGTTCATTAGGGCTTAACATCCCTGTCGAACTTTCAAGTAATATCAAAGCGGGATTCATAAAATTTAGTTTTTGAAAACTTTTGAATTTTGATAAATGGTAATTGTAATACTGCTGAAGGATATTCTATTATACGACCACCTTTGTTTGATAATATTCCGTTTGATTTTTGGAAAACTCACATGTCTATATTTTTACAATCGATTGACTATCGCATGTAGATGCTTGTTAAGGATGGTTATACACCTCCAACTCGTAAAGCTAATGGCATGACTTCTTTACTTTCTTTTACTGAATGAATTATTGATGATAAGAATTTAGCTCAACTAAATGCAAAATGTTTAAACTATTTTTTCTGTGCTTTGAAATCAGAAGATTATACGTGTGTTTTAACTTGTGCAAGTGATAAAAAAATTTGGGATAAATTGTGTATTACCTATAAAGGAATCAATGAAGTTAAATAATCTAGGTTGAATATTTTATTGCATGACTATGAACTTTTTCTTATGAAAACCTACTGAATCAATTTCTGACATGTATACTAGGTTTACTCAAATTGTTACTTCATTGCATGCTTTAGGAAGAGAGTTAACTAACTATAAAAGAGTGAATAAAATTTTTAGATGTTTACCTTCTTCCTTTAATGCTAAGATTACTATAATTTCTGAATCCAAATATTTGAATACTTATTATGTTGATAACTTACTTGGATCACTCATTGCTTACGAGCAAGGAGTGAACTAAAGATAACTTGATGCAGGTGAGTGAAAGAAGGAGAAAACTATGGTGCTAAAGGCCAACAACACGGACACTGATTCTTCTGGGTCTGGAAGTGATGATGTTGCCTTAATCATGAGGCAATTTAAAAGATTTCTGAGGAAGAATCACAAGTACCATCAGAAATGGAACAAAGGTAAAGTTATAAAAATTATAAAAGTTCTTCTGATGTTGTTTGTTTTGAATACAAGAAGTCTAGACATGTTAAAGCTGATTTTCCTACACTTAAGGATCACCCAAGCATGGAGAAGGGTGAGGAGAAACCTAAGTTCAAAAAAGATAAGGATAAGAAGCAGTTCCAAAAGGCTTTCTAGACGGATTCTGCATCTGACTCATCTAAGACTGAAGTTGAAAAGGAGATAACAAACTTGTGCTTGATGGTTGATCATCTTGGTCAGTCTAAACAAAAAGAGATATGTGAACCAACCTACGATCAATTACTTGAAGTTTGTGAAAACATTCATGCATCATATAGAAAACTTAAGAAAACTTATGCTAGTCTGAAATTGAAACTTTTAAATTTGCAAAAAAAGTATGAAATTTTAAGTAAAGATCACACTCAACTTGATAGGAATCACATGTCATTACTTGATGAGTTTGATGAATTGAATAAAAAGTATTCTGAATTGATTGTGAGCATGATTCTTTGAAAGTATCCTACACCTCACTTGAATATGATTTTAAAACTTATATTGAACAATCTGAGCATAATGAGCACTATTTGAATGTTGATAATGCTTCTTTAGAAAGTGCTAACTTGAGATTTAAAGCTGAATTGAATGTGCTTGAGGAAAATTGGAATACATCCACACTTGATCTAAAGCCAAAACCTAAGAAGAGGCATTATAACCTGAACAAATTAATAAATCCTTTTTCTAGAGTTAGATATTTTTTATGTGGCATGCTAGAAAATATTTCACACACTTGTAATGTTCACTATAGTACACATTAGGTGTGGAGACTCAAATTTTATGATTCACAACATAACACACATGCATTGCATTCTTCTTTTCATAAGAAGGGACCCAAACCTATTTATATTCCTAAATCTAACATTTGATAACTTTGTAGGTGTGCTCTCACCAAAGACCTCATGAGAGCATGTGGTACTTAGACAGCGGAGGCTCGCGGCTCTTAATTGCATAAACTTGCCACTTAATAAATTTTGAATTGCATGTGTATTACTCTGTTGATTGTTGTTATTTTCTATTCTTTCTATTTTAGTTTTGAGTTAGCATTTTATGTTTGCAGTTATTTTGTAGTTATTTCATCTCTATTGTTTTTTTCTTTTTGTTTATTAGTTTTTCTTATTTTTTGGTCTCAGTTGAAATGATATCTTACACCTTATTTTTATTTTTGATAATTTGTTGTCAATATTTTGACATCTCTATATCAGTTAAAGGGAGAAACACCATTGATTGTTTCCCTCCCTCTAGCCTCTTTTAGTAGTGTAATTTTCTTTTTTAAACAAAAGTCTACCTCAAATTAACAACTGGACTTTGCAATTGAAATATTTTCTATCTTACTACAATAATCTATCTATATATATATATATATATATATATATATATATATATATATATATATATATATATATATATATATATATATATATATATATATATATATATATAATGTTCAAAGTCTTTTATATTACTTTTAAATTCTTTGAAATCTTATTGTTGCATTTATCATATGAATTTGATTATGTTTTATTATTTATTCTTCCCTTTATTAGAGAGAAAGTTTTTTTTCTCTAATATCTGGAAGATATACTCAGAACAGAGAGTATTTAAGAGTTTTGAAAAGTGATCTAGCTTGCAAAAATAAAAAAAGGTGGTCAATGATGATAAATCAAAAGATGTGCAATGACGATAAATTGAGAAATATACATAAAGTGTATTAAAAATCAAAAGATGCGCAAAGTGCATCATTCAATTAAGAAGAGTCATAAAATGAGCCCACCAGAAGCAAGTTCTCTTCTCTTTCAAACTTTTAAAACTTAAAAGAATTCATGTGTCACTTGATATTTTCAAAGGCTTAATTTTAAATTTTACAATTATGACAAATTACTTTGGTACATTATTCTATAAGATATTTTTTTGAAACCAAATCTTAAACGGATCTCTTTTTCTTATCCAATTGGTTTTTCTTAGTTAGGACTTTTGTTTTCAAAAGACTATTTTGCCCTAACAGAAGTCTGAGCTAGGGTTAACAGGATCGAATATTCTACCAGTTTCAAATTTTGACGATGTTAACTCAATGGTCTTACAAGTCTTTAAAATAAATCACATGGAGACATTGTCATTTTCATTCTTTGATTAAAAAAAACTTTACTTTCGTTCTTTTTTTCCTACATTTTCTTTTCTAGTTTTTTCCTCTTCCTTTTTTATAATGTCAAAAGGGGGAGTAGTGTTTGAGTTATTTTCATTTTATTTAATTTCGACTGTTTGATTATTTTCCATTATCAAAAAGTAGGAGATTATTATAAATCTGGTTTCAGAAAATATAATTTTGATGATAGCAAACACTTCTGTTTTTCTATGACTGTCTTACCTACTAACATTTTAGGTTTACAAGATCAAAATTATAATTTGAACCAGCTCAAGATTAGGTAGACTAGGTCTGAGCCAGTTTGTAATCTTTTACCTTTTCTTGAGTCAATTATAAATGATGTGGTTCCTGATGCTAAGTAACCTTTCACACACTCACTTGGGCGAAAATTTATGACTATTCTTAGAGTTTTCTATTTTTGATCACATCATCCGGATGATCCAAAAATTAGCCTGGATGATCAATTAAAAATAAAAATCCTAATTAGGGCATCCTAGTTAAGGCAGTCGTCATTAAGCGCATCATCCTGGATGATATTCATATCGGCCAGGACGATAGGTTCAAATAAAAAATAATAAGCTGCTAGATCTATTTAGGTATCTTTTATTTTTGGACATCCTCCAGGACATCATCCTGGACCGATACAATATAATTATGCCTAAATTAATTTGGTAATTAAGGAAAATAATTAAGGTTTGATTGCTCAATCATATTGTCCTAGATGATTGTAGGATCGACCGGGATGATTAGTTCACAAACCTTAGTTTTTCCTGGATGATCAAACATCAGTCTTCTTTTATTCATGGCGATGTTCTGGATGATATGTACTGAATTGAACTAATCATCCGGGAGGATCCTGAGATCGGCCTGAACGATCAAGTTATTTTTCCATCATCCAAACATCCATTCAAGGCAATATTATGGACGATATTCAATGATTTATACTAATTATACATGATGATATTCTATCATCCTAGATGATATGAACAAAAAAACCTTATGATCATCCCAAATCATCCTAGCTGATTGAGCTAAATTTATACTAATCGTACAAGATGATATTTATATCATCCTAGATGATAAAGTCAGTTTGTTACAATTAAGAGCTATTTTGGAGCTCTTCTATATAAGACCTCTTGTTCTACCCAAGAAAGCATCTTTTGTTGTTGTTCTGATCTGAGAGATCCAAGAGGAGAGGGAGAGCAAGGGAGAGAGAGAGAGAGGATCTTATGAGGGGGAGTTTGTGAGGGGTTTCATAAAGGTTGCTTCAAGTAAGGAACCATCGTCGTCTTCTCCAGTCATCATCCCTAATTCCTTGGGGGTTCTAGAGAGGTCTACTTTAGCATCTGATCGAGGTTCTCTGCCTGCTTCAGGAGGAAGCAAAAGGAGTTAGGTTCTCTGCCTGCTTTTGGAGGAAGCAAAAGGAGTTGGGTTCTCTACCTCACTAAGGTCGATGGAAAGGTGGTTTGTAAGGGCTTCTCCACCTTACTGTTGGGGCAAAAGGAGAGACACTGCTTAGTGCAATACTCGGAGGAGAAGCTCCGGGGAGTGGACGTAGGTTAAGTTGATCGAACCACTATAAATTTTTGTGTTATTTATTACTGCTTATGTATTTAATTTCTACACTTTGATTTATGTGGTGAACTTTGGTTTAAGTATGTGCTTTTACTTGAAAGATTTTCAAAATACTAATTCACCCCCCTCTTGGTTAGTCTTAGGACTAGTTCATTAGGGCTTAACATCTCTGTCAAACTTTCAGTACGGTGTTGTGCCCCCATACCTAAGTTCTTTTCTAGTACTTCTATTGTGCTTATCCCAAAGATGGTTTCATCCAGTATGTGGGATGATTTTCACCCTATTAGTATTTGCTCTTTTTTTAGTAAACTTATCTCTAAAATTTTTATGGACCGTCTTTCTCTTATTCTTGATAAAATTATTTCTAAAAATTAAATTGGGCTTATTAAAGATCGATCTATTTTAGAAAATATTTTGTTGACACAAGAACTTGTTCATGATATTGATTACAAAGTTAGAAGTGGGAACACAATTTTTAAACTTGATATTGCTAAAGCATATAACAATATCAATTAGAAGTTTTTGTATACTATTTTACAGATTTTTTGATTTAACACTCTTTTCATTTCTTTGATAAAGAATTGCATCGAGAACTCTTATTTTTTTTGTTATTGTCAATGGCAAAGGTATGGGTCTTTTTAGGTCTTCTCATGGTATTAGATAAGGGGACCCTATCTCTCCTGCTTTGTTTATAATTGTAGTTGAGTATCTTTCAAGTGGTCTCACTAACGTCTATGAAAACCATAATAATCTTTACTATAGAATGCTAGGGGATTTTCCTATTTCTCACATGTATTTTGTTGATGATGTTATTATCTTCACTAATGGTTCTATTAATAAAGTGAGAATTATTATGGAATTTTTAAACAAGTTTTTGAAGGTGAGTGGTATTAAACTCAAAAAAAATAAATCTAGCTTTATAACATCCTCTAAAATGTCTGAGGTTCGTATCAGTGATATTAAAAGGGTTTTTGGTTTCAGTCATACTTCTCTTCCTCTTAAATACTGGGTGTTCTGTTGTTTAAAGGTCGTAAAAGATCTTTTCTTTTTTATGATCTCATTGCGTCTATTCAAAATAAACTTAATTCTTAGGAATTTAGCTTTCTTTGCTTTGGTGGTATATTAGTTTTAATTAACAGTGTTATATGTTCTTTACCTATATATCTTTTTTAAATTATTAACCCTATGGTGGATGTGTGTAACAGGTTGGAAAAATCTTTAATATGTTTTTATGGAAAGGTAAAGTAGTACTTCTAAAATTATCTGGTCCTCTTGGTCTAAGTGTTGTGGTGTTAGTGAGGAAGGTGCTTTAGGGTGCAAAAGTATGAGGGATTTAGCTCATGTATTTTCTTTCAAGCTTTGGTTTAAGTTTCGGGAAAATAAAAGTTTTGATCGAATTAGTTTGCTAACCTATGCTCCAACTTGCAAAATCCTATTGAATTTTTTTATGTTGATTTGCCTATCTTTATTAAAGGACTTATTTGTTTGGATAACTTGGGTTTGCCTTATGTTAGAGGTTAAGTGGGTCTATTTTTGGTATTTGTTTTCTATATGTGTAGAATGCTTTATTCTTTCATTAAGCGATTGCCTTTGGTTTGTGGTTCTTTATGTTAAGACTTATTTGAGCCTTCTTAACATCACCTACAGCCAGATTTTCCCTTTAAACAGTAATTCGGACAACATGTTGTTTGTTTTACTGGTTCATTACACTCTTTGTGGGGCTATATGTTTTTACGTTTCTTTCTTATTATCTTATGTCATGTTGGTGCTTGCTAGTCATTTATTGTGTGTTCGGTTGGATGTGGATTTGTTTCTAGATGAGCAGACTTTTTGCCTTCTTAATGGTTCTTATTTGGAGGTCTGTTGGAATTTTTTGGATATGGGTGGTGGGGTGGCATGGCTGCTTCCCTCCCTTATGATTACTCTTTGTGGTTTATTAGCTCTTGTTGTTTGTTTGGGAGTGGAATTAAATGGTATAAACATTGTCTTTTTCAGGTGTTTTACTTTATTGGGTGCTGGTTGATTATATTACATCGGTTATACTTTATGTTACAATGCGCATGTGTAGTTTGTATGTACTGTTTTGGTTTTTACCTCTTTTACCTGATTGGATGTAATTTCTTTCATCAAATGTATTTTGGCTTCTCACTTTTCCTTTGTGCAGGGAATTATAATCAGGTTGATAATGGTTATACCAGGTTTAATTTTAAGTTTTTGTTATTTTATTATATTAATAGAATTTTGCAGGAACCTTTTGGTGCTGATTGGTTAGTTTCTGATTTTTTGCGTGCAGAAATCATGCTTGTAGAGTATCCTTTTTTATTCCTTTATTTTTGGGTGATGGTTACTAGCAAACCTCGAATGTTCTCAAAGGATTTTGTATCTAGTAGTAGGGAACTTGAGCTCATAGGTTTTTTTGCTTACTATTGTAGCTCTTTTGAGCATTAGCAAGCTCGATATCCTTTTAAGGATCTTGTAATTTTTTACAATTATCAACAAGTAGGTCCCTTCGTGGGTTTTCCTAAAAAAAAAATCCATATACAATATTTCTAGCGGCTTAGTGGTGGTGATATCCTTATTGGATGGAAAGATGACCTAGTATATTTTCCTAACTAGCACACACTACAGAGATGGTCCTTAGTGAAGTCTTGCTTTGGGATACCTCTAACCAAATCCTATTGGGTTATCTTTTTAAGAGTTTTCATACTAACTTTACATAGTCACCTATTCCATAACCATGATTCATTCAAAATAGATTTCAAGCAAAGATTATCAAGACTATCATCACAAGACAAATAAAGCGTATAAACATTATTTATCCTTTTTCCTTCTAGCATAATTTTTTCTTGAAAAAGTAATCTACATTTATTAGTTCAAAACCCTTATCATAAAGTTGGCTAATGCTAAGAAAATTTTATTTTAATCTATCTACTAAAAGAACATTTTTTATGATAAAATTATTTGATTTTTTAATAGTACCTGAGACCCAAGAGTTTCTTAGTGGAGTTGTCACCCATTGTTACCTTGCCTCTGCTCCAAGCCTTCATCATGATGAACTGCTTCAGATCTCTCGTCATATGTCTTGAACACCAACTGTCCATGTATCACATGCTATCTTTAGGCCTTTTATGAGAGCATCCCTATAAGATCAATCAAATGTTAGATTTGAGAACCCATGTGAGTTTGGGTTCCACCTTATGTTTTAATGAATGAATGGAATGAATACTATATTGTGATGCTAATAATTTGGGCCCAACACTAGATGTGTTTTATGGTATACAATGTGAATTTTGGCAATCTGTCCGATCATGCTACAAGAGTAACACCTAATCCTAGAAAATGAGTCCACTATCCTACATGGGGGATAGTGCTTCTTCCAAAGGATATGTGATGCATAATATGTATCATGTTATGACTTTTATGCTAGTGTAGCTAGTAGTGTATATTTTGAAGTCTGAATATTTTTTTTCAAAAACATATTTAAATTTTTATATCTTTCAACTTCACATTTCAATGCATGTTAACTAGTGTCTAGTTTTATTACAAGTGTTTATAATTTCTTAAATGCATTTTCTAATTCAACATGCTCGATTTTCAAGGATTCATGTAATTCGCTTAATTTAATATGCTTCTTTTTGAACTCATCAAATTCATCTAATGGAGAAGCATACTCCTTATATAGAGTAGAATGCTCAACTATAAGATTTTCATGCTCCCTAGCTACAATGTCATGCTCCTTATTTAAATAAAAAATTTCATTTTTTAAATTAACATTTAATTTCTTTAGCTTCCTATATGAGTCATATATGTTTTCAAAAATAGTAAATAACTCATTATAGGACTGTTGACATACCTTTTCTTAATTAGAATTAACAATATTATCATTCATCATAAGGCATAGATTCTTTACCTCGTCTGGTTCTTATTCTAATAAATCTGATGTAGAGTCTACCCATAAGGCTTTCTGCATTAGATGTTTCCCCTTTTTGCATTTTATTTTTCATCCTTCCAAGCATTTGATTTTTTTTTTCTTTCACTTTTCTCCTTATTGGGGTGACTTTTTTTAAGTTGGGGCAATCAAACCTCATTTGTTTGAGATTCATGCATTTAAAATAGATAGCATCAGAAAAAACTTTAATAGTTATACATGACTTTCCTTTATTTCAATATTGATGGCGTCTTTGCTTTTGCTTAAGATAGCTTTTGAATTACCGAGTCATTAATGTTATATCGTAATCTCGATCAATTGTAGAGTTATTGTTATCTAAGTCGTTGGCCTTTACCATTACTATCTTTTCCTTCCTCCTATCACCTACATAAAGCAATATTTGACTCACATTTTACTCCTACGCAATGAGTGAGCCAAATTGATTATCAATAGAGTATACATTTAGGTCTTTAGATTTATAGATGGAAGCTACTTTTGCAACAAAACTATCTAGTAAGTAGGGAAAAATGGTATTGATCTTTTTAGAGTTAGATAATTCGCTTCCTATAGCATATGATGTCATTATTTTAGTAAACCTCGTATACATGTTAGTAATTGTTTCACTAGATTTCTTGTCAAATAGTTCATATTCATGCAGTAAAACATTTAGCCTTTATTGTTTGATCTCACTAGTTCCTTCATAAGTGATACATAGCCTATCCCAAATTTTCATACCATTTATACATGAATAAACCCGCATATAGTCCTCAGACTTTAAGACACAGAAAAAAATAGTTTAGAAAATTTTCATTAAGTTGAGCATAGTCTATATTCTTAAAAATCCATTCATTAAAAAAGATTTCTTTCTTAATTCCATTAATAATGCGAGATGGAGGAGTATATCCTACTTGAATCATATGCCACATCCAATAGTTAATAGATTGAATGAATGCAGACATGCAAACTTTCTAAAAATTATATGCTATATTATCAAACATAGGTGCACAAGTAATTGAGTATCTTTGAGTAGTATTACTATTACGATTGAAGTTTCCCATTGGATCTACTAAAGATTTTTAAACCAACAATTCTAGAGAATCCTCTCTGATACCACTTGAAAGTTCAAGAAATGTTGTCAAACTACTTGAACTAACCTAGACACACCCAGAGGGGTGGGGGGCTAGAACTGGTGTTTTAAAAATTCTTTTCAAACAATGCTCTTCTGAAAAACAAATTTAAATCAATTTCACCTCTTCACTTCATAATATGATTTTGTAATGCAGAAGCTATTAACTTTAGAAAATAAATATTATTTTTTGTTGTTTTGATTTTGTAGAGATATAAAAGATAAAATATTTTTCTATTCTTAATTTACAAATTTTCATTTTTCTTTTTCAACAAAAATTAAATCACAAGCAATCTCAATAATCTCAACACATATTTTTAAGAAAAATAAAATGTATAGGAAATTAACTTGTAAAAAATAAATGTGGAAAGAAAAGTTAAGAATGAACTCATTATATTTATAGTGGTTCAGTTAAAATTGTTGCGGATCAATGGTTTATGATTTTGATGATAACAAACATTTTTATTTCTCTTCAACTGCCTTTTGTATTAACGTTTCAGGTTCACACGATCGGACTGCAATTTCGAATCAGCTCAAGTTAGGTAGACTAGGTTTGAGTCAGTTTGTAATCCTTTTTCTTTCTTGAGTCTGTTGTATTTGGTGTGGGATCTGTTGATTTATAACTTGGAAGATTTCCTGTTGTTCCCTATAAGATTTCTATTTTTGGTAATATCGGCCGGGACGATATTTATATCATCATGGACGATATGTCCAAAATCAGAAACTTTAATTAGGGCATCCTCATTAAGGCAGCCGTCATTAACAGATCGTCCTGGACGATACCTGTATCGGCCAGGATGATAATCTCAATTCAGAAAGAATCAACCGCCATAATCAGTTTAGGAATTCTTTTATTTTAGGAAATCGGCCAGGACGATATTATTATCGTCCAGGACGATCTAACTCAATTATGCCTAAATTGATCTGGTATCTTTGGAAAGCATTAATGGTTGATTGATACGATCATATCGTCCGGGACGATCTCCTGATCGGCCAGGACGATGTCCTGGACTATCTACATCGGACAGCTCGAATTCAGGGCGATGATCAGGACGATTGAAATCGATTTTAAACTAATCGGCCTGGACGATCATGATATCGGCCAGGACGATGTAACCAATTTTCTTCTGATCGTCCCAAGTCGTCCCGGGCTGATGAGCTAAATTTATACTGATCGGCTAGGACGATAATGTTGGCAACTTGCATTAATGAGCTCGTTTTGAGAGCTTCTATTTAAGCTATGGCATGGCAACTTTTGTAAGAGTCTTTGGCAGCCATTGGAGCTTCGTTCATGTGGGGGAGACTTGAAGAGAGAGCTTGAAAGGGAGAGAGGAAAGGGTGGAGTTTGAGAGGGAGAAGATCCTGTTAGGGGGAGGAACTCAAGGGAGAGTGGTGGGGGATCCACACGGTTGCTCCGGCGAACTCGCACCTTAGTACCATCGGATTCAAGGCTTGTCTCGAGGTAAGTTCACCAAAGAAGAAGATCTCTTTGGTGTCAAAGGACCGGCGACTCCGCCGCACCGGGGAAGGTGGAAGTGATTTTGTAAGGGCTTCTCACTAGCTGTGGGGGCTAAAATGAGAGATACTAGTTTAGTGCAATACTTGGGGGGTTGCCTCCAAGGAGTGGACGTAGGTCAAGGTTTGACCGAACCACTATAAATCTGGTGTGTTCTTTCTTATTATCGCTTTGCATTTATTTTTCTTCCGCACTTTGATTGTGGTGATTGTGGTTAGAGTTTTATCTTTGGTTTTAAAGTATTTCCAATTCACCACTCTTCTTAATTAGCTTTGGGACTAAGTTCATAGGGCTTAACATCCCTAACGAACTTTCAAAAGACGTTTGCAATCTACTACACCTTCTGCGAAGTTACGAAGCTAAACAGCAACGAAGGAGGAGAAGTGGTGGAAGAGAAGAGCGGACGCGAGAGAGCTCGAGTGCGAGGGAGAGGCCGAAGGCCTCATCCCTTTGGCCATTTAACGACGCGAGACCGTCGTGCGATGAAGCGACGTGAGGTCGTGTGAGACACGACATTGGTCGTGCGAGCGACGTGCGACGGCGTGGGAGAGGCAGAGCAGGTAGGATTTGATTTTGATTTTTGGATTTTTTTTTTAGTTTCGCTGTAGGGGTCAACACTTATCTTCCCTTAGGTTTCTTGGAATTTTTATTGGAATACCATTATAAACGAATAAACTTTTGGGTATACTCTCAAACCTTAATATTATTTATATATCAATAGAATTTATTGACTTCGACAAAAATGTTGTCATGTTTGTTATACACATTCAACAATTTTAGTTGCTATTTTAAGAGTTCAACTTTTAAATTAACCTTAATTACAAAATAACAACCCTTTCTATTACTCATGCTTGGTCTGATCAGGTAGTTATGTTAAATAAAGGCCAAACCCAATACATTCTGTGGCAGGACTTTGGTGGGCTAGCTTAAGGAAAAGTTTCAAATCTACTCATTGACTGGATCCTAACTGTCACACCAAAAACTGATCTGACAATTATTATTCTTAAGGTTGCATTGATGCTTTGCATATTTAATTAACATCAGAGCATCAATCACAGTTTATTTCAAATGATAGATACCATATATTATTACAACATTTTGTCTTAATTGTCTAAAGACTAATACAACTGGATAGCTCCTCTTAGGAGAAAACAAATTAAGAGAGAAAAGACCTTGCACTCTCTGTTGTTAAGCGACTCTTCTATATTTGCTCAAAAAGAGGAATGCAATGACTAGTTTTAATAATTTTCACTAAGAATTGGTGGTTTTTGGAAATGAGCAAAATTTTTATTCAATTTTGTTCTTATCATAAAATTTAGTTGTCCAACTAAAAAACTCACTTATATAAACTCACTTATATATATATATATATATATATATGATGCATAGAGAACGAGTGTTGATTCATATTTTAAAAAATAAAAGTGATGCACAAGATTATGCAAATTATAGAGGAATTATGTTGATGTGTCATACTTTAAAATTTTGGTAGAGAGTTATGGAGCATAGGTTACGACGTGATACTAAGGTTTAAAATTGCGTATTCGGTTATTGAGGCGTTTTTCGTTCGTGAGGCGAGGCGTAAGCCTCAAGGCGATTTGAGGCGTAAGCCTCAAAATCAAAAAATTGCGTAAACATAAAATAATAAATTTTGTATTTATAAAGAGTAAATCAGTAAATAATAAATAAAACATAAAAATGCACAGATAGAATAGCAATGACATTAACATATCACATAAGAAGTTAGAACTCACTAGTCATGTAGCATTATCATCACTCATCAGTCATCACTAAGGGGGTCTTCATTGAATAATCATTATGATGAGCTGCTCTCTCCTCTTCCCCCTCTCCTATAGAGTCCAATATCTCCAGTCAGCTTCTTCTCCTCATTTATTAGTTATCTTCCCCTTCCCTAAATAGTAAAATTTTTTGAACAATATCTTAATGAATAATAGTGTAATACATAATAAAAGTTTTAAGAAAAAAAACTATATTATTTATATACCTTTTTGATTTGTTCTTGAGTTGTGGTGGATGTGGATCTTTTAAGACCATCAAAGAAATCAACATTTAAATCTTCATCTTGTAATTCAGACGGCATCACTTCAACTTCCATCATCTACAAACCACTCATCATCAGATGCCACATCATCGCAAAGCAAAGGATCTTCATCATCCATTAATCATTTTTTCTTCAAATTTCTATCTCTGAGTCTCCTATTATACATAATGTACACCAGTGAGTTCATCCTCATTGTGACAAGCGATTTCTCCTCTTGTGTATGCACTTGGTTGTAGGTACTTCCAATTCCTTTCACAGCCAGAATGAAGAGCATGTTCAAGCCCAAAACTTTCACAGCAAAACGTTGTAATTCTGGAGAGTCCCATCACCAAATTGAATCCACCAACTCAACATGGAGATCGTTGGCAATTGTACTTTGGCTTGTTGTAATCCAAAAAAACCTTCTTTGTTCCTAAAAGGTACCAATTGCAAGTCAGCATTTGATCTTTCAGTTGCATCACTTATTAGACGATCCATGCAATGATAAATCCCACAACTTTATTTCAGGTTTGTAACTTGTTCTCTGCATATTGATACTGAGGGTTTAGGTAGTAGCCCACGCATGCAAGTGTCGGTGAAGCTGTAGTTCCCACCTATCATCAATAATATTCCAAATTTCCCTGAAGCTTCCCTCACTGCCTCCTAAGTTGGAGAGCAATCATCTCTTTGGCTTCATCCATAGCATTGTAGATGAAACCCATTGCAGGCTTCTTCTCAGCATCCACCATCCCTTAAAACATGAACCAAGGGTCTAGTGGTTGTAATGGCATATAAGACACTTTGCCAAAATCGTCATTTAAAACAATCTTTCTAATCTCTTTTCCCTCAGCCTTCTTCGCCCAAGCACAACTCAACCACTGTGTAGATGTAACATAGCCTCTAAAGGTTGTCTGGCATCCAGCATGCTCTCTAAGGTCAAGTATGCGGTGGCAAATCTTGTTGCGGCTGGCCTTAGAAATTTCTTTCTTCGAAAACTTTCTCATAAAGCTAGAATCCAAGAGTGGTTGTAAATAAACTTGGTTATTTTTTTGGCTTTAGTGAGTGCATTTTATGTTGAGGTAGATCCCCAAGCTCCTCTCAAGAATCAGATCTATGCAATGGCAGCACATGGAGTCCAATACAAATGTTCTCCTTTCTCCATAAGTTTATTACCTGCAGCCTTATAAGAACTTGCATTATCCTGTCACAATTTGTACAACCAAATGTTCTCCAACCTCATCAACAATGCTATCTAATAATCTAAATATGAACTCACATCTTTTGACCTGGTCAGATGCTTCATTGACCAAAAACACAGTACCATAAGGATATATTAATGAGGATGTTGATCAGACTCCTATAGTTTGATATCAACCACCCATCTGACATAATTGTTACTCCTGTTTGGGCCCAAGTCTTCTTAATTTCTTCAATGTTTTTATCAGTGCTTTCCAACTCCTCCTTCAAAATCCATGTCTTAAATCATACATAGTTGGAGGTTTAACCCTCTCCCAAATCTCCAACTGAACGAATCATGTTGTAATAAGCAGGTGATGTTGCAAACATTAAATGGAATTGCATTTTCGTAGAAGAATCTGCCTATATCCTTACACACTCTTCTCCCGCCTCCTAGCATTTTCTGTTCTGGGGCCATCTTCTGTGTAGTAGAAGGCCTATCCTCTGATGTTGTCAACCATATAATGATCCATAGGCCCTCTACAGCACCCCTAGATGAAATGGGCTTCATAGAAGAAGATGAATCCTCTGACGCTGCGCTCACTCCCGTAGTAAGATCCAGCATCACTCATCCTCAAATTGCTTCTGTTGCAAGATGTTTGGATGTGGTAGGACTTATTCATGTATGACTTTATCTCTTCCCTTACAGCATCATGAACTTTGGAGCATGAGCAACATTCTTGTGAGAGCCTGAAAGGTGTTCCTTCATTCTATCACACAACCTTTCACAACTTTATCACAGTAATTGCATTTCAAATAGCACTATTTTTATCACTTCCTCCTACATCTACCTGAATGCTATATTTCCATGCTAGATCTTTTTCTATGACCTGATGCAACCTTACCCTATTTTTGACCATCCTGAATGAAAGAAATTTTAGGAAGCAAACGAGTTCTTACTAATCTTTTATATGACCTGATGTCAGGTCGGAGAGACAGCAGCCTCGGAGGCTCGGACAGAAGCGTACGCTGGTCAGACGTAGAAAGACAGCAACCCAACTCGCAGTCTTCGCAGTATCGCAGTAGAAGAAACCTCCAAGCAAATAAGTTAGGGTTAATATGCGTGCTGGATGTGTTCAGTAATTATATAAGTCGAGCCGTCGATAAAGCAGAACACTGCGTACTCTCATTGCGTTTTTATTCGTATTTTGTTCGTAACACTCTACGTGCACATTGCGTGTTTTGGAGCAGATGTAATTTAATGTATAATTTTGTATTAAATAGTTAATAAAACATGATTTTCTAGGTATTGTTTGAGTACTGGGAGTGTTAATTATTTTATTGTGCGTACATTATGCGTATCTTAGATCTGGAAATAAGATTGTTAATAACAAACAAGATACTATCGTCCCTGCAAAAAAAAAAAAAAAAAAATTAAATACGCATTTCATAAGCATAACCCACGCATATCATACTCATAACACACGCATATCATACGCATAACCACACGCATATAATAAGCACAACCCACGCATATCATAAACGCATACAACACGCATATCATACGCATATAGATCTTCAAACAAAAATAAATTTTGCAATTTTTTAACCTTTTAGAGTACTTTTTCAAACATTAACACAAAATTTCTCTTCTCAGAAGTCAAAACACATAAGTCCTCTGTAATTTTCTATTTCAGTTGCATGAACATAAGTTACAGTTTTATTTGAATGTTATCTACTGGTATTGGTTCATTTGGTTTTGTATATGGAACAAGTTGCATTTCTGCTGGGACTGGATCATTTGTTGGGATTGGATCTTTTGGTGGGATTGGAATCTTTGCTGGGATTGGCTCATTGGGTCATTGGGGCTGTGGGGTTGGATATCTGATCTCTGTCTCTTATGGAAGATGAAGAGTAGCTAATAGATCTTTTCTGAGGAACTACTTTGCTCTGATTAATGTAATATTAGCTTGACCTCAATAACTACCAACTCTCCTCAGAAGATCTTCAAACTTTTGTGGCTCAAGCCTGTCTTCAAATTCTCGAAAAAGTTTTGTGCATGTTTCTTTGCAGGATTTCATGATTGTTTCTTGTATAGACTGAAGTGTTCAGCAGAAAAACTAAATGTGTTACTGAGAGAGATTGGTGGGGGTCTTGCTGAGGAGGTGGGTATGATGGGGAGATTGGGGGGTATGATGGGGAGATTGGGGGGGATTGTGTTGATGGTGGATATGTCATGAGGGGAATCAGGGGATGTAGGGCAGTCTGGTGGATATTATCGACATTAACCATATCCATTTCTTCCTGGTTTACTGCCTGTAGGACATTTACAAATAGACTTTTCCTTATATTAAGCAATAAGTTAGTGATCACCTCTGTAGAATATACAATATCATCAGCCCATCGAAGAAAACGGGGCCTTTTCTGTCAGAATGCATAGAGGCATGAATATAGTATGCTCCAGGAACCAAATCTGCATAAGATGAAAGAAAATTTTAGCGCTCACATTGAGCCATTAAATTTTGAATGAATTTAGCAGTTAGCACTTAGCACTCACAATTAGCAGAGGTACAAAACCGTTGAGTAACCTGCTGGCTTCTAATTTGAAATCTTGGAGGCTGCCTTATTAAACTCTCCAACTAAAAACTCCCCTAATTGAACTAGCCCAGTTTATTGACAAAAAACATCTGGACTATTTGCTATTCTTTGGATCAACTGAGGGGTTTTTGAAGTTGTTAAGTTGAAAAAGTAAATTTGAAATAATACATGATAAACGTTCTTAACATAGTTTCCGGGGGGGTTTGCTTGTTTCAACTACTCCATCATGTCATTCCTTATTTCCGTTGATGTAACTGAAGTATGTGCTAAGGAATGCCAGGATATTTCTTCTCCTTTATTTGGCAGACCAGTGAGAAGGGCCACTTCATCAGCAGTGAAAGAATGGGTTGACCTTTATAACAAAGCATTGTTTTGAAATGTCCCACCTTGAGATCAGCTCATAAATAAGAGGGACATTTTGCTCA
>CM039736.1:34373298-34578298 GCA_022539455.1 Dendrobium nobile
AATATGACCTACATCCACTCCCAAAATCCTCTTCAGGAATTGCACTAAATCATTAGTGATTCTCATTTTGCCATCACAATAAGATGGAGAAACCCTTATAAAATCTTTTCCACCAATCTGATGCAGTAGAGTGCCAAAATCTTTTTCACCCTCCTAGTGAGGCAGAGAACCAAAATCATTTTCACCATCTTGGTGAGGCAAAGAACCTCGATGGAGTGCCGACAATCTTTGACCATGAAAAACTTTCTCCTTAGAGCTCCCCTGAAGATCAACAAAGACACATAGAGGAACCTTGATAGATGTTTGTTTGGAGTAACACTATGAAATCTTCTCTTACATTACTTCTCCCTCACACATAACTTCTCCCCCTTTCTTTCCAACCTCTAAGATCTCTTAAGAAGATAAAGCCCTCAAAGAATTCTCTTAGAAGTTTTTCCCAACGACCAAAGACATTTTCAAAGTCTAATAAAAGAGATTAAATATAAGGCTAAAAAAAACTCCTGATTTTTCAATTCAGCCGACTATATTTGTATAGTATGATCTGCAGATCGTATAATATGATTACTTCAAAAATTTCAATTCATTCTGTATGATAAACAAACCCAGTACAATTTGTTCAAAAAACTTAAACAGATTGCACAATATGAGTTATTGATATTGTAGTACGATTAATATATTTTACTAATTCATTTAGGATGATCTCTGGGACGATAAAAATCATCTCTGTCGATCATCTAGTAAGCATGATATCATATTGTATGAATAGCTCAATCCAGCAAGGTTCATCCAGGATGTTCCTTGGGATGATAAAATTAGTCTCTGTCAATCATCTAGTACGATCACGATCATACCATACGATCATACTCGTTAAATAAAAACCCTACATTGATTGACTAATTATAGGGATTAATTTTGACATGATTTGAAGTATCGTATAGTACGAATGTGTTTGTATAGTACAATTAGTGCAAAATTAAAATTCAAATTTCTTGCCTAAATCTAATTGGCGGCTGGGGGTTAGAATTTAAACTGATCGTCCTGCACGATAGACTTTGTATAATACAATTATTTTAATATTTTTAAATTCTCAATTAAACATTTTTAATTATTTTTTTCTAATTAATTGATAGTATATCATGATATTCATAAATTTTGAAATTTTAACATTCCATCCCCTATGTGTGTTCACAGTTGTTAAGCTAATATACACCTTTTACAATATATTTGGCTTGAGAAATATAATAATTGATAAATGAAGATATTAACTCTTACAAACAAATTAAATCTTAGTCTTGTTTGTTTCTAAAAATCTATCAATATCTACAAAAAAAAATGCAATAATAATACGAGGAGAAATAAAGTAAAATCTAATAATATTTATTATCATAAAAATCATGAGATCGGTATCCCAGACTGTAACATCGAGCATTTCTCACCAAGCTAGAGCTCATCACTTAGCACGTACCTGGACCACTACATCAGTCGTTCCTACTCCAAGCGGACTTTAACACACACACACACGCACTCACTCACTCACTCTCTCTCTCTCTCTCTCTCTCTCTCTCCATAATAACTATCCTCAACAGACTCTACTACAAGAAAATGTCTGGTTCTTGGGACCCTCAGTCTACCTTGTTATGATAATTGAACTTGGAACTCTCCATCACTATGGCAACACCTCACTCATCTCCTTCTCAGGCGATCCAAGATTACCTACAAAAGTCATTAACAATATTAGTAAGCTTGCCAGTAAACAATCTTTTTTTTTTGGGAATGGGGTATCTACCTGCTGCCACTTCAAAGGGAGTGCTTGGCGGCGTAATTAATCCCTTGACGGAACCTAGCGAGGCCACCCACCGACATCAGGCCCACACTTGCTTTGCCTCACTGAAGAGGCGAGGCCGTAGTAGAGGGGATTCAAACCCGAGATGGGAGTTTCCAACTGTGTTTGCCCACCAACCACCCTAAGCCTCGGTGGGTATCGATCCTTTTTTATCTCAACACTCCCACACATCAATTCAACATTATTGATCTTGCTCTCAGTCAACTTTTCGAAGTCTTTTGACCTTCCTCTCTTTCAGCCAAATAGGAGGAGACATGCATATAGAGTAGTGTGTAGCATTATATGAGTTTTATGTGTAGCATTGTACTTTTTACTTTTTTTCTATGTAGTCTTTTTTATAGCTCTCAAAATCCTATAAATAAGAGGCGGTGAAGGAAAATTTGGGAGGAATATTTTAGATGATTTTAGTGGAGATTCAATTAGTTGGAAATCTATTTCTTTTTTGAGCTTTCTACAAAAATTTTCCTTCCTCAAAATTTTCCATTTTCATAGATTAAGCTCGCCTGACTCACATATTCGACCTGTGATATTCCACCAAAAAACTTTAATGAATACATACAACTAAAAAAACCACTGTAGTTCAACACAGGAAGATTTACCAGCTGGACTTCTTACGTCTCCATCTTCTTAAGGTGGCCATCTTAGACCCAGGAAATTCCAAAAACTGTATCATCTTTAAATGTTTCAATCTGTCCTTGACTTCAGGAGTAATTTGCCGAGCAAAGTTATCACAGACTGTTCGAAACGAAGAAACATAGCATCTATAGGTAATTGACGAACATATGTCTGAAAATTGTAAAAAATGATAGATTAAAAATAAGTAAATGAGATACGCACAAAACAAGCACAACATACGCATAATATAAGCAACGGTCACGCACAGTGTACGCATATCATACCCATATATTACGCACATCACACGCACATTGCACGAAACATACAGCAAATTATACGCACGCATAAAGTACGCATAGTGTAAGCACTAAGTAAGCAACGTGTACGCATTGTGTATGCACAAAAGACGCATTGAGTACGCACACCTACGCATATTTACTCGATGGTTAAAATTTGGTTAGGTTTTATGTTTCAAATCTCAACATAAATTATCATATAAACCTGAATACAGAGAAAACACGATGGCATCACAGTATCAAACATTTAAAAAGTTTCGAGAAGCCATGCATACGCATAGAATAAGCATAAAATCGGAAGATCTTCAGACCCTTCAACGCGAACGCATAGCATAACCACAAAATACGCAATACGAAACAGAAAACATAGCATTAAGTTACCTTTTTTCTTTGGGGTGACGTCATCTTAGAAGAAACTGAGTGAAGAATGCTTGAAATTCCTCCGGTGAATGCTTGAAAGTTCGAAAGTTTAACTGTAACTTGAAAATCGAAACGTCGATTCCGCCATTCGAACCTTACAAGGGTTTAAAAGTTGATGCCACGTCGACATTTCACAAGGCGCGCCACGTCGGCAACTGGGGGTCCGAACTGAAAAAAAATAAATTAGGTTAAAATTTAAAAAGGCGACGCCTTAAATATATGAGGCGAGACGCGCCTTATGGCGCGCCTCAGTAAACATGAGGCGTAAGCCTCATAAACTAAACTTATTGCGTAGGCTTTGAGGCTTAATTGGTCGAAAATGCGCTGAGGCGCGCCTCAAGGCGCGCCTTTTATTGCGCAATTTTAAACGTTGCGTGATACTAATATTTCTCAAAATCAATTTGGATTCATGTCAGGTAGGTCTACTGTGGAAGCTATTCATTTATTGAGAGGATTGATGGAGAAGTTTAGAGAGAATAAGGAGAACCTTCATATGATATTTATTGATTTAGATAAAGAATATGATAAAGTTTGAAGAGAAGTGCTATGGAGAGTTCTAGAAATGAAAGGCTTATATTAAAGTCATTAGGGATATGTATGCAAGAGTTGTTACTTATGTTCAAACACAAGGTTGCTTGACCAAGTATTTTCCTATTTCAGTTGGATTACATCAAGGATCAGCCTTAAGCCCTTATCTTTTTGCTTTAGTCATGGATGTTCTTACTAGACATTTGTAAGAGGATGTACCCTAGTGTATGCTTTTTGCTGATGGTATTTTTCTTGTTGATAAGACTAGAGAGGGAGTTGAAGGTAAACTCGAATTATGGAGGTCAATCTTAGGGTCTAAAGGGTTTTGTTTGAGTAGATCTAAAATTGAATACATGGAGTGTAATTTTAGTAGTAATAGAACTAGTTGGAAGTTTGTGACTTTGAACGATCAAGTCATTAATAACTGTACTAGTTTTAGATATCTTGGGTCTATTGTTCAGAATGATGGTGAAATAGACAGGATACGAAACGTGCATGTATGTGAAAAAGTTGGAGTAGCTTCAGTGACAAATAATATTAGAGAGAGTTGCCTTAGATGGTTTGGTCATGTAAAATGGCGGCCTTCCGATGACCCTGGTCATGTAAAATGGCGGCCTTCCGATGACCCTGTTAGGAGAGTAGATGTATTAGATTTGACCTATATTAATAAAGGTAGAGGTAGACCTAAAAAGATTTGGTTAGAAAATATTAGAAATGATATTTCTTTATTAGATTTGAATGAGAATCTGACTCTTAACTGAACACAATGGAGAAAAAGGATTCATGTAGCCTGCTCCACGTAGCATGTGTGTGTGTGTTAGAGAGAGAGAGAGAGAGAGAGAGAGAGAGAGAGAGAGAGAGAGAGATTTTAAAGCACAGAAAGGTTATCTATTAATTAAATAGAATCCCATGCTGAATGCTTCAACTTATAATTTAGGTGGAATGAAAGATTCTAGCTACAATGTTTGGACAACTTCTATTGTGTGGCGATTCATGTGTACAATAACATCATTTTGTTGAGGTGCATAGATGCTAGATTGCTGAGAAATAATTTCCCTTTTTTGAAGAGAGACATGAAATTCAAGTTACATATATTCACCTCCAAAATCAAATCTTATGTTGGAGGAGGATGGAGTTTTAACATAGGATACAAACTTCTGAAAGACAGTTAATACTTCATTTTTTTGGTGAATATAATAATTTTAGGTATCATTTTTTTATTTCATTGATGGTTGTCTGATAGGAAATACTTGAGTTCGCAAGTAACCCTAAGGGAAATACTTGAGTTCGCAAGCAATCCGAACACTAATTGGTAAAAACAACGGGGAAACACAAGAGCTTTGATGCACAAAACTCTCCAGAACAGTAGATTGCACTATAGGAAGACAAACAAGATAAGAACAAAGCAAAGATACAAGTGATCCTCAATTCGAGAGGAGGATTGTTATCTCTCAATCTCTAGACAAGGAATCTAGAGCCCAAGACACCCAAAAAACTACAAGAGAAACAAATCTAAGCATGCCTTTACCCTTCCCTTTCATACCTATTTATAATCCTCAGCCCTAGCCCAAACTGCCCGTCCCCTTGGCTAAAATACATTTTTTTAAATTAATTCAAATAGTCGTGGGCCCTGATGCTAGGTGGCAACTCAAGGGAGGCTGTTTGAACCGCCTCCTGTAAACCATTGCCGGCCCAGGTGGCCGGCTGGGTCGGTTCTGGATGAACCTACCTCTCAAAGGTCTGTTCTGGATGAACCGACCTATCAATACCGCCTTCCCTAAGAACTACCTTGTCCTCAAGGTGGAATAAAGGAAACTGATGCTTTACCCACTTATACGGTTCCCAAGTCTCCTCATAATCTAGGAGATCCTTCCACTTGATTAACACTAACTTTATCCCTCCCTCTCCCTGGCACACCCCTTATAACTCACAAGGTTCCAAAATCACTTCTAAGTCTTCTATTAAAGTGATTTATAACTCGGATCCGACTGAACTATCTCCAATAGCTCTTTTCAATTGAGACACATGGAAAACTCGGTGTATAGTTGTTTTTGGTGGTAGCTTCAGCTGATAGTCTACCATCCCAATTTTCTCCAATACTTCATAAAGTCCAAAGTACCTTGGAGCGAGTTTCTCATTCCTTCTGTTGGCCATCGTCTTTTGCCTGTAGGGTCGGAGTTTTAAGAAGACCTCCCCAACTTTTAGCTGGACGTCCTTCCTATGTCCATCAACTTGTTGTTTCATAATCTGTTGAGCTCTCAGAAGGTGTTTCTTTAGTTCTTCTAACACTGTCTCTTTCCTCTAAGTATTCCTCTATTGAAGACACTGGAGTGCTGTTACTCCCAAAGTGCACCAACTAAGGAGGATCCCTTCCGTATAACACCTTGAAGGGGGTCATCCGAGAAGTAGAATGATAAGAGGTGTTGTACCAATATTCTGCCCATGACAACCATTTGGCCCATAGCTTATGTTTCTCCGACACGAAGCACCTCAGATAGGTCTCCATGCTCCTCTTAACCACTTCTGTTTGGCCATCTATATGTGCATGGTAGGCAATACTCCTCTTTAGAATTGTTCTCTATAATTTGAACAACTCCCTCTAGAAATGAAAAAAAAACTCCCTCCAGAAATGGCTGAGAAACACCTTGCCTCTATCTGATACTATTTCTTCTGGCACTCCATGTAATTTGACTATCTCACTGATGAAAGTTGTTGCCACTGTAGTTGCGGTGTAAGGGTGCCGTAAAGGAAAGAAGTGTGCGTACTTGCTGAGTCTGTCCATCATTACCATAATGACTGTGAATCCTTTTGATCTTGGGAGACCATCTATAAAATCCATGGACACTTCCTCCCATACCTTGTTTGGATGTGCCAAGGGTTGTAATAGTCCTCCTAGAGCCATTGCCATATATTTGTTTTTTTGGCACACTTTATACTTTGCTATCATTTCCTCAACATCTTTGTACATCCCCTTCCAATAAAGTTCGAATGCCAACCTTCTATAAGTCTTTTGGACCCCTGAATGTCTTCCAATTGCACTGTCGTGGAACTCCTACAATAAGTGGGGAATGTATATGGAGTTTCGTGGCATCATAAACCTGACTTTATGCAAGAGTCTCCCACCCTAAAAGGAGAACTGCAATGTCCATTTTATTGATTAATTGAATGTTATCTGAATCTGTTTTATGCTTTTTGAATTTAATATTCAAATCATCGATATATGAGAACCTTGTATTTATTTTGCAGCATCTAGTTCTATAGTTCTTCATTCACAAGCATTATCTATTATAAAATTCAATGGGTTTAATTATTCTGAATGGAGTGAACAAATTCAGTTTCATTTGGGAGTTTTAGATCTGGATTATGCACTTCATAATGATAGCCTACTGCTCAAAGGTCTTTTCATGAAGCTTGGGAAAGATCAAATAGACCAATCCTAATGTTTATGCGAATGACTATAGCAGACATTATTAAACCAACCATTCTAATAACTGATAGTGCTAAAGAATTTATGAAGTCTGCGGAAAATGTATCTCAATCTGAGTCTGCTGATAAGTAATGTGCTGGGACATTAATGAGTATGCTAACCACCATGAAATTTGATGGTTATCGTACTATTTATACGCTCATTATTGAAATGACTAATATAGCAGAAATATTGAATATCATGGGAATGAAAGTGAGTGAAAACTTTCTTGAGCACTTTATTATAAACTCATTGCCTCCTGAATATGGTTCATTCCAAATTAACTATAATACTATTAAGGATAAATAGAATGCGACTGAATTATAGAGTATGTTTATTCAGGAGGAATTAAAGCTTAAGAAATAAGGAATTCACTCAATTAATCTATTGGATCAACCATTTTTTAAAAGAAAATCATGAAAGAAGAATCCGAAGGACAATTAAGGACACCTAAAGCCTAATATGTCATCTTTCCAAATCCAAAAGGAGCCAAAGAATGATAGATGTCATTTCTGTTACAAGCTTGGACACTATCTGAAAGATTACCTGAAACGTAAAGCTTGGTTTGAAAAGAAAGGTAAGCCTAATGCTTTTATATGTTTCAAATCAAATTTGGTTGAAATTCCTTATAATACTTGATGTATTGATTCTAGTTGTACTACATATGTTTCAAATGTGATGCAGAAATTTCTTACGATCCAAACCATAAAGCCAAATGAAAAGTTTGTCTTCATGGAAAATAGAGTAAAAGCTCAAGTGGAAGCCATTGGAACATATCGTTGAATTTAGACATTGGCATCATTTAGATTTTTTTCAAACTCTTTATTTAGTTTCTGATAATTAGCGTATCCTGTTTATTATGTTGTGTAATGTGTATGCATAAATGTTTATGTGAATATTGACAGGATTTGTCTTTTATAAAAACATATTGTTGGACCATTATGAGTATATCTTATTATACTTCATATTAAATATAAGATTATTATCGTGATACATGGAAGAAAATGCATCGAACTAATGGTGTATAACCGTCCATATTTTTGAATTATTGAAATTTAATTATTTATATTTAAATTCTATTGGTCAAAAAGAGATAATTTGATCAATCGTTTATGAATCGTTTGATCAAATAAGTTTTATGAGCAGCTATTATAACTAATCCATATGAAATAGTTATCAGTCCTCTCTCTCTCTCATTATGGGAGTTAGTTTGTTTCATAGAAAATTAACTCATGAAAGAAGAAAGTGAAAGGGAAAAGGGAGATAAGCCGTAGTTCAGAATTAAACAAATTTATCATGAATCAAGGTATGTTTTCTTCCGATTAAAAGCTTGTGAAAATAATCTTGTTAAAGATCTTGTGGATTTAAGATTTATCTAAATTCATTTTTTCATTTCGATTTCTTTTACATAATTTGGAATATGAGTTCTTGCAAGAGTTAGAGAGCTCATTTTTTTAATGTTGCGAGTTCTTATAAGAATTAGAGAACTTAAATCTTACATATTGCACCCAAATTTGTCCAAATTACCGGCATGATGTCGTTTGAGAAATCACCTAACAAGCAAATTTCTCTAATATATCCTGGAATGTAATGGGTGCGGTTCAGTTTGGATACGAGATTGGTGTGAAACATGCTAGGCTTGAGTACATCAGAGATGAGATACTAAGCTTGGAAAACTCATCAGAGATGAGATACTAAGCTTGGAAAACTCAAGGATGCCTGACTACGAGGTGCTATTGGGATGACATCGTGGGACGTAGATCTAATTACTTAAGCCTTGAGAAGTCTCCTATGAGAGATGCAAGTGCCAAGTGCGAAAATAGATTGACATAAGAGACGAATACATCAAATGTCAAAAATCTATCTAACAAGGAATTTACAATTGTATTCTAAACATGAAAATATTTATAGATAGTATTAGAGAATAAAGAATAATATGTATTTATACTATACAATATGGCATACTTGTAATATATCTTATCTCTATGACATAAACGGATGGTATCAGAAAGCCTATATATAGTCTGTACTAGTGTAAGGAAAGGACATGAATAAACATCTCTTCTTCTCCCTCTCGTCATCTGTCTTTCCCATCGGTTCTATTCAAGAACCGGTTGCTCTTCAAGAGCTTGCTGCTCTTCATGGTATCAGAGCGGGATTGACGGAAATCTCCGCAAGATGGCCAACTCGGCAGTATCTCAACTCGAAGAACATATGGATCCTGCAACTCTCGATGATGCGTTCATTCCATCATCTCTGAAATTTGTAGTTTCAAATCTGAAGAGCATTGTTCCAACGCAACTTTCTACGGAAAACTATCGCTCTGGCGCTCTCAGATCATCAAACTACTATACACAAACAGGTTTGAAAAGTTTCTTGACCCTCTCTTTCTACCTCCAGACAGACGGCTCCAGCAAGCGGATGGATCAAAGATACACACAATGGATCCTTACCAATCAGAACTTGGCAGCAGCTCTCTGTTTTACAATTTCTTCGTCAGTATTATCGTATATAGTCAATCTTGATTCTACTCCTGCAATTTGGACAGCTCTTGAAATACGCTTCCAATCTACAAACCGATCCAAGGTAATACACCTAAAGAATGAACTCCACAACGTCTCCATGAAAACCTCGACAATGACTCAATACCTCCCCAAAATCAAATCGGCCGTGGACCAAATAGCGGCTCCAGGATCAACCATTGACACTAAAGACATCATTCTTTATATCGTAAATGGTCTACCACCATCATATCAAGCATTCAAGACAACAATCCGAACTATGCTTGCTTCGATAAGCCTAGACAATCTTTATCCTATTCTGCTCAACGAAGAAGTTAACATAGCGGCGGACGCCGCTTGTATTGCTTTGCCGGCTGATTCAAACCTAGCCCTTTACTCTCAAAGGGGTTGAGGTAGAAAAATAGAGAAAGGTCCTCACAAAATACCTGCATATAACTAAATCTCAATCTGACTCGGGCACGATATGTCAGATATGCAGCAAGAAGGGTCTTTCCACATCAAACTATTGGCATCGGCTGAACATGCAATATGTCCCAAACTTCAATCAACAACAAATTGGTATCTTGATTCCGGGGCATCATCTCATCTCACTAACGCTTTGTACAATCTTTTCATCGCCACTCCATATCAAGGGTTGGACAATATAACCATAGCAGATGGAAGATTGGTTCAAATTGCCCACTCTGGTACAGGTCTGTTACCGACACCATTCCGTAAGCTCAATCTTGCTCAGATCTTTCACATTCCTGACCTTCAATACAATCTTTTATCTATCTCGAAACTAATTAAAGATAATAACATGTCTATTATCTTTGATCCTAATGCTTTTACATTTAACGATATTCAAACTCAGCAAGTTTTTCTTCGCGGACCTTGCCATGATGGATTGTATTCGATCCAAAATCTGCTCTCTTCCTTCGAAGTCGACGCTCACGGCTACCACCGTAAGTCCTATTCTTTGGCATAATCGGTTGGGTCACCCGCATAGAAGGGTACTTGATCTTATTTCCAAATGTAACCTACATCTTAAAATAGATTCCAATTCTGTTTCTTGCCATTCTTGTAATGCCTCAAAAGGACACAAATTACCTTTTGAGAAATCTGTAAACCGGCAAAATAATCCATTGCAGCTTGTTCATTATGATGTTTGGGGTCCATACCCGGTTGACTCGATTCAAGACTGCAAGTATTACGTGCTATTTATAGATGATTTTACTCAATTTACATGGATATTTCCTATGAAACATAAATCCGAAGTTACCAACATATTCATTAACTTCAAAAACTACATTGAGAAATTTACGTCTTATCAGATAAAATGTCTTCGAGGGGTGAGAGAGTGAGAGAGAAGATTTTAGGGTTTACTCCCTATCTGCTTCCTGCCGTTTTGTCCCCCTCTTCTCTCCTCCTCTTTCGGCTCTGTCGGAGGACCACCATCATTTTTTATGGCTTCTCCTCCTCCTCCTTTGGATTTTCCACCTTTGCCTTCTTCTTCTAGCGGGGATCTTTCCTCCCCGCAATGCCTTTGGAAATATTTTTTCGCTCCTTCCGATCCTTCTCCCTCGGATCTTCATTTTTCTTTTCATCCCTCTGAACCATAAATAATTTCTTTTTCTGGTGAAAAGCTGGCTAAAGGAGCGGAATCTTGGAGCCTCAGCTTGGTTAATTATTCTATTGGGCGTTGGCCCTTCTACGAAGCGCTGCTTGGTTCCATGAAGAAATCTTGGGCTCTAAAAGGCTCGGTACAACTGCTCTCCCTTAATGATAGATTCTTCCTGCTCCGTTTCACTTGCTCGGAAGACTGACATGGTATGGGCCAAAGGTGTTTGGTTCTTATTAGGTAAGCCATTTATCCTCCAAAAATGGCATCCCAAGTTTAAACCCAAGAAAGAAAATTTCTCATCAGTTCTGATTTGGATCAAGATCCATGACCTGCCATTAGCTTGCTGGAACTCTGAGGGTATATCTAGAATAGCTAGCAAAGTCGGGGTTCCCTTGGTGGCTGACAATTTGACCACTCAAAGAACTCGCCTAACTTATGCAAGAATTTGTGTTCTAGTAGATAGCGAGTTCACCTATCCTGACGATTAAGCCAGATTCACCTATTGAAGAAATCGGGAATCCTTATGCTGCTGTCTCTAAAGAGTATAATAACAGAGGTAGAAGCTTCAGTAAAAAACCCAAAAGTCACAGAATTCTTGATGCCCATCTAGATAACACTTCGCAATCACATATTCCTATCCAGGATCAGAATTCCTCAATTCCTCACTCTTAAAATCTGCACATCAACCCGCACTCTAACAGTTTAGGACTGCAGCTCCACTATCAACCTCATTCCCCTACTTCTATGGAAAACAGAACCTTTATAGAACCTGTCCAACTAGCTTCTGATGTTGGGAAAGTCCTTCCCGAGCCCACATCTATACCAAATATGAATTCCCCAAAATGTGGAAGATAACCCAATCACACACATTCAGCTACCTCATCACAATTTGCCACCTTCTGGGGTCATCTCCCGAACAAATTTGATGTTCTACAGCAGCAGGAGGATTCCCATTCCTCTTCTGAAATATTGGTCATTGGAGATATGTCTGAATCTAGAAAGAACTCAAAAGGGAAGCAATGTCAAGCTTCTAGCTTTGTCACATTAAAAAAACCCACCCGGGAGAAGCAAGGTAAAAAGCCTCCTCCTTACCCTGGTTCTTGATGGTTTTGCCCACTATAGCTATTTGGAATATCAGGGGTTTTAATTGCCCTGATAAAGTTTTGTGTTGCAAACGTCTGGTTGAATCATTTAAACTAGATATGCTTTGTATATTGGAGAATAGAATACGTCATTCTTCCCTTCAAGAACCTTTTTTTGAATCATCACACACAATTTTCTCATCTGAAAGTAGTTGCCATAATTTTGCTCTTTCGCCTTCTGGCCGCATTTGGGTGAAGTGGAGCTCAAATAAAGTTCAGTTTCAACCCACTATTGTCTCCCCTCAACTTATCTCGGGCATGGTCTCTGTTGGTTGCTCGGTTAAGTTTCATCTCTCTGTTATATATGCCTCAAATAATAGTGACGAGCGCCAAGCCCTTTGGGCTCTTATCTTGCAATCTGCTTCTTTTACTAATGTACCCTGGATTCTTATGGGAGATTTTAACTGTTGCCGGTTCACTTATGAAAAGCTGGAAGGTACTCCTCTGACTACCAGAAGTCTTTCCGACCTCAACTCTATGATTTTTGATAATGGCTTAGACGATCTTCCATCAGTTGGTTGCAAACTTACCTGGTATAATCAACGTTTGGATGCTCCTATACATATTAAACTTGATAGAGCTTTGGTCAATGAAGCTTGGCGCTCCTCTTTTCCAAGTGCTTACTGCTCCTTCCAGAGCCCCTCTTACTATGATCATTGTCCAATTGTTTTGCATCCTGGTGAGATTAAAAAATCAAATCATAGATTCCTTTTTAAGAACTTCTGGACCAAACTGGATAATTATTGGGTGCTGCTTCTTGAGATTTTTTCTAAGCCTTAATGTGGCAATGTTCTTATCTCCCTATGTAATAACCTTAAACAGCTTAAATGTATTATCAGAGAGGAGGCCTGAGCATACTCTTCTTCCATTAGTTCTCACCTTGATGAACTTCACAAACTCCAAATGTTTTGGATGGACAAAATCCAAGCTGACCTTTACAATCCGTCTCTTAATGCTTCCCTCAAAGATATAAATTCAAGAATTTCACATTACACTAGCATGATGGCTGATTGGGTTATTCAAAGGGCTAAAGTTATGGAAATCTCTTTATAATTCTGCCCAGGTTGCCAAGTCTTTCTTTAAATTTAGAATTTCTGCTAATGCTCCCATCTCTTTGCACTGGGATCACTAGTGTAATGATGCCACCCTCTCTGAATATGATGAGGGGATTCATTTTCTGAATGCTACTCATTGGGACACCCCTCTTAATGCCTTAATTACGGGTAATTGTTGGGATCTTCCTGAGTCCCTCCACCCATCTTTAAGGAAAACTATTTTTGATATTTGCATTCATGACAGCTCTGTCCCTTGCTTAATCTGGGATAATAATGCTGTAGGCACTTTTAGTGAGTGCATAAAAGGTTTTTATAAACAGGAGTCCATCTCCTCTTGGGCAAACTTGATCTGACATACAAAATATGTATAGAGGTTTTCGATTTACTCTTGGATGGCTGTGGTGGGAGCTTTGAAAACTGCCGATGAGTTATTTAAACTTAATATTTTAGTTCCTTCAATTTGTGGCCTTTGTCACTCAGCCCATGGTTTATTTTAGTTCAATTTGTGGCCTTTGTCCTTTAAACTACTTCTCACTTGTTCTTTGAGTGCTCTTATTCATTCTCAATAATTACTTACATTATGCCGACAGCCCATGGTTTATTGCTTAGGCCTTATGTGTTGCAACTGTTAGAATGGATTGATGCTACATACAATTCTCAGCAGCCGGTTAAAAATTTATTCCTTCTTATTACTTGTTGTTCCATTTATTACATCTGGAAGGAATGAAATGAAAGAAGATTTGGGACTTCTTCTCATAGTATCACTACTACTGCAATTATCATTAAAAGAGCGGTTTTTGAGAAAGTTAACAAATGGAAGAACTCTACTACTCTGCTGGATCTGCTATAACTATGTCTTCTTCTTTGTCTTTGAGGCCCCTATGATGGATTTCGGTTTGCTTTGCCTGCGGGTATTGCCTTGGACAATGATGTACCCAATTGCAGGCCCCCTAGGATGGCCCTTGGGCAACCAGGGGAACTTGATACAACTGCTGATCTTATTCGAATTTCTGAGTCCAGGAAAAGATGGCTACGCAAGTTTGTGATGAATTCTGATGGATGAATTCTGGGTGCCTTAATGTTTTGGATTACCCCCTGTACTCTTTATTGTCTACTTTTCAGGAATCTGTTTTTGTTCTTTTGGGCTCTAACCGAGCCAGCCTCTCCTTTTTTGAGGCTTAAGTTTCATTTCATTACTTGAAATATTTCTGATTAATATACGCGCTTTGCCCAAATTTTCCAAAAAAAAGTATTCGTACTGATAGAGACACTGAATATACAAATCATTAGCTCACTATATTTCTCAATGATTATGGAATATCACATCAAATTTCCTTTCCCTACACGCCAGAACAAAACAGACTAGCCGAGTGAAAACATAGACATATTATCGAAACAACAAGAACTTTGCTCTTCTCTGTGTCTGTTCCCCCAAATTATTGGCCCGATGCTGTTCTAACATCGGTTTATCTCATCAATAGAAAGCCTTCACCCATCACAAATAACATCTCTCCTTTTGAAATACTCTACAGACGAAAACTCGATTACAATCACCTTCGCACATTTGGCTGTGTGTGCTTTCCGCTAATTCCCTCTCCTCTCCGCCACAAGTTGCAACTGAAAGCAAATTCACGTGTCCTTGGGTACTCAGACCATATAAAGGTTATAAATGTCTTAACATTGAAACAAACAAAATTTCATGTCAAGGCATACTACGTTCGATGAACAGACATTTCCATTCTCAAAGCAGACACCATTAACTCCTACCTTTGCTTATATCACTTCCCCATTTCTTCTCACACCAATTTCTACAAATTCTCATAAAAATACCACACAAAAATTGCAAGTGGTTCACTGTGCTCCTAACCCGACAACCACTGAATATGTATCGGTGGTACCATCTGCTCAACTTCCTGATGATCATCATAAAACACATCCGCATACCTCCTCACCTATTGTCCAAAACACCAACTCCTGTCATCCAATAGTAACTCGACGGCAACCAGGATCACTCAAACTGAAGTCAAGTTGAATCTCAATCATCATCAATTGCCTTCACCACAAGTTCCAGACACCACCACATATGCTGAGGCCTTCAAAAACATTGAGTGGAGAAAAGCCATGGCAGCTGAATTTTTTGCCTTACAAAGGCATGGAACCTGGACATTTGTTCAGCCCCCTCTAGAAGCATCTATTCTCGGGTGTAAGTGGACATACAAATACCATTCAGACAGATTTATCACTAGATACAAAGCCAGACTTGTTCTCAGGGAAATCATCAAAAATACGACATAGATTACAACGAAACATTCATCATTGTAGCAAAGCTACCCACCATTAGAATCTTTCTAACTGTGGCTTTATAGAACGACTGGTCAGTCCAACAACTGGATGTTGCAAATGCATTCCTTCACGAAAGCTTCTGGAAATGGCTACATGGTTCAGCCGAAGGGATTCGAAGACTCCACTCATCCTAATCACGTTTGCCTGCTTATTAAAGCTATATATGGCTTCAAGCAGGCTTCGCGACAGTGGTACAATACATTTACATCATATCTGGTCTCTCTTGGCTTCGAGCACAGCAAATCAGATTCATCTCTATTAATTTTAAAGCAGATGCAAGCCAACATATTTCTCCTCATATACGTGGACGATATTCTCATAACATGGGACACTCAAGACGCAATAAAGAAGCTTCTTGATCAGCTCAATCTCAAGTTCGCAATGAAGCACTTAAGCGAAGCCCACTCTTTTCTCGGCACACAAATAAAACATCAGGGTCCACAATACTTTCTATCACAAGAACAATATGCCTACTCTATCATTCAGCAAGCCAATTTGATCAAATGCAACTCGGTATCAAATCCAACATGTACGAAATTAGCTACCATTTTTCAAGACAATTCGGTCATCTCCGATCCCAGCACCTATAGGAAACTAACATGACCGCTACAATACTTGACTCTTACCTATCCTGACATTGCTTATAGTATAAACTTGCTCTCTCAGCATATGCATGATCCCCTTCCGCAACATACATACCTACTAAAAAGGCTTCTTCGCTACATTAAAGGTACTATTGACTATGGTTTACCAATTACAAAAAGCAATCTGACTCTTCAATCCTTCTCCGATTTAGATTGGGTGGGGGATCCTATTTCAAGAAAATCTACATCAGGGTGCTGTTCTTTTTTGGGCAACATGTTAATCTCTTGGAGGGTTAAGAAACAACATACAGTGGCTAGATTGTCCACATAATCGAAGTACAGAGCACTTGCGGCTCTCACAGTAGATATTATTTGGCTTAAAAGAGTTATGGCTGATTTGGTATAAATTCAGATCAACCGACAGATCTTTTTTGTGACAATACTTCTGCTATCGCACTAGCAAACAACTCGATATTTCATGCCCGAACAAAGCATATAGAGATTGATTAACGTTTCGTTTCTGATCATATCAACAACAACAACATTCGTCTGCTTCCAATTAGCACTATTGATCAAATAGCCAACATCTTCACCAATCTTTTATCAACACCAAGATTTCTTCAGCTTTGACTCAAACTAAGTGTCATACAAGACCCATCAGTTTGCAGGGGAATATTAAAGAATAAAGATAATATGTATTTATATCATACACTATGACATACTTGTAATATATCTCATCTCTATGACATAAATGGCTGGTAGCAGAAAGCCTATATATAGTCTGTACTAGTGTAAGTAAAGGACATGAAATAAACATCTCTTCTTCTCCCTCTTGTCATCTGTCTTTCTCATCAGTTCTATTCAAGAACCGGTTGCTCTTAAAGAACCTGCTGCTCTTCAGATATCCTATTTTAATTCACAATTTTGATAGTCTTATTTAGCACAAGATATTGATGTGTGCATCTGACTGATAATACATACCAAATTTTCTTTTATAGTGTGAAATTTAACTATTGCTGAAATTTTATATTCACTAGTGATTTTTGTGTGTATTTTAGATTTTGTTTACTTTTGAATTAATTTTTTGAATCAAAGTGGGTTTCTTAATTTTACATTAAAAAAACTGATTTTGTTGAAGTTAAGAGTTGAACCTGCTGCTCTTCAGATATCCTATTTTAATTCACAATTTTGATAGTCTTATTTAGCACAAGATATTGATGTGTGCATCTGACTGATAATACATACCAAATTTTCTTTTATAGTGTGAAATTTAACTATTGCTGAAATTTTATATTCACTAGTGATTTTTGTGTGTATTTTAGATTTTGTTTACTTTTGAATTAATTTTTTGAATCAAAGTGGGTTTCTTAATTTTACATTAAAAAAACTGATTTTGTTGAAGTTAAGAGTTGTAATATGTAGAATATTATTTTTTATGTTGTCATTGTCCCTAAAAAAAGTAAAATAAAAATAAAAAAAATAAAAATGTTGTCATTGTCCCTTTTATCTTAAATTGCATTGCTTATTTTAGACCTTTAACCACCATCTTGTATCATCTCTTGTTCAATGTTTTATATTATGGGCTTTTAGGCTATATGACACCCATCATTTTCTTTCACATATGATTATTCAAAGAATACTTATTTATTCTATGCTGATAGAACAAAGGATTCTTTTAGAATTCAATCTAGGAACCTCTTTAAATATTTTTCTGCACATTCATTTATATGTTCTCCCAGATTGCTTAGTTTCACTGAATAGGTCTTGTAAACATTAAATTCAAAGTGGCTTGTTATTGATATGTACCTAAAATTTTCTAGTTTTAATTAGACGTCAATTATTTTATTTCATAAACTTCTATTATTAAACATTATTTGATATTTAGGGACCATTTGGTTGCAAGTATTTAATATAGACATATTTCAAATGCAGTCTAAATTTGATATACTATATTTTAATATCTAATTATTGTTTGGTTGATCATAAAATAAAGCCACGAAATTCATTTTGTGTTTGGTTGGATACAAATGAAAATCATTTATAGGGCATAGACATACCAATTACAGGGATGATGCAAACGGAAGGGACAACACAACGGTAGAGATGCACTGTGGTGGGTCATGGGGTTAATCTTAGGCATAGTTGAAGGTGTGGGGTTTGCTAATGGGGTAGCAGGTACATGGCGGTGTCCTAAGTGGTGATGAGGTTGCAAAGCACAAATGTCACGGGTTCACGTAGGAGCGGGGTTGTCACCATTGTTGTTGCATACAGCTTGCAGTGAGGTCGACATCTACTTTGTGAGCAATGTATATCAAATTTGCCTGATTTGACCAAATTTTAAATGCACCAAAAATAGGCTAATGGGGGATTTCAAATTATCTAAATGTTATTTTGTATTTGTTTTTATTGCAACCAAATACCTAAAATCCTCAAATGCTCTTGTATTTGTTTTATGGTACACCCATAATACGCTTGATCAAATAGCCATTTAATATATTTAATTCACATAAGAACATTAATATGTTATTTTAAAATATTGCAGTGGAATATATACATTTTTTGGGAATAATGAGGGCCAAGACCCAAAAATTCATTGACTTATAAAGAGAGAGTTATTATGGCAGAAGCCACCAGGCAACATAATGGTTAAAATAAAGAAACTATTGAGCTGGAAAACAAAAACCTATAAAACTTTTAAGCTCAATATGGGAATTGGGAAAGAAGAACACTTCAAACATTCCCAGAAAAACAGAACTAACATAACTGAAATATGCCTGAAGAGTTGCCAAAAGGAATAAAAGCTGATGCCTGTCAAAAATATGGACTCAGAAGAATTAAATGCGACAACCAATTAAGATTTCATAGCAGACAGAATGCTCAAAAATAGTAAATTCCCCCAGTTGCTAAAGATGGCCGTCCAAGAGGGAAGCTGCAAAATCTGTCAACAGGCCCACAAATAAATTCTTCATCATAGTCCAGTTCATCATGAAGTCAGAAATGATATACTTCCCACATTCAAGGAAAGAGCTCCAGAAGACTCAAAATCCTTCAATTTCTTGATCTTAACCAAAATTGCCTTTTCAATGTGATGCCAAACCGTGAAAGCACATTTAATCTCAAATCCAAATCTTCTACCATCTCTTTCTCTCCAAATGAAATATAGAGAGCAACACAAGGCAAGCTTGGATGCATTAGTAGCATTTTTGGAGTCCTTGTAGCGACCAAATATAAATTTGAAAGCTTGATGAATGTTTGACCTAAGCAGAAATGTTGAGTGGGAAGGTAGGGCTGCAAATGAACCGAGCCGAGCCGATTATGTGAGTGTTCATGTTTGTGTTCATTTAATATCAGCTTGTTCAAGTTTGGTTCATGTTTGTTCGAGCTTTAGCGTTTGTGTTCATGTTTGGTTCATTTAAATTAAGGAGTGTTCATGTTCGGTTCATGTTCAGTTTATGTTTGTTCGTTTAGTGTTTATCGAGCTTGTTCGCGAACATATTTAACGAATTTTTTTAACTATCAAATAAACATGTTCATGAACACATCTATAAACAAACACATTAATAATAAAATCAATTGTCTATGTAACAAAGGTAATGCTTATTTATATTGATTAGTTCTATAGTCAAATAATAATTATTTTTATCGAGCTTATTCACTAGTTCAAAATCGAACATGAATCGAGCTTTTATCGAGCTTCTTATCGAGCTTAATGTCGAGCTTGTTCACGAACTTCAAATGATGTTGTTCGCGAACATAAATGAGCCGAACGCATTAGTGTTCAAGTTTGTTTATTTAAGAATCGAGTATTTAAAATATTGTTCAAGTTTGTTTGTTTAGTTAATTAAACGATTGCAAACGAGCTTTAGTCGAACCGAACAACGAGTAGCTCATCGAACGTTTGGTTCGCTTGCAGCCCTATGGGAAGGGATGATTCCAGTGACAACTTTGAATGAAAATTCACATTCAAAGAATAGGTGGGGGAAACATTTTAGGGTAAGCAAAGCAGAGAGGACAGGTAGGATTTACCAGCAAGTTCCTTTTAATCAAAACATCAGCTAAGTCCACCACATGTAGCCAACCAAGCCAACCAAGCATAAACAGAAAATCTCAGGGAGTATTTATCATGCAATATGTTTTTAAACCAGGCAACAGGAGAATAGTTATCATACGAAACAGCAGGAATTTTTTTTTAAGGAAGGATTAGTTAAGTTCCGTCAACGAACCTGCTCATGGCTGCTATCATGATTGTCAACCGAGGAGATAAGAGCAGTAACAGCCATTGGCCACTCTGATGGGATTCACCAGGAACCGTTAGTAGTAATATTTGAGGTAAATAAATATTCAGAAGCTGCAACAAGATGAGTATCAGGGGATTTCTTCATGTAGTTCCCATGAAGCTACGGATCCCACAAAGTAGAAAATTTACTAGCTACATTTATAAAGAAATAAAGGTGTGGCTTAATAATGCTTGCTGTTTTAAAAATATTTTTCCATAATAATGTGCAGGACCCAAACTTATGATTCCACACAGATATATATTTGTATTTCCACCAATTAGTGAGAATAGAATCGTTGTGAAGGAATCTCCAAACTATGCCACAATTGTAGGCGAAAACAATATCATTGTGAGCAGGAATATTAAAGCCCCATACCGTAGAGGTTTGCAAGTATTCTTTAATGGAATCAGATGAGTCGTTTTCTCATTAATATCACCAATGAAAAGAAATCTAGCACTTACCTTGTTGATGAATTTAATGCAGGCTTTAGGTAACATTGCTCCCCTAATCTAGTATCCAATGGTATTTCATATGTTAAATCTGAGATATTGAAGTCTCCCAGTCAGAGAGGGATTTAATTTTGAAGTTGCAATGAGAGCAATATCATGGGTGGAAGTAAATGTTCATTGATTAGTGATAATCTCCTTGATATAGTTGTGGTTTCTCCTTCCCTTAATCTTGCCATAAGGAAATTTAAGGTCTTCTCCTTTGTTTAACCACTTAGATCTGCCTCTTTGAATAACCCAAGAGGCCCAATCAGCACTATCGTTGGAAAGCTTATCTCCCAAAATTTTAGCCAATGCATTAAGTTGAGGATTTAGGGGATCAAATGACTGATGCTTAAAGCATGCACCCTGTTGGAATTCTCGGAACTTCAAAGATTTGATGAGAAGATTATAGGAGCATCAATCCACTTTCCTGATTCTAGATTTGAGCTTGCTTAAAAAGGAGTAAAGATAATGTATAGGGTCCCCATTATGGGGTTCAATAAAGACACTATGGGGCTGTTTGGTTGGCTGTAAAGTGAGTGCAGTGTAAAGTAAATAATTGGGCTATTTGGTTATCTGTAAAGTGAATGCAGGGGAACTATTTTTTATGTTTGGCTGGGTGTATGTAGAGTAAACTAAAATCAGAGGCCATTTGGATGAGATATTCAATTGAGCAACTAGTGTGCATATTCCCAAATTAAATTTATTTTCCATATTGAAGTCGCACAATCGATCAAACACATAAGACACACCTTGCAGCTACAGGTTCCTGCATGGGGTGGTCCGGCCATCCTGCGGCTCAAGGTTCCTGTACGGAGTGACGTACATTGCGTTGCTTAGAAATGTAAAGGTATACCTTGGAGCAAAGGAGCGTCTCATCCAGGTTGCCGCTTCGATCAGGCTAGCTTCATCCACTGCTTCGAAGCGATACGGGCGAATCAGAAGAATCGTCTGGTGGAGATAAATGGAATTCAGGGCGGTCGTCCCGGAGGCGAATGACAAAGGTGGAGCAGAGATTCTCCGCGCTATTTGCAGCAACGGCCGGCTTCGTCAATTTTGAGCGAAGTCAAACAAAAATGGAAGAGCCAAAGAATCGAATCCGCATGCAAGCAATGAAGTCAAACAACAACGGAGAAATAGAGAAGATGAAAATCAAATTGTGGACGCCTCCTAAAGAGTGATGTCGAGTAGAAATGAAGGTGCCAAATAAGATATTGTCCTATGAATTCCTTTCTTGCTTGATTTTGAGTGGGTTTACTTTACGCCAAAAATGAATTAAAGCGGGAATTCTGAATACACTGCGAAATTATTTTACCTCTGTGGCCAACCAAACACCAAATAGTTAAAAAGCAAAGCATTTTTTATGCATTGCATCAACTTTTCCTCCAACCAAACAATCCTGAAGTAAAACTTCCCAAAAAGAAAAGTTGCTTATGTAGTTTTTAAATAGGAAACGATGATTTAATTTGCAGTTGGAAGTGGTGAGAATAATCATGGGCGAATGATCTGAGCAATTGGGAGATTACTCCCATAACTTATTGTTTACCCCCACTTTATCTTGAGAGAATCTACAATAGCTAAAGTTTCCCAGAATACCCCAAGGAATCTTAAGATTATAAACTCGAGAATTAATAGCTCTTAAGGAGTTCCATAAACTAGATTTTCACCATAGGAATTCGAGGCGTAAACTGCTGTGAGCATAAAAGTTTTAGTCCAACCAAATTTGACTTTCCCATGGATAAACTGAGAGGTAGAGAGGATGGAAGTGAAGTTGACATGATCATATTTCCATTTCAGCCAAATTCTGCTAAAAAGATGTCGCTTTTTCAGATTTAAATTCTTCCAATATAAGTATCATATGTTATTCTAATTGACAGGACAGGAGGCATCGAAGGAACCGGGCTGGTAGCAGTGAAATAGACTCCCAGCGAGATAACTCTGATACGGACAAAAGTGATAACCCAGATTCTAAGCCGAATCCCACAAGCAGCAATTCGAACAAGTAGGATGTTGGCGTTTGAGGGGAGATGTCATCTATTGTTTCGTTATTCTTTTAGCCTTGCAAGCAGTATTGTGTTTGCTTCCCCCGCAAAGTTCATACGTGAATTCTAGTCAAGGGCAGGGCATGTAGTCCAATCTCTGTATTTTTATTTTCTTTTTTCTCTGTTCTTTATTGCACTTTTAATTTAGATCAGGATTATATATTTTATGTATAAAGATTTTATAGTACCCAAAACACGTTGTACAGGGTAACGTTTGTAAGGGTTCAAATGGTGTTTGCTAAGATTGATTTGTGTTTCGTGTCATGGGAACTTAAATTCGTTGCCACTGCTAACCAAATGGATTCCTTCAATAAAAAAAAAAGAAAATAAACTGGAAATGGGAAATTTTATTTAAATATGCAAAATTAAATTTAGGAGAATTTGCATATATTTTACAAAATTTTTATATCTTGATATGTACTACTTTAGCTTTTAAATTAAATAAAAATATGCATGAAAAAATATATTTTATTTGAAATAAATTAATATAAGTGATTTTTTATTCGATTTCAAGATTATATATATATATATATATATATACACACACACACACAAAATTATGATATGTATGTACTTTCCTCTTAAATTTAATAGTGACCCTTATAATTAGTGTTTATATGAATAAGAGGAATTGGTAATGCTAAGCCAATGGAATTAGAGTTCCTTCCGGGTCAATAAGAAAAAAATTCTAAGTTGAGGGTCAGCGTTTAATTTGGGTTATTAAATTGATGGAGACTTTATTCCAATTCATGTTATACCATTGGAGAGTTTGTCTAGTAGAAAAGTATTAAAAGAAATATAGAGGGGAGATGATAAAAGATTACAAGTACTGTAAATGGTTTAGCTTTATAAGCTTATTAAAAGCAAAATAGAAAGAGCAGATGCCACTTTACATGCAGACTTGATCTCAGCCACTCATCAGTAACATAATAGATGAATCACTCACGCACACTTGCAAAGGCATATATACCTACCGTATGTATTCAGTGTGTGCAATGAGCTATTGTATTATACTATCTCCATCTTCTTCTTATTGCATACCGTATGTATTCAGTGTGTGCAATGAGCTACAATATCATCCATGGCTTCCTCCACCTTACTCCATAATCCGTCCCATGTGTGTTCCTTTGATACTCCCCATCTCATAAAGGATACAAATGTCTCAATCCTACAAACAACAAAATTATCATTTCTAGACACGTCATCTTTGATGAGTCCAATTTTCCATTCCAACAACCACAACCTCCCTCCATCAATCATGATCAACCTCATTATCATTCATTCCTCCTTAACCCCTTCATCCACCTCCAACACCACCACAACGCCATTACCCACTCCAGTAATATCAACGCCGCCAGCTCAAAACACTCCTGCCACTCTAGCACCCAATGAACCCATCCAAGCATCTCATATACCTTCTACTTCATCAACCTCAATCCCATCAGCCCATACATCACTCCATCTAATGGTCACCAGACTTTGTACTGCCTCATTAAAACCACACACAATACTCAATCTCCTTCATCAACATTCAAATCCCGACTACTACAACTCACTCGACTTAACTACCTACCTGGAAGCATCCAAACACCCACATTGGAGGTGGGCTAGGTAGCCGAATTTCTTGCACTTCAACAACGGGGAACATGGGATCTCATCCCACCACCACCTAATACATCTATCATGGGTTGTAAATGGACCTACCATACCAAACTACATGACAATGGATAAATTACTCGCCACAAAGCGTGTCTAATTTCTCAAGGCCATAAACAAAAATATGGAATAAACTACCCATAGACTTTCAGCCCAGTAGCTAAATTTCCCATTATCCGAGCACTACTGATCATAGTTCTCAACAAACAATGGCAGGTTCATCAACTGGATGTGTCAAACATGTTTCACCATGAAACTCTAAAGGACACAATCTACATGACAATACCAAGAGGATTTGAAGAGTCCCAACACCCAAACATTGTTTGCCTACTTTGGAAAGCTATTTATGGCCTTAAATAGGCCCCCCCAATTGTAGTTTCATACGTTCAATGATATTCTACTCATTTACATCAATGATATTCTAATAATAGGTAACAATAATACTATAATCTCTAACATTCTTTTGTATCTTTAGAAACAATTTGCCATGAAACTTGGGTCATGTCCACAATTTCCTTGGAATATCCATCATCAGCCTTCCAAACTCCCTCTTTTTATCCCAAATCCAATATGCCAAATCAATACTCACTAATGCAAGAATGCTTCTATGCCAACCGCTCGCCAACCCATCCTATACCAAAATTCCCAAGGACATTCCTCTAGACTTCCTCACATCCACACCCCATAAGCACCAACAAATTATAGGTTCCCTTCAACACCTGACTCTCACTAGACCAGATATTGCCTACCAAGTTAATCTATTATGCCAACATATGCTCAACCCTCAACCCATTCATGTTTACCTTCTTAAGCGGCTACTAAATTATATTAAAGGCTCCACACAATAAGGTCTTCCCATCTCCCAGGGACCTCTTCGACTGATCTTATTCTCTGCTATCAATTTGGCTAGGGATCCATCCATCAGACGCTCAACATCCAGCTATTATACATTTTGAGGCAACACGCTTCTCTCATGGAATGTCAAAAAGCAGCATACCATTGAAAGGACATCAATATCGTGCTCTGGCTATAGCTATAACATACATAATATGGCTTTGTCAACTTCTACAAGACTTCAATATCCACATTCAACAATCAATAGATCTTCATAGAGATAACACATCAGCCATGATTCTCGCCAATAACCCATGTTGCAATCAAGGATCCCTAATCCATGGTTTTGATGATGACAAAATTATTACTTTCTTCCTTGTATATTTTAGATGTTATTTTTGTCTGGGAGCACTAACATTTTAGGTAATATACACACTACTCAAGACAGCTTAAGACTCAAGACTGGGTAGAATAGGAAGTGAAAGAGTCTGTATTTTATATTTTTTTATTTTTCATTTCTTGAGTCTGGCCACAAAAGAGTGTATGTAAAGAGGGTGACCATGCACACACTCACACAGAGGGAGTTTATTTTTTAAAATATTTTTTTGATAAATCATACTGTATGATTTTAATTCATACTATACAATCTGTTGATTGAGAAATAGGCTTAGCGACTAATTAAAAGATTAATTTCTATGAACTAATCATACAGTACAATCTCAATCGTACGGTATGATCTTAATCATACTATACGATTTATTTCAATCTGAAAACCCTAGCTGCCAGAGTAATTTAAGTAAGATTTTAAATTTTGATTCTTTAACTATTCATACTGTATGATTACAATTGTACTGTATGATTATTTAAAATCTTGCTAAAATTGACCCCCATAATAGGCAATCAAATGGTGGTTAATTAATGATTCTTGATTCGTATTATACGATCCTTACCATACTGTACGAAGAACAGAGATGAAATTTGGTCATCCCACAGATCATACCAGACAGAACCACGATTTTTGTTCTAATCATATGGAATGATATTAATATCATACTAGATGAACTACTTGAAAATAATTAATCGTACTGTGCAAAATTATATAGTATGAGACGATCAACAGAGACGGCTTTTGGTCATCCCAGGATTCAACCCTTATGAATAAAGAAAATATAATAGATCGTACTAGACGATCTCTAGATCATACTATACATTGTGTTGAAAAATTATGAACTGTTTGTTCTCCTTTATACTGGACGGGACTAGTTTTAAACTGATCGTACAATACAAACTTTGATTGTACTGTACGAGTTGTGATGACTAATTTGAATTTTTAGGGTTTCTTGAAGCCTATTATAAAAGCAATCCTTTAACCTTTTTCAAAAAGATGTTAAAGGAGGAACTTGGCTGAAGGAGGAAATCTAAGAGGGAGCTTTTGAAGAAACTCAGAGCTTGTGAGAGGAAGGAGAAGGTGAGCTTGGGAGTGGGGGAGAAGGATTGTGAGGGGAATCACATAATCTGAAAAGAAAACAAAAATGTCATCAAAACAACTGGATTAAATGTAAAGGTCACAAATCTACTAAAGTTTCATCTGATATAATTGTCTTTGAGTACAAGAAGCCAATAAAGCTTTGAGATGACTTCCCCAATCTAAAGACTCTCGATCAAAGAAAAGGGTGAAGAGAAATACAAGTACAGAAGGGGCAAGCAATAGATAGAAAACCTTTTGGGCCAACTTTTCCTCAAAGTCATCTGAAAAAGAATCTTGATCAATCTGATCAAGATAAGGTATGACAACTCTCCTTTGATGAATTACATATTATTTTAGAAAATATTCATGATTCATATAAGAAGCTTAAGAAAATGCATGCTAGTGTAAATATTAAATTTTTAACTTTGTAAAAAGGCATGATAGTCTAATTATGAAGCACTCTACTTTAGATAATGATCATATGGATTTATTATATGAGTTTGATGCATTAAATAAGAAGCATATTGAGTTAACTAATCCACACAATTCCTGTAAACATCATATATTGAGCTAGAAAAAAGCATTTAAGGATTTAGATGAACTTGCATGTTAATTAGATAGAAGTGAACATGCATTAAAAGTAGATGTGGCAAGTTATGAACATGCAAATAAATTTTTACAAGCAAAATTACTGCACTTGAAAATAATAAAACATCACCTTTAATGGCTCAATGGTATAACTCCTCAACATAGCATGTATCACATAAACCTAGAAAGAGGCACCATCACAAACATTGGCTAGTAAACCCATTTCCTGGTTTTAGGTGTTACTCGTGTGGCATGTTAGGACACATAGCCCGCAGTAGCACTATCCATCATAGAACACATTTAGTGTGGAGGCCTAAATTGCATTCATTATAGCATAACATGCATACATTTCATTCATTCAAGCATAAGGTGGAACCCAAACTCACTTGGATTTCTAAAACTAACCTTTGAATGACATTATAGGGACACTCTCATAAAAAGCCTAATGAGAGTATGTGGTACCTGAATAGTGGCTGCTCGATGCATATGACTAATGATATAAAGAAGTTCATCATACTGGAGGCCAGGTCAAGAGGCAAGGTGATATTAGAAGATAACATCACTAGGAAAGTGGTGAAATTAGGTACATTTGGAAACTATAAACACCTTATGGTTGAAAATATTCTATTAGTTGATAGTTTAAAGCATAAATTTTTAAGCATTAGTCAACTGTACGATAAAGGCTTAAACATAAAAATTCTTTCTAATAAATACATGATTAGCCTAGATGATAAACTTATGTTAGAAGGAAAACAAATTAACATTATTTTCATGTTAGAGCTAAATTATATTGAATACTCAAATTCCTTATGTTTAAAAATAATAATAGATGATTCTTGGCTATGGCATGCAAGACTATATCATACGAGCATAAAAATACTTAGGAATATCACTCACAAAGACTTAGTGAGAGAAATACCTAAGTTAGACTTCACTAAGGACCACCTATGTGATGCATGTTAGGAAAGTTGCTATTTGCATGTTTTAAATTCTTGCAACTTGTATAGTTTTGATGATTCCAAATATTATTATTTTATGTGTTGTTATCTCCTAACATTTTTTGGAAGATTTGTTTTAGCTCTTGTGTGTACTAATATTTTAGGAAAATTGAACTCGAGACTACGAAGACTTCAAATCAAATTCAGCATGAGATACTTTGTGAATTTGAAGCTTGTACTTTTTATTTGAATTAAATTTGAGAGAGAGTGATTGTAAATGAGTGAATAAATTCACACACACTAAAGGAGATCTTGAAAAAGTTTTTGTACTGATCGTACAGGACGAACATTGTTCGTACGGGACGATCAGATCAGTTATCTCCTTGTAAGAGCAATGGAACGGACAGGAACTGAACTGAAAAATTTTTCTAAGTCATGATCGTCCAGACGAAATCATTTTCGTGCCAGGATGAGTTGCTCTCTATAAAAATTTCGTCCAGACGAAGTCTTGTTCTTCCAGGACGATGGGAACCGACTATGGCAGTTTTTGGCAATATTCTACAGTTTTCGGAACCAACTTTTGATATAACTGTTCGTACCGAATGAAATTTTTTCGTACGGGACGAACCTATTTCGTCCAGGACAAAATTGGTTCGTACAGATGCACAAATGGTTCGTACGGGACAATTTTTTATACAGTTCGTCCGTACTAACTCAATTTCGTACGGGACGATCCAGTGCGCAGAAAAACATATTTTTAGTAGTTTTTTGGACGGTTTTTCATGTCCTTTCTATATAAGGAGTCTTAGAAACTATTACAAGTGCCTTTGGAGTTGTTTTCTCTTGAGAGGGATAATTGAGAGTGAGAGTTTTAGAGAGATTGTAAGAGTGGAGAGTAAGAGATCAAGTGAGGGGTTTTTGAGGGATTCACAAGGTTACTTGAAGAAGAAGATCTCTTTGTTTCTTCCCATCTCCTTTGAAGGCTCTCAAGTAAAGTTCAACAAAATTGGTCCGGTTCTCTGCCGACACTTGGAGAGTGTAAAAAGACGACAAAGTGTATCTTTGACAGCCATTGTGTCTTCGTTCTTTGGGAGAAAACTAGGAGAGAGAACTTTAAAGGGAGAGAGGAAAGGGTGGAGTTTGAAAGGGAGAAGATCCTTGGAGGGGATTTCAAGGGTGTGTGGATGGGATATTCACACGGTTGCTCTGGCAAACTTGCACTTCAGTACCATCGAATTCAAGGGTCGTCTTGAGGGAAGTTTTGGCGAGAAGAAGATCTCTTTGGTGTCAAAAAACCCGGCTACTCCGCCGCACCGGGGAAGGTGAAAGTGATTTTGTACAGGCTTCTTCGCCTTGCTGCGGAGGCAAAAGGAGAGTCACTTTATGGTATTAGTGCAATACTCGGAGGGTGCCTCCGGGGAGTGGACGTAGGTCAAGGTTTGACCGAACCACTTTAAATCTGGTGTATTCTTTCTTATTTTTCTTCCGCATTTAATTTCATTGCAAGTTGTTTACTCTGGTTGAAAAGTTTATTTTTTAAACTTTAAATTTAACTTGCATAAATAATTAAAAAGGTTTTCTAAAAATCCAAGAGTATAAGTATAATTTTTAAATTACTAATTCACCCCCCCTCTTGGTTAGCCTTGGGACATTTAATTAGGCTTAACATCCTAATTCTTATTGAACGAGTTCCAACAAGTGGTATCAGAGCTTTGTTTCAAAATCATAAGTTTAGACTACTTTTTGAAAAATGAGTATGACTAATTTTAGAAACCATAAATTATTAGATGGATATTCGATTATTAGACCACCTTTATTTGAAAATATTTCTTTTGATTTTTGGAAAATTCGAATGTCTACTTTCTTGCAATCAATAGATTATCGAATGTGGCATATGATTCAAAATGGTTATTCAGTACCGTCACGTATTATAGATGGAATCAAAACTGATACCCCTTTTTCTTAATGGAGTAGAGTAGAACAAATTTATGCTGAATTAAATGCTAAATGTATGAATTATTTGTTCTGTGCTTTAAATTTGGAAGATTATATGAGAATCTCTACATGTACTACCGGCAAGGAAATTTGAGACAGTTTATGCATTACATATGAAGGTACTAGTGAAGTCAAGCAATCTAAGTTGAATTTTTTGATGCATGACTATGAACTCTTTAGCATGAAACCTTATGAGACAATCTTAGACATGTATACTAGGTTTATTCAAATTGTAACATCATTGCATGTTTTAGGTAAAGAATTTTCAAACTTTGAAATAGTCAATAAAATTCTACGTTGTTTACTTGACAAGTTTGATGCCAAAGTTGTTGCTATTTGCGAATCGAAAAATTTGAATGAATATTCTATTGATAATTTGATTGGCTTACTCATTGCCTACGAGCAATATTTGGGTCAAAGACTTTTGGATGCAGGTGAAATAATAATGCTAAAAGCGGAAGACATGGAGAAAAGTTGCTTAGTTGGTGAGGAAAGCGATGACTTAACAAGCAAATTGAAAAGTTCACTAAAGCACAAGTATAAGCATCAACAAAAGTGGAATAAAGGTAAAAATGGTAAGAATGTTCAGATTTCTTCAAATGTTATTTGCTTTGGATGTAGGAAATCTGGACATTTGAAAAGTCAATGCCCTAATTTGAGAACTCTTCCTGCTAAAGAAAAATATAAACCTAAGAAAATTGTAAAAAGGGATAATAATGAAAAGCAAAAAATCTCCTGGGCAGATCTAGCTTCTGAATCATCAGATCAGAAGCAAAATGATTTTTAAACCATTTGTTTATATGTTTTTGTGTGCATATTTTTTTATTTGTTGTATTTTTATTTTTGTTTTTTTGTGTTTTTCAATCTTTATTTTTTAGTGTTTTTGTATGATTTTGAAATGTCTTCACATATGATTCCCTGTTTTAGATCAATCGTGCAAATTTTTCTAAGTATTCTATTTGTACTGGATGAAAATATTTTGTACTGTACGATTTCTGTAACAAATTGATAGTTGGTTTTGACTGATTGCATATTGTTTAATTTATCCAATACATATCATACTGCACGATCTCCTGATCGTCCTGGATGATTTGTATTACTTCTTCTGTACATATATAAATGGCTATGTGGGTAAAATGTTGAGAACGAATCTTTTTGTGAGATATTTGGAATTTGATATGAAGATTTTTATAGTTTGTGTACTTGTATTTTGTTTAGTGTTTTTCTATTCTTTTATTGCTTTAGATTTTTTGGATGTTTAAGTATTTTTGTTCTGTGTTTGAAATGTTCGTTAGCCTATATGAAAAACTCTTAAATTTTTGATCTTACAAGTGCTATACTTTGAACTACAACATAAAATTGAATTCATTAGAAAATCTAATTTTTCTAAATTTAAGTTGTGCTTATAATTTGATATTATTAAGATTGTCAATTTCATGTCTCTTATTTAGACTACATTAATTATAATATTATTATTACAATTGTGATGTTTTCTTATTTTGTATTTCACTTATCAATTAATATTTATGTACTTAGAAAGATTTGAAATTTTAGATTATTGATTTTAGAAAGAATACAATTACTCTTGAAAATTGTACAAATGTACAAAAATCAAAAGAAATACGCAAAGATTCGCAATGTGAAAAAGAGGCACAAAATAAGCCAAACAAGTGAAAAGATGCACAAAAATTTGCTACAAAATTGAAAAAGATGCGCAAAGCGCCACATGTGGTAGTTATTTCTTTCCTTAATTCTTTAATCTCTTAATTCAATTTGATCTTATGTACATTTATATTACGTATTGAAATATGAAATATAAAATTTTTATATCATCATTTTTACAATGATTTTCTCTATCTTAAATGCCTAAATATACTCATGTTTGATAAATTCTTTTTAGTTTCTATGTTATATCTCTTCTTAAATTCTATGAATTTTATGATTTGGCTAATATTTTAATTTTATTTGCACACCTTATGTCAATCACTTTAAAGGTTAAAGTTTTAAATGATTTTCATATGTCTGCTTACATTTCTAGTCTTTTTCTTCTTCACTTTTTGATGTTGTCAAAAAGAGGGAGAAATTGTTTGTTGTGTCTTGTGAATTCGTATCGTTGTGTGTTTGTTTTGTTTAGTGTATGTGTGTTTGTTTGTTTTGTTTTGTATATCAAAAAATTTTGAAAACAAAAATAATTTTTTTAATGCCTCCTTATTTTCATATGTTCATTAATTCAAGAGGAGTTTAGGAGATTCTTAGAATTTCAAATTATACAAACAATAATTGTTTTGTCATCATCAAAAAGGGGGAGATTGTTAGGAAAGTTGCTATTTGCATGTTTTACATTCTTGCAACTTGTATAGTTTTGATGATTCTAAATATTATTATTTTATATGTTGTTATCTCCTAACATTTTTTGGAAGATTTGTTTTGGCTCTTGTGTGTACTAATATTTCAGGAAAATTGAACTCCAGACTACGAAGACTTCAAATCAAATTCAGCATGAGATACTTTGTGAATTTGAAGCTTGTACTTTTTATTTGAATTAAATTTGAGAGGGAGTGATTGTAATTGAGTGAATAAATTCACACACACTAAAGGAGATATTGAAAAAGTTTTTGTACTGATCGTACAGGACGAACATTGTTCGTACGGGACGATCAGATCAGTTATCTCCTTGTAAGAGTAATGGAATGGACAGGAACTGAACTGGAAAATTTTTCTAAGTCATGATCGTCCAGACGAAATCATTTTCGTGCCAGGACGAGTTGCTCTCTGTAAAAATTTCGTCCAGACGAAGTCTTGTTCGTCCAGGACGATGGGAACCGACTATGACAGTTTCTGGCAATGTTCTACAGTTTTCGGAACCAACTTTTGATATAACTGTTCGTACCGAACGAAATTTTTTCGTACGGGACGAACCTATTTCGTCAAGGATGAAATTGGTTCGTACAGATGAAAAAATAGTTCGTACGGGACAATTTTTTACACAGTTCGTCCGTACTAACTCAATTTCGTACGGGACGATCCAGTGCGCAGAAAAACATGTTTTTAGCAGTTTTTTGGGTGGTTTTTCATGTCCTTTCTATATAAGAAGTCCTAGAAACTATTACAAGTGCTTTTGGAGTTTTTTTCTCTTGAGAGGGATCATTGAGAGTGAGAGTTTGAGAGAGATTGTAAGAGTGAAGAGTGAGAGATCAAGTGAGGGGTTTGTGAGGGATTCACAAGGTTACTTGAAGAAGAAGATCTCTTTATTTCTTCCCATCTCCTTTGAAGGCTCTCAAGTGAAGTTCAACAACATCGGTCCGGTTCTCTGTCGACACTTGGAGAGTGTAAAAGGACGACAAAGTGTATCTTTGACAGCCATTGTGTCTTCGTTCTTTGGGAGAAAACTAGAAGAGAGAACTTGAAAGGGAGAGAGGAAAGGGTGGAGTTTGAGAGGGAGAAGATCCTTGGAGGGGATTTCAAGGGAGTGTGGAGGGGATATTCACACGGTTGCTCTGACAAACTTGCACTTCAGTACCATTGGATTCAAGGGTCGTCTTGAGGGAAGTTTTGGCGAGAAGAAGATCTCTTTGGTGTCAAAGAACCCGGCTACTTTGCCGCACCGGGGAAGGTGAAAGTGATTTTGTACAGGCTTCTCCGCCTTGCTGTGGGGGAAAAAGGAGAGTCACTTTGTGGTATTTGTGCAATACTCGGAGGGTGCCTCCGGGGAGTGGACGTAGGTCAAGGTTTGACTGAACCACAATAAATCTGGTGTGTTCTTTCTTATTTTTCTTCCGCATTTAATTTCATTGCAAGTTGTTTACTCTGGTTGAAAAGTTTATTTTTTAAACTTTAAATTTAACTTGCATAAATAATTAAAAAGGTTTTCTAAAAAATCCAAGAGTATAAGTATAATTTTTAAATTACCAATTCACCCCCCTCTTGGTTAGTCTTGGGACATTTAATTAGGCTTAACATCCTAATTCTTATTGAACGAGTTCCAACAATGCATGCCAAGTAGGTAAATAAGTAAAATTCAATCAAAGATATCAACACCTCTAGGCCACTAGAAATTCTTCACATGGAACTATTTGGACTAGTTAGTACAACCAGCCTAGGAGGGAAGACTTATAGATTTGTGATAGTAGATAGCTTTTCTAAATTCACTGGGGTAAGAGTCTTAGCATATAAGAGTGAGTCATTTGATAAATTTAGAACTTTCTCCACTTGGATTCAAAGAAAATTAGGATGTGAAATTTCAACAATCCATAGTGATCATGGTTGAGAATTTAAAAATAATAGGTTTAAATCCTTTTGTCAAGAGATAGGAATATAACATAACTTCTCTGCCCCTAGGATCCCTCAATAGAATGGAATAGCTGAGAGAAAGAATAAAACATTAATCGAAGCTGCTAGGGCAATGTTAGCTAAATACACTCTCCCTAAATATTTTTGGGAAGAAGCAATTAATATTTCTTATTATGTTTTAAATATGGTGAATGAGTAGATCCAACCTTAATAAGACCCTTATGAACTTCTTAAGGGTAGGACATCCAATCTTTCCTACTTGTATGTTTGTTGATGTAAGTGCTTTATCCTAATAAATGGTAAGTCACCCTTTGAAAAATTTGATCCTAAATTTGATGAAGGTGTCTTCTTAGGTTATTCATATGTAGTAAAAGCATATATAATCTTTAATAAGCGGACCTTAGTTATATAAAAATCTACCCATGTGGTATTTGATGAATTAGATAAGACCTATGAACCAAAACTTGAAGAAGAAGAAGAAGTTGAGGTCATACAAGGGGTTGAAACTATTGCCAAAGGAGATAGGGTAGGAACATAAGAGCAATTTCTTAGAGATTAGAGATATTCTTCTAGCCATCCTAGAGATTTGATCTAAGGAGACTCATTTGAAGGTGTAAGGAATAGGCATGAACTTAGGAAGGAGGTTAGCCATTCCAAATTTATCTTAATGATATAAACCACCAATATAGATCAAGCCTTAAAAGATGAATTCTGGATCATAGCAATGTAAGAAGAGCTAAACCAATTTATTAGGAATGATGTGTAGGAATTAGTCAAGAGATCTAAGGTGCAAAGTATGGTTGGAATAAAGTGGGCCTTCAAAAATAAGATGAATGACTATAGAATAGTAGTTTCAAATAAGGACAGACTAGTAGCTAAGGGGTATAATAAAATTGAGGGAATAGACTTTGAGGAAACCTTTGCCCTAGTAGATAGACTAGAAGCCATAAGAATGTTGTTAGCCTTTTCTTGCTTCAAGTGTTTTAAATTATATCAAATGGATATTAAGAGTGCCTTCCTAAATGGGGTACCAAAGAGGCTACTTATATTGAGAATCCCCACTAGATTTGAGAATTCACAATTTCCAAACCATATTTTTAAATTGAAAAAGGCATTGTATGGATAAAAGAAAGTATATAGAGATTAGTGTGAAAGGTTAGAACCTTTTTTATTAGATAGAGGGTTTGTTAAGGGTAGCGTAGACACCACCCTCTTCCTAAAAAGGTTATGAGATGAGATACTCATTATCCTAATTTATGTAGATGATATCTTATTTGGATCTTCAGATAAAAACCTTTGTGATGAATTCTAAAAAATAATGAGTAACGAGTTATTAGCGAGCATGATGGGAAAACTTAATTATTTCATTAAATTTAGTATGAAACGGATGGATGATGGAACCTTTCTTAGCCAATCTAATACATTAAGGATATTCTAAAAAAATGTAATTTATAATATTAATGCTATGAAGACTCCCATGAGCTCCACTATTCAATTAGACAATGATCCAAATAAAAAAGCATTAGATCAGAAAAAATATAAGAGAATAATTGGATCTCTTCTATATCTGACTGCTAGTAGACCGGACATAATGTTTAGTGTATGTCTCTATACCAGATTTTAGGTTGACCCAAAAGAATCTCATTTATCTGCTTTGAAGAGAAACCTTAGATACCTACTAAGAACCATAAAGCTTGGAATATGGTATCCTAGACATAATACATCTTTTGAAATCATATGTTATTCAAATTAAAAATTTGCAGGATGTAGGGTAGATAAAACAAAGCACTTCTAGAACTTATCAATTCATAGGATAATTCTTAGTTTCTTGGTCTAGTAGAAAATAAAATTCAGTATCCCTTTCCACAGCTAAAACATAATATATAGCAATAGGGAGTTGTGTTGCTCAAGTTTTATGGTTAAAATAACAACTCTTAAATCTCGAACTACCTGTAAGAACCATCCCAATTATGTGTGACAACACTAGTGCAATTTGCATATCCAAAAATCTAATTGAACACTCCTGCACAAAGCATATAGATATTAGGCATCACTTCATAAAAGATCATGTAGCCAAGGGAGTTATAGAGTTTCATCATATAACTATATGAGATTAATTGACAGACATATTCACAAAACTACTAACCTATGACACTTTTAGCACCTTGAGGACAAAAGTGAGTGTTATAGATATCCATGCTTATTCTAAGAAAAATAATAAACTATTTATAAATAATCTGTCATTTAAATATTTTTTTGTATATGTTTGTTTGTGTACTCAATTTTATTTTATTTATTATTGTTTGTTAAATTTAAAAAAAAATACAATTTTTTTATTATTTAAGATGTTTCCTGATCATCACACACACATCTCACCAAATTATCAAAATTCTCAACTTTTTGTTCCTGTTGTATTGTATGATTCCCAGTCATACTTTACAATCTTCACAAATGCACAGATAACAACCCTTTATTTGATCAACAGTATGAATTAGCTCACTGATATACACATCATACTATATGAACCACTAGTACTATATAATCTATGTGTCACCAAGCATTGAGGAATTGAATCCTTTTGGCATGAAATTATTGACATTCATACTGCATGATACCTCCCATAGTACGGTACGATACACATGTTAAACTGGATTGAGATGAATTTAACATAGATGGTATGATAATAATTGCACTTCATATTATATAAACACATGTTTATACAGTACAATACTTTTCATCAAAGGTCATATCGGTATGATAATAATTGAAATTCATCCCTTAAAATTCTTTTAGATCGTCTAGTATGATACTAATCGTACTGTATGATTTGACTACTTTTTTCGACAAGTCATCCAGACAAAATTACTGCTCTAATCGTACTGTACGAATGACTTTGTACTGTATGATTAGTAAGAAATTCTATAAATGGGGGGTTGGTTTTATTCAACTCACCCAACTTCCTTCCTTTAAACTCTAATCCTTTCAAACTTTCTGTCCAATGGCCGGTGGAGGCAAACACGACAAACTGATCTAGAGGAGCTCCTCCTCTCATCATTGTGATGATTGTTATATCTCCATCGCATATGAAGATGCCTACTGCAAGTTCAAAGAGGAAAAGATCTCCCCATCTCGCATGTTAAACCAACTAACCTTGAACTTTGAGGTTATAAACCTTTTTGCCTCCACCACTCTCCAATTTCTTCTTACCCTAGCCTTCCCCTTTAACTCTGAGCTCCTATATAAATTCCTAGCGAACCTTATGATAAATTTAGAATACACCTCCTTGACTTCATTTATCTATAAATAAATGTAAAAATCACTAAGGAAGATCTAGCAGAACACATAGGACTCTCTACAAAAGGACCTCATCCAAAATCTCTGATCTCAAATGAATTTGATTGGACTTCCATTAATGTATTTCTTAGGAATATGGCCTCAAACCAGTACCTACCCCTTGTTCAATCTCTAACTCAGAATGCTCATATTATCCAGCAAATCCTTCGAACATCCATTATACCCAAAGTTGGCGATCGAATGAACATAACCCAACTTCTATCTATAGTCACTTATATAATCATGTTAGGAATCAAATTTGATGAAGCTCAAATGATTATAGACTGCATCCATTACATGACCACTATTCAACATCTAAGTGCTCGACGTAAACAAAACATTGCCTTAGGATATATCATATGGTATATCCTTAACACCAAATACCAACTCAATTTTGCTATTCTTTCTGATAGTCTTCCTATCTTTCATATAAGTGCCTCCTTCCATATTTTTTTCCATCAGAGGCAAGAGCATGATGAGGATGAAGAAGAGGATGTTACTCCGGTAGGAGCACCACCACCAGTAATACCCCTACCTGCACTTGCTTATCCTGCCTACCCTCAGGATGATATAGTTCAAAGGCTAAAAAACGACTTGAAACTCTACTGGACTACCACATGGAGAAACAAAAATGATAGTATGATGAATATATGCGATGGTTTGGTGAATGATTTACCTTGATAGATCATCAGCTTGTCTCCATCAATTCGTTCTTTTAGCCACCACCACCACCACCTGACCAGAATCCACCTTTCGATTAGTCTTTATTTACTATGTTTTTTCTTATACTGCTTTATTTCCTTAGTTGTGTGATACTCCTCTTTTTGTGATGTCAAAAGGGAGAGAAAACGTTTGTGTGTTTTAGTTGAATGTATGTTGTATTATTTTTAATATAATTATTTGCTTATATTTTTTGTGTATTCCTTTCTACTAGTTTGCCTATTTTTTGCATATCTTAAAAAAAACAAAAAAATAAATTAAAGATTTTGTTTGTAGCCTCCCAATTTTTTTTTAAAAACCATTATCTAGTGATGGGGAGCATAGGAAGAAATAACACTTATCTTGCCTATCATCTAACATTATTTGACATCATTAAAAAGAGAGAGATTATTGCAATCAAGGATCTCTAATCTGTGATTTTGATGATGACAAATAATATTGACTAAATTATCTCTTTTTTCCTTGAATATTTTAGATGTTATTTTATTTTTGAGTACTAACATTTCAGGTAATATACACATTGCTCAAGACTGCTTAAGACTCAAGACTGGGTAGAATAGGATGTGAAAGAGTATGTAATTTGTATTTTCTTCATTTTTTATTTCTTGAGTCTGTCCATAAAAGAGTGTATGCAAAGAGGGTGACCATGTATACATATAGGGGGAGTTTATTTTTTAAAATAAAATTTGTTTTAAACAAATCATACTGTTTGATTTTAATTCGTATAATATGATCTGTTGACTAAGAAATAGGCTTAACAACTAATTGGAGGATTAGTTTATGTCAACTAATCATACGGTACGATCTTAATCATACTGTACAATTTATTTGATCTTAAAACCATAACCGCCAGAGTAATTTAAGTAAGATTTTTAATTTTGACTCTTAAACTACTCATACAGTACGATTACAATCATCTTGTACGATGATTTGAAATCTTGCTAAAATTAACCCCCATAATTAGGTAATCCAAATATGGTTAATTAATGATTTTTGATTTATACTATATGATCCTTATCGTACTATGTAAAGAATAGAGATGGAATTTGATCATCCCATAGATCATACTGAATGAAACTATGATTTTTGTTCTAATCATATGGTATGATATTAATATCATACTGGACGAGCTGCTTGAAAATAACTAACTATAATATATGAAGTATATAATATAAGATGATCAACAAAGATGGCTTTTAGTCGTCCTAGGATTAGTCTCGTACGAATAGAGAAAATATAATATATCATGTTGAGTCTAGTAAATATGTTGTTAAACTTAAGTTAATGTCCCAAAGCTACTAAGAGGGGGGGGGGGGTGAATTGGCATTTAAAAAAATTTTCCTCTTTTGATAATTTTAACCGAAATTAAACTTTAATGATATTTTTTAATAAAAAGTTTTTCAACCATAATTTTTAAAACACTCAAGTAAATGCAGAAAATAAAAATCAGTAAAATAAAAAGACACACGATTTATAGTGGTTCGGTCTAAACCAGACCTACATCCACTCCCCATAGGCACCCTCTGAGTATTGCACTAATACCAATAGTTTCTCTCCTTTTGCACCCACAGCAAGGCGGAGAAGCCTTTACAATCACTCTTTTCACCACTACCCGGTGCGGCAGAAAACTATCGTCCTTTTACACTTTACCTAGTGTTGGCAGAGAACCGTCGTCCTTTTACACTCTCCTAGTTTTGGCAGAGAACTGTTCGTCCTTTTATACTCTCCAAGTGTCAGCAGAGAACCGTTCGTCCTTTTACACTCTCCTAGTGTCAGTAGAGAATCGTTCGTCCTTTCACACTTTCCCTAGTGTCGGCAGAGAACCGGATCTCCTTGACAGATCTCTTCCCAAGAAATCTACAAAGAAGAAAGAAAAAAAGTGAAGTAACCTCAAATCACAAGTAGGAAATCTTACCTTTGAACACTATACAAAGCCTTCATGCTCCAATGGTATAAATCCTTCTTTGAATGCTCTCTCTCACTCTCTCCTTTACTCTTCTTCCAATAGGCATGAAGATCAATCAGCAAAAAGATTGGGTGGCAGTCTAATTTGGACTATATATACAAAAGACAAGAAAAACCACCCAAAAACTACAAGTTTTCAATTCTGTGCTCAGTAGATCGTCCCGTACGATCGTGGATCGTCTTGGACGATTTTACTTAAAGTGTCGGAAATGAACCTAATGTATATTGGTACAAACTATGTTCGTACACGCTCATCATCCCGTACGAACTAGGTTCGTCCGGTACGAAACGGTTATTACATAGGTCGGTCCCCAAAATTCTACAGGACATAACCAACTGACGTAAGTCGGTTCGGTTCGTCCTGGAACGAACATGTTTCATCCTCGGATGATTTTATACAGAGCATTTCGTCCAGGGACGAAAATTAATTTCGTCTTGTACGATCGCATACAGAGAGCTTCGTCCAGGGATGAAAATTAATTTTGTCCTGTACGATCTCATACAGAGAGCTTCGTCCCGGTACGAAAATTAATTTCTTCTGGACGAATAATGAAAGTGAGAATCCAGAGACGTTCGTCCCGGGATGAATATTAAATTCATCCTGGACGATTAGGACTTAGAAAATTTTCTGCTCGCCTGTTCGATCCATTGCACTTCTGAGGGTTAATTGACATGATCGTCTAGTATGAACAAAGTTCGTCCCGTACGATCATTTCATAAAAATTATCCCCCAAGAGTGTGTGTTGTGATTTTTCACTCAATTACAATCACTCCCTTTCATTTCAAAACTTGTAATTTACAAAAGAATAATTTGAATTCTTCATCGCTTGGAGTTGATTTTTCTGAAATGTTCGTACACACTAGAGCAAAAATAAAACTTCCAAAAAGTGTTAGGAGATATATAAAAATAATAATATTTGAAATCATCAAAATAATACAAGTTGCAAGAATGTAAAACATGCAAATAACAACTCTCTCTACAATCTCCCCCTTTTTGATGATGGCAAAACAATTATTGTTTGTAGGGTTTGAAATTTTAAGTATCTCCTAAACTCTCCCTGAATTTATGAACTCATGAAAATAAGGAGGCATTTGAATTACTTAAAAATTTTTGTTTTTCAAAAATTTTATACAACACAAAACAATACAAAAGATAAAATAAAGAAAACAATCAAATACTACAAAAACAACACATACGAAAATCAAACACTATGAAAACAAATCAAACACTACGAAAATCAAACAGTACAAAAACATACGCAACAATAAACAATTTCTCCCCCTTTTTGACAACATCAAAAAATGAAGAAGAAAAAAATGTTAGAAATATAAGCAGAAATAGGAAATTCATTTGATATTTTAATCTTGAAAGTGATTGAAATAAGGTATGCAAATAAAATTAAAAAAATATTAGAAAAACATAAAATTTCATCTAATTTAAGAAGTGATATAACTTAGAAAATAAAAAGAGTTTTTCAAGGGCATGTGTCAATTTAGACATGAAGATAATGAGAATCATTGCACTAAGGATGAATAAAAAATTTTATATTTCAAATATCAATATAAATTATAAATGAACATTAGATCAATTTGAATTAAGAGATTAAAAGAGTCTGGAAAGAAGTAATTACCACATGTGGCGCTTTGCGCATCTTTTTTAATTTTTATGGCACACTTTTGTGCTTCTCCCCCTTTTTTTTTAACTTTGGGCTTATTTTGTGCCTCTTTTTGTTATTGCAAATTTTTTGCAGTATCCTTTTGATTTTTGTACATTTGTATAATTCTCAAGAGTATTTGAATTCTTTCCAAAATCAATAATCTAGAATTTCAAATTTTTCTAAGTGCATAAATACTAAATGAAAAGAGAAATACAAAATAAGAAAACATCTAAATTACAATAATAATATTAAAGATAATGTAGTCTAAATAAGAGATATGGAATTGAAAATTCTAATAATATCAAGTTATAAGCATTTCTTACATTTAGAAAAAATTTATTTTCTAATGAAATTAATTTAAATTTGCAAGTTAAATAAAGCACTATTAAGATAAAAATAAAAAAAAGAATGTCATAAAGTAAAACATACATTTCTAAAACATTAAATCACAAAATATTGAAACATATATTGATATCGAATAAAGCTATTACAATTTGAAGTTCAAGATATCAATAGTAAAATAATTAAGACAAGAACATAACAACAAACTAAAGACAATCACTAACACAAGAACAATAATGAAACATAGAATAAACATAGAAACAAACACTGAACAAACACTAAACAAATCATTCTGAAGGACCCTGATCTGGAGGAGGTGGTGCTGCACCAAAGAAGTTGAAGTAACTACTCATCATGAACATGTTGGAATTAATGGCATTTATTTGTTCACGCATATATCCCATATCCTGATTGTGCTGAAAATCTTGCTGCTGCAGGTGAGTTTTAATTTGATCAAATCTTTGATCAAAATGAGCCTCTAAATTTTCAAATCTTTGAACCAAATCCTCATAATTTGGTCCAGCAGCATGTGAAGATCCAGCTTCTTCTTCTGTTTCACTCAGAACTACATGAGTTCTGCTGGGCTCGTCCTTATTGAAGATAGCCCTAAAGGATGCGTCGTTGTAGTAGAGTGGTTCTTCAAAGTTTTGTTCTAGATGAATTAAATCATACTTCTTTTCCAGAATATAAGCAATCAGATGTCCTAAGGCTATGTTCTTCTTCCTTTTATGATCAACATGACCAATTTCAGAGAGACCATAAATGTAGTCAATTAGGAGTTGGGCCTCATCTATAGGTTGTCTAGTCATAATCAAGTAGGTAATAGTAGAAAGAAGATGAGTGATGTTGATTCTATCACCAGCTTTAGGGATAATGAAAGTTCTTAGAACGTGCTGGATGATACGGGCTTCACGCAATAAAGTTGATACTTTAGGTTGATGATCCTTAACTCTTATTCCTCTAATCACATGATTAACTTTTGTCCAATCAAAACTTGAGTTTGTTAAAGTGTGTGCTCTTAAGCCTTCAGTCCTTAAGTTTAGAAAAATACCAAAGTCATCTTTGGTGATTTCAACTTTCTTTTTGGAAACAAAAGAACTGATGACAGAATGGTCGGAGTTGAATGACATGTTTGCCAAGAAATAGTGAAAGGTTTATCTATTGTAGAAGTGAACTAAAGTGAGGATCAAACTAAACTGAGTGGAGGTAAATAAGTGCATTACCTTAAAAGTTAGTTGATCCTATAGGAGAACTCTAGATGGGGTGATTTTTGCAGAGACAAACCTAGGAAAGGATTCTTCATTGGCTCTAGAAAGGAAGTTTTCGGATGTATTCCTTGGAGGACCCTTAGCCAAAGTCTTTTGGCGCTTGCTAGAACTTGCCATTGAAGGATTTGAAGAGTGGAAAGGTTTGAAAGAGATGTGTGAAAGTGACTGTTCAGTAAAAAAACTACCATTAATTTAAAGAAGAACAACTGTTCATTCCAGACGAAATTTTTGTTCGTCTCGTACGAAAATATTTCGTATGGACGAACAAATGAGTTTAAAAAATAACGATTTTTCGTAAACACATAATTTCCGAAGCGTCCTTTCGTACAGACTGTTGACAAAGATGATCGTACAGACGAACACGTGTTCGTACGGACGATCAGAATATTAACTTGTTTTGATAGCAGTTGAAAACCGTCCCCCGCTATGAACCGACATGTGTTCGTCTGGATGAACCAAAGGTTCGTACGGACGAAGTTCATAATAAAAACTGTCTTATCCATTCAACTACTGCATTCAATCGTCCTGTCGTTTGAAAAATATTTCGTCCCGGACGATCGTGACGATCGTACAGACGAACTACATTAAAAATTGCTCTTAAGATGGTTCAAAATCATGCAGTTTTGTCATTTTACATACATCATCCCGTACGAAAAATTTTCATCCCGGATGATGACGACCACAAATTTTTATTTTCACACTCAAAATAAAAACGAATAAAAATAAACAAGACACACTTAAATACACACCAAAAATAAATAAAATTATAAAACAAAACAAAAATACAATGAACACAAAAACAAAAACAAAATATCAATTTTGCAGAAAAACATTTTTATCTAAGTATTTAAATCAATAACTCCTAGCCTAGTTCTTAATGTACTGAAAGTATCAAAGGCTAAAGGTTTTGTAAAAATGTCTGCAAGTTGATTTTCTGTTGAAACATGGTTAAGTTCAATTTCTCCCTTGGATACATGATCCCTTATGAAATGATGCCTTATGTCAATGTGTTTTGTTCTTGAATGTTGAATAGGATTATTCGAAATGCAAATAGCACTAGTATTATCATAATAAATTGGTATAGTGGCTATAGGTAATCCTAAATCAATCAACTATTATTTTAACCAAAGTACTTGTGCCACACAACTTCCTAATGCTATGTATTCTGCTTCTGCAGTAGATAGGGCCACTGAATTTTGTTTTCTACTAGACCATGAAACTAATGAATTTCCAATGAATTGACATGTTCCAAAAGTACTTTTCCTATCCACCCTACAGCCTACAAAATCAGAGTCTGAATAACCAATAATTTCAAATGAAGAGCTAAACTTTGGATACCAAATTCCTAAATTCTGAGTTCCTAGTAAGTATCTTAAAATCCTTTTCACTGCTGTCAAATGTGATTCTTTTGAATCAGATTGAAATCTAGCACACAAGCAAACACTAAACATGATATCTGGTCGGCTAGCAGTCAAGTAAAGTAATGATCCAATAATTCCTCTAAATTTCTTTTGATCAATAGATTTTTCCTTATGGTCTTTATCCAACTGAACTGAGGAACTCATTGGTGTATTAACAGGTTTAGCATTGTCAATTTCAAATTTTTTGAGGATGTCCTTAACATATTTAGTTTGACTAAGAAATGTACCGTCCTCAAGTTGCTTAATGCTAAAACCTAAAAAGTAATTTAAATCTCCCATTAGACTCATCTCAAATTCACTACTCATTGTTTTAGAAAAATCATCACAAAGATTTTTATTTCAAGATCCAAAAATGATATCATCCATATAAATTTGAACAATGAGTATATCCTTTCCAAATTTCTTTAAAAAAAGAGTTGTATCCACACTTCCTTTTTCAAAAGATCTTTCAAGTAGGAAGAAGCTTAACCTCTCATACCAAGCTCTAGGTGCTTGTTTTAGTCCATATAATGCCTTTTTCAATTTGAAAATATGATTTGGGTATTTAGAATTTTCAAAATCTAGAAGTTGTTCTACAAAAATATCTTCTTAAATTATCCCATTTAAAAAGGTACTTTTGACATCCATTTGAAACAATTTGAAACCCTTAAAACAAGCAAAGGCTAACAAAACCCTAATTGCTTCAAGTCTAGCTACAGGGGCAAAAGTCTCCTCAAAATTAATTCACTTGCTTACCTAATTGACATGCATCACAAAGGTGGTCCTTATTAAAGTCTAGTTTAGGCATACCTCTCACTAAATTCTTTTGGGTAATCTTTCTAAGGTTTTTCATGCTAGAATGACAAAGTCTCCTATGCCAAAGCCATGACTCATCAGAAACAGTTTTTAAACAAAAGGCAGTAGGAGTATGAATGCAATTTAAATCTAGCATATAAATATTGTTTACCCTTTTTCCATTCAACACATCTTTACCATTTATGCTTAATATACAGCTAGTAAGAAAAAATTTTACACTATAACCCTTATCACATTGTTGACTTATACTTAGCAAATTATGCTTTAATCCTTCAACCAACAACATCTTGTCAATAAAAAAGTTTTTTAAGTTTCCAATCATACCTGGTCCAACCACCTTCTTTGTGGTGTTATTTCCAAGTGTTACTTTGCCTCCACTTCTGGCTTCCAGCGTTATGAATTGAGCAGTATCTCAAGTCATATGCTTTGAACATCAGCTGTCCAGGTACCATATGCTCCCACGAGGTCTTGTGTGAGAGCGACCCTCTTCTTGATCTGATTGATCTATACTATCTGCCATCAAGCAAAGATTGGTGACTTCTTCTTCCTTTCCAGTCTCTGATGAATCTAAAGCTGAGTCCGCCCAAAAAGCTCTTTGAAAATTTTTCTTGCCCTTCTTTATAATTGGTTTCTCCTCTACCTTCTCCTTACTAGGAGTGGCTTTAAGTTTTGGGCAATCAGACTTGATATGACCTGGTTTCCTGCATTCATAACAAATCACTTCATTAGAAACCTTGCCATTTCTGTTAAACTTACCTCTATTCCATTGTTGGCGTCTCTTCTGCTTCCTCTTCAGAAAGCTTCTAAATTGTCTAGTCATCAATACAAAATCGTATTCATCCTCAGGTTATGAGGGTTCACTCTCGGACTCTTCCACTTTTAGTGCTATATTCTTCTCCATTCGTGGTTCACCTGCATCAATCTTTCTTTGACTAACCCCTTGCTCGTAAGCAATGAGTGAACCATGAAGATTGTCAATAGAATAAATGTTTAAATCTTTAGACTTTGTAATTGCAGTAATTTTAGCATCATAAGCAGTAGGTAAACAACGAAAAATCTTATTAATCATTTCAGCATTCGTTAATTCCCTACCAAGTGCATGCAAAGAAGTGACAATTTGTGTGAATCTTGTATACATGTCAGAAATAGATTCATTTGGTTTCATGCGAAACAATTCATAATCATGTAACAAGATATTAAGTCTTGATTGCTTAACCTCATTAGTCCCCTCATAAGTTATACAAAGTCTATCCCATATGTCCTTTCCACTTTTGCAAGTGGAAACCTGCATGTAATCTTCAGATTTTAAAGCACAAAAGAAGCTATTTAAATATTTAGCATTTAGTTGAGCTAAGTCACGTTCTTCTATAGTTCAATCTGCAAAAGGTGTTTCTACCCTAACTCCATCAACTAATCTAGTTGGTTTTGTATAACCTTCCTAGACTAAGATCCACATACGATAATCAAGTGACTGTAAGAAAGTAGATATGCGTGTTTTCCAAAAATTAAAAGAAATAATGTCAAACAGTGGAGGTCTAGTAATAGAGTAACCCTCAGGTATATTTCAGTTTCCAAATGTAGCCATCTATGTTAATCAAAAAGTAGTTTAAACTTATGATTTTGAAACGGAGCTCTAATACCACTTGTTGGGTCTAGTAAATAGGTTGTTAAACCTAAGTTAATGTCCCAAAGCTACCAAGAGGGGGGTGAATTGGCATTTAAAAATTTTTCCCTCTTTTGATAATTTTAACTGAAATTAAACTTTAATGATATTTTTTTAATAAAAAGCTTTTTAACCATAATTTTTAAAACACTAAAGTAAATGCAGAAAATAAAAAGCAGTAAAATAAAAAGACACACGATTTATAGTGGTTCGGTCTAAATCAGACCTACATCCACTCCCCAGAGGCACCCTCCGAGTATTGCACTAATACCAATAGTGTCTCTCCTTTTGCACCCACAGCAAGGCGGAGAAGCCTTTATAATCACTCTTTTCACCACTACCCGGTGCGGCAGAGAACCATCGTCCTTTTACACTTTCCCAAGTGTTGGCAGAGAACCGTAGTCCTTTTACACTCTCCTAGTGTTGGCAGAGAACCATTCATCCTTTTACACTCTCTAAGTGTTGACAGAGAACCGTTCGTCCTTTTACACTCTCCAAGTGTCGGCAGAGAACCGTTCGTCCTTTCACACTTTCCCTAGTGTCGGTAGAGAACTGAATCTCCTTGACAGATCTCTTCCCAAGAAATCTAGAAAGAAGAAAGAAAAAGAGTGAAGTAACCTCAAATCACAAGTAAGAAATCTTACCTTTGAACACTATGCAAAGCCTTCATGCTCCAATGGTAGAAATCCTTCTTTGAATGCTCTCTCTCACTCTCTCCTTTACTCTTCTTCCAAAAGGCACGAAGATCAATCAGCAAAAAGATTGGGTAGCAGTCTAATTTGGACTATATATACAAAAGACAAGAAAAATCGCCCAAAAATGGCAAGTTTTCAATTCTGTACGCAGTGGATCGTCCCGTACGATCGTGGATCGTCATGGACGATTGTACTTAAAGTGTCAGAAATGAACCTAATGTATATTGGTACGAACTATGTTCGTACACGCTCATCATCCCATACGAACTAGGTTCGTACGGTACGAAACGATTATTACATAGGTCGGTCCCCAAAATTCTACAGGATGTAACCAACTGACGTAAGTCGGTTCGGTTCATCCTGGGATGAACAGGTTTCTTCCTCGAACGATTTTATACTGAGCGTTTCGTCTAGGGATGAAAATTAATTTCGTCCTGTACGATCGCATATAGAGAGCTTCGTCTAGGGACAAAAATTAATTTTGTCCTGTACGATCTCATACAGAGAGCTTTGTCCCGGTACGAAAATTAATTTCGTCTGGACGAACAGTGAAAGTGAGAATCTAGAGACGTTCATCCCGGGACGAATATTAAATTCGTCCTGGACGATTAAGACTTAAAAAATTTTTTGCTCGCCTGTTCGATCCATTGCTCTTCTAAGGGTTAATTGACATGATCGTCCAGTACAAACCAAGTTCATCCCGTACGATCAGTTCATAAAAATTATCTCCCAAGAGCGTGTGTTGTGATTTTTCACTCAATTACAATCACTCCCTTTCATTTCAAAACTTGTAATTTACAAAAGAATAATTTGAAGTCTTCATCGCTTGGAGTTGATTTTCCCTGAAATGTTAGTACACACTAGAGCAAAAATAAAACTTCCAAAAAGTGTTAGGAGATATATAAAATTAATAATATTTGAAATCATCAAAATAATACAAGTTGCAAGATTGTAAAACATTCAAATAGCAACTCTCTCTACATATCATACTGGATAATATCTAGATCCTTCTATATGATGTGTTGAAAAATTGTGAACTATTTGTTCTCATTCTTATTGGATGGGACTAGTTTTGCATTGATCGTACTATACGAACTTCGATCATACTCTACAAATAGTGATGACTAACTTGAATTTTTAGGATTTTATTAAGCATATTATTAAAGCAATTCTTTAACCTTTTAAGAAAAATGTGAAAGAAGGAGCTTGGCTGAAAGAGGAACTCTGAGAGGGAGCTTTGAAGATAATCAGGGCTTGTGAGAGGAAGGAGAAGGTGAGCTTGAGTGTGAGGGAGGAGTGTGAGGGAAATCATGCGGTTGCTCCGAGCTATCTACAGGCTTGCTCTTCTTGTGGCCTTGGTGAGTCTTGTGGGAGCTCTCTAGGAGAGAAGCTTCTTAATAGGTCCTTGAGGTTCTCATCCTTCTATAGGAAGAGAAAAACGAGTTAAGGTTTTCTACATGTAAAAGAAGTTTTGGATCTCTGCCACACTGAGTTATTAAAAGAGAGGTTTGTAAGGGCTTCTCCGCCTTACCGAGGCAGCAAAAGGAGAGTCATTTTATATTAGTGCAATACTCAGAGTGGAGGACTCCAGGAAGTGGACGTGGTCAAGGTTTGAATGAACCACTATAAAATCTGGAGTGCTCATTTTGATTTTACATTATGCATTTTACTTTTTCCACTTCATCTTAGCTATTCCAGTTTGATAAATTTTTGAGATTTATATTCTATCATGATAATTAGATTTTCATCATTACTATTTTTCAAGGCATTTTTAATTTGTTAGCTTCCACTTACAAAAGTTAAAATTTCTTATTTTTAAGTGTTTTGAAAAATTCAAAAAATTAGTACTCCTACTTAAGATTATTTTAAAAGGATCAATTCACCCCCCTCTTGGTGCATCTCACTTTTAAACCCATCTTCCATGCTCACATAAAGCATATAAAGGTGGATCATCACTTTATCTGACATCACATACATTCCAACATCATTTGCATAGTTCTGATCAGCACAACAGATCAAACTGCAAACATTCTCACAAAAGCCCTATCCACTGCTAGAATTACCAAGCTTCGTGACAACATGATCGGTCATTTGGACTTGTCACATTGCAGGGTATAAATGCAAAAGTATAAGAGAAGACACCACTTTCCATGTAGACTCGATCTCAACCGCTCATTAGTAACATAATAGATGAATCACTGAAACATACATGTAAAAGCACGCACTCACTTTTGTATATATACCTACCATATATATTTAGTGTGTACAATGAGCTAAAATATTATAATACTTCATCTTCTTCTTATTGCATACAGTAGAGCAGTAGAGCTCTAAGAGCTCACCCTGCTCTGATTTCTTCACTTATGCTCTTATAAAAAGAAGAGAATAATTTTACATGTATCAAAGAAAGTTGGAGTGAATACAAGTTGATAGTGTTCCCTAAGCTCTTAAAATTCTAGAGAGAGAGAGAGAGAGAGAGAGAGAGAGAGAGAGAGAGAGAGAGAGAGAGAGAGAGAGAGAGAGCCATTTTCTAGAGAAAGAAAAGTTTCAAAATTGAATTTCCTTGTTGATTGGTGGGTTCACCGGAGAAGATGATTGGCCAGGTGGCTACCATCTCAGGTGGCCGGACTATGGCCGACCTGAATTATGGAAACTCTATACTGCAGTAAGAAACGTCCATTTCAGATTGCTTGATTAATCCAAAAATTTCGTCCAAGGAAACTTTGGTTATTAGAGAACCAAGTCTTATCTTATGAAAGTTTTGTGTCCAGTTACTGGTAAATGCAAATAAGTGGTAATAGATTCAAATGTTGAAACTCCGTCCTCGATGGTGAAATTTAAATCAAATGATATCGACTCATCATCATCTTGTATGAAGATCTTTGTTAATAGGTTCAAAAATACTGTCAAGTCTAATGATCTATCAAAGGGATGCCCTTCAGTTCAAAATATGGTTGCAAGCACATATGCTGTTTTTGAGAATGTCCAAATGAATGTAGAAGGAATGATTTTTGATATGGTAAAAACTAGACCGGTTAATCCGTGGACAAAATGGCCTTACATTAAGTTGAACTTGCCAAAAGAAGATTCATTCATGTCAGAGGATGGCAAGGCAATTAAGCTTTATGAACCAAAGATCATTGAGAATACTCAGAAACTTCAAAATTCCATTGGGGTGAAGGTGTTTGGCAAACAATTCCTATTCAAATAATTCCTGTGAAGTTGAGACGTCAATGGTCTCAATTCAAGAAATTTCATCTTACAATTCTTGGCTCGGGTTGGGTGCTGTGTCCATTTTTCTGACAAGATTCTATTGAAAAGATGATTTCAGAAGGGCCATGGTTTGTAAATGGCCACATTATTGGACTTGACAAGTGGAGTCCCAAATTTTTAATTATATCCCTGAAGGGTCTAACATCTCCAGTGTGGGTGAGATTGCCAAATCTTCCACTTTATTGTTGGGATGAAATTAATGTTTCCAGGATTGCTTGATTAATTAGAACTCCTATGTTAATCGTCGGTGATATGTTCCAATGGGGAAGAAGGGAGTTTGCAAGAGTCTGCGTTCATTTGGAGTTAGATAAACAATTGCCTCTGGGTGTTTGGGTGTATGGGCTTAATGGAAGATTCTTCAAAAAATTGAGTATGAAAAAATCTCAACCTTTTGCTACAAGTGTGGAAGGATAGGTCATCTGAGCAATGTTTGCAATCTAAAGGAAGGCTTAGATAATAACTTTTCTACACCTGTTTCTACAGAAAAAGGTTTAGGATTACCTGTGGTTAGTAATCCTGAGGTAGAAACAAATTATGGACCATGGGTTCATGTTAATAATAAGAGAAGGAGGAAGGTAAATGTTATTTATCAAAAGAAGAATGTGGAGATGAATAGAGGTCTAAAGGCTAGATTGGCTGCTAATCAAAACTTAACTCCGGTTATTTTGGAAGAATAAGTGACAGATTCTGGATTACAGCTGGAAGGAGGGAATGCAGAGGTGGATGCTATTGCAAGTGCTGATATTGGAACTCTAAATATAAAGGAAATTGCTGTTGGGAATTCTAGAGATTTAATAAGGAGCTCTAGACATGAAATTGGTAAGAATTCGTCTTCTAGTACTGAGAATTTTCCAGTTCAGGAAAATAGGTTCAAATTGCTCGAAATAGAGGCTAAAGGAGACAATTTAGTAGAAAAAACTGTGCTGATTATCCCGGCTGAACCGGATTTGGAGAAAGGAGAAATTTGCAAACATGATGAAATTAGTAAGGTAGTTACTGTGGCTCCAAAAAACATTGATGACAAAATTGAAGATGTTCCTAAAGACATGGGGAAAAACTATCTGGAATATGTTAATCCTGGATCTCAAAAACCAAAACTTTTGAAAGAACTAAAGCATCTTGGCCCCTTGAGCAATTCATCTAGAAACAAAAAACTTGAGGGATTGAATAAAGGTAGGAGTGGGGGTCTTTCCCCCTCTATATCAAAATGACTTCCTTAGCATTTTGGAACTGTAGGGGGGGGGGGGGGGCAAGCAAGAGTGAAGCCTCTCTTTATTTAAAAGAATTTGTTAAAAATTGGGATGTGTTCTTCGTTGGTGTGGTAGAGAACAAAATCTCTTATTTTGAGAGATATGAGATTAATAAATTCATGGGTGAAGATTGAGAGTTTTTCTTATATCCTTATGATGGTTCTTCTGAAGGAATTATGGTCTTATGGAAATCTAATTTGGTTACATTCTCTTTATTGGATGCTTCACCCCAATGTGTAATTGGGGAGTTGAATATTTTCAATAAAGGAACTTGGATGGTTTCAACGGTTTATGGAAACAAAAACTTGTATATGAGAAGGAGGTTGTGGAAAAGATTAGAAGTGAAATGTGACAAGGAGACCCCTTCGGTTGTGGGAAGAGATTTTAAATGTATATTATCGCAAGAAGATAAGAGGGGTGTGAAGAAGTTCTCCTTTTCACAAGGGCCACAAGAGATGACAACTTTCATGTCTAGGAATGATCTTCATGATGTTGGTTTGGTGGGACCAAATTTTACATGGTGCAACAACAAATCCAGGAATGCTCGTATTCTGGAAAGGCTTGATAAATGTCTTTTGAAGACAAGAGCTTTGAATGAGATTCACAACCTTGCGGTCAGACATTTGGCAAGGATTGTATTTGATCATCGCCCTTTAATTCTCAGAATTTTCAAAGATAAAGTGCATGAAAACAAATTCCTTAAATATGAAGACGTACGGGCTTCTTTTCCAGCTTTAAAGGCAATTGTTCTAAAGACTTGGAACAAATCGGTTGGAGGTGATGCAATGAATGTTCTTAATGTTAAATGCAGAAGGGTTTTGAGAGCTCTACATTTTTGGAGCAAAGCAAAACTTAAAAACTTTATGGAGCTAAAAGATTCTCTAAAAAATCATATCTCTACTCTTCAGTTTGAAGAGTTGAATGGCCAAGGTTTATTCAGTGAAAAGCTGTTGTTGTTGAGATCTAAAACTCATGAATTCAATGTGACAATGGTTCGATTAAACACATGGTGGAGACAAAGAGCTAAAGTAAAGTGGATTCAGAAGAATGACATGAATTTAAAGTTCTTCCATTCTTTTGCTAATGGAAGAAGAATTGGGAACTCAATATGTCAACTGAAAAATGATGAAGGTATTATGGTAGAGGAGCAGACGGAAATAGAAAAAATTATGATGGATTTCTTCAGCAAAAAATGGAGAAACAGGGAATGTTGCTTGGATGGATGGCCTCCAGTGTTGAATTCATTAACTGAACTAGAAGGTAAACAACTATAAGTGGAATTCACATTTCAAGAGTTGGAATTTGTTATTCAAAAACTTGGTAATAACATATCTTCGGGAATAGATGGCATCACCTACTCGTTTTTTAAGAATTACTGGAGCATAATAGGTAATGAAGTTTGGCTTGCGGTCTAGAATTTTCTGTTAACAGGGAGGCTTTATTCTAAATGGAAAGAATCATTGGTGGTTCTCATTCCTAAAGTTTTGAATCCGGTTGCTCCTTCAAAATTTTGTCCTATCAGTCTTTGTGTTTATATGTATAAAATTATAGCCAAGATGTTGCTGAATAGGCTATTGAAGGATTTAATGGGCTAATTTTAGAAGTTCAAGCTGCTTTCATCAGAGGTAGATCCTTATCTAATCATGTATTTCTAGCTAAAAAAACTTTTCAATAAACTAAGGTTTTCAAAATCAAAGATAGGTTTTGTGGCAATCAAGTTAGACATGGAGCAAGCTTACGATAGTATGGCTTGGGGAACATTGAGAATGGTATTGGATTTTTTGGTTTTCGAATCAAATTTTTTAATCTTCTAATGGAATGTGTGAAAAATATGGAATTATTTATTATGATCAATGGCAAAATTTCAAAGGGGATCAAAGCTAAAAGCGGATTTAGACAAGGTTGCCCGCTATCGCCTTACTTGTTTATCCTTTGTTCTTAATTTTTGATAAATGATTTGAGTCATAGAGGAAGGAATTTAGGGATAAAAATTGCTTCCACTGCCCCTAGAATTTCTCATTTATTGTATGCGGACGACATTCTCTTATTCTCTAAAGCGAAGATGAAGCTTATGAAGAAATTCAAAAGAATTATATTTGCTTTTTGTAGCCGGACTGGACAATGTGTCAATAAACAAAAATCTGTAATTTTGTTTGGGAAAATTATGAAAAGGAAAAGAAGGAAAGCAATATCAAACTTATGGGGCTACAAAGAAGTGAATGAATTAAACTATCTTGGGATTAAGATGGTGTTGAGAAGGCTGGTTGCATTAGATTTCAATGGTATTCTAGAGAAAGATGCTAGTAAACTCAATATATGGGGCAACCAATTTATTTCTCTAGTTGGAAGATTTGTATTGGTAAAATTGGTCATGGTTTCCTTACCGATTTTTGTTGCTGCTCTCTCTCTTTAATACCAATGAGTATTCTAAAAGATTTGGACAAGGCTTGCAGGAGTTTTATTTGGGACAAGCAAGGAGGGAATCATGGTTTGCACTAAATTTCTTAGGAAGATTTTTGCAAACTATGGAATGCTGGAGGTCAAGGAGTTCACTCGGCGCTTTCAATGGCCGGGCCGTTGAGAGCTAAATTTGTATGGAGTTTTTTAAGGAGAGAAGATTCTATGCTTAATATATCTTTAATGGCAAAGTATGGTGCTGATTTATGGGAGGCTTCTAACAAGTGTAATATATCAACAACTTTGAGAATTTTATCTAATGGAACTCAATTTCTTTATCCAATTACTAAATGGAAGATTGCATCAGGTAAATCTATTAACATCTTGAAAGATGTATGGATTTTAGATAAGTGTCTAAAAAAATGTCCAACTTTTATTGCGATTTTGGACTATGATTTTCCTTCATTCGATTATTTTATAATTGATGGTGGTTGGAATAAGGAACATCTCCACGACTTTTTTGGGATCTCCCTAGTGGATGTTATTCTGTAAATTTAAATTACTTCTAATCAAAGAGATGATTGCTTGGAATTGAGACATAAGTTCTCGAGTAAAAGCATCACAGCTTTGGCTTCTTTTTCTAGTGATGATGATATCACGGTGTTGGATTATGGAAATTGGTTAAAAAAGCTACACCTTAATCCTAGGGTGGAATGCTTTTGGTGGCGCCTTTTCAACAATGCAATTCCAACAAGTTATTATTTCTTAATGTACCGCAGGCTGTTGGGACATAATTTATGTCCTAGAGGATGTAATGAAGTGGAAAATATAGAACATGTAATGGTGAATTGTTCAAAGCTAGCTCAAGTCATTGATTTGCTAAAGAAATGGGGATTTCCAATTCTAGTTTTCTTGTCATTTAGAGAATGCAAAATCAACCTGGAATGGATTGCTATGGATAACCAATTCGTTGCAAAGTTATATTGTTCAAAGGTATATTTCTCGTGGAAGAGTATAAATTTGGTCAAGCATGGTAATCAAGAATTGAGTTTAAACTTTATAGCTTCCAATGCTATTAGTTTTGCATCAATTGTAAATGTTAATATGTTCGTGGACCACTGGGGTGATAACCAGCCGAATCAGCTGTCTTGTCATTGGCACCCTCCACCCCCAGGATGGATTAAGGTAAACATTGATGCTTCGTTAACAAGATCTAACATTGGCGTTTTTGGTGGAGTTTTTAGAGATTCAAAAGGTAGATTCTTGCTAGCTTTTGGATTCAATTGCATACATTGGGATATTGGATTATTGGAATTGATTGTTTTTTGGTTATTGAAGAAAATAATTATGGAATGAATGTTGGATGCTAAAGGGATTATTATTGAAGGCGATAATCACAACATCATCAGCTATTTGCAAAAATTGTGGATAATCTAAACCGGAATGTACATAAGGAAGATTGTGAGGATTTTTCATTATTGGATGGCTTTGGCAAAGTTTTATTTTATTTTGCAAATAAAAATTGTAATAAGTTAGCTGATTTTTATGCTAACCATGCTTTAGTTGGTGATTTTGTTTTGGGAAGATTTGAATAGTAATAAGATTCCTCCTTTGTTTCTGAACTTGTTAAAGGAGGATTGTAATAGATGTTCTATCACATAGTAGTTTGTAATAGTTTTCTACTTTATTAATGCAATTGGCATTTTATTCTTTTTTTTTTTGAAGAAGCAATAAAAGATTTTATTGCAATAACTAAAAAAGCAAACAGAAAAAACAACCACTTAATTCCTCTAACAAATTAAAAAACAGAGGAACCATATTAGAGCTAATATCATCCCAAATGAAATCACTAAATATAGAATAGTTAGTACAAAGATCCGCTAACTTATTGTTATTTCTATCAACACAATTAAAAATAACATTTTCAAACTCTTATAGAAAATAAAAATAAAAATAAAAATTGGCATTTTATTCAAAAAAAAAAAAGCTCTTAAAATTTTATTTATTTATGAGTACAATTTTTAATCAGGCTACGTATAAAAACACATTGCCTAAGTAGTCAAATGACATATGATCACCAAACGAATTGTGCTATTGCGATTAAAACATTGAATTTGCTTAAGAGAGGCCACCTCACAGTCAAATCGGGTGAAAACGATCAAAATCGATAACTGACACTCAAAATTGACACGTGATGTTACCCAAATGATGTTTGATCATAAAATAGATTTCATTGTTGTGTTTGAAACATTGAAAATATTCAAAATTGACCCTAAACCCTAAACAAAATTCACACGTAAAAATCAGGGTAATCTCAAGTTAATGTCGCACTTAAGTAGAGGGAAATAAAAATTTAATCATTTCTATTCATTTTAAAATAATGAAATTAATAACATTAGCAATAATAATAAGAATTCTAATTTTATCTTTATTATAAATAAATAAATAAAAGTATAGTTATGTTCTTTACCAATGTCGATGCCATCGCAGTCGTCTCCCGCGATCTATGCTCAATTCCTGCGATTAAATGTTCATAAGGAGGCCTACCTTGTTGTGAAAAGCCAACTAAGTCGAGCCTTCGCATTTTCTTCGACACACAAGAGCTCCCCAATCTGCTTCTTGGACTGCACAAGAACTTAACTATTTAAGATACCTCCTCCTTAATCTCTTCACATATCCTTTTGATCTGACACCCATGAGTTCCCTTCTTCAGATTCTAGTGCCCAATGTACCCTTGCTAATCTTGATCTTCTTCACAGTATCACCTCCTTAGCCGAATACCTCACAATCACATTCGACCGTCTATTCATTACCACAACAGCCAACGCCTAGCCCATCCGACCCCATTCTACTGGATACTACCTCACATGAATGACCCTTTAACGGCCTTGACCTGATCGGACTTCAACTCTCGATCCTCTAGCCATCCCGTCATCAAACTCACGCATCAGGCCCGACCTACTCCAGCCATAGACTCCCTGCTTGCTTGTAGACCTCAACTTCCCCATCTCTTTGTTCTCATGCAGCAACTGAACCAGCCATAAATCCCAATATTTCCACTGCAACCGACCTCCTCTCCACCCAGCCAGATCTCATGTGTGAATCAAAGATGCATTTAGCCGACTCCTCCTTCCCAACCAAACTCATGCCTGTGTCGATTTATCTCAACCAATCGAGCACCCACCTCTAGCTGGTCCTTTCTCCTTCACCCTGTCAACTCCTCCTGTGCTGAACTCCAGGAAGCATGCAACTGACTTCCCCACATCTGAAGCCTCCAACAGTAGCCGAACACTCTCACTCTACCTTAACCCCACTAAGCTCCCAACCTACCTCCTTCTCAGCAGAGCCTTCCAAAATTTTTAGCCTCTTTCTATTCATCTTCAGTAACCCTCCAGTCCACGTACACTCAATCCAAACATCAGCTCATTTTTCCTATTAATATTAATTATTATTATTAAGTACCACTATTTATTAATATTATTAGTAGTAATATTAGTATTATAGTTTTAAAAAATATAAAATAATTTAAAATAAAAAAGAAATAAAAAAGAAGAATGTTGACATTATTTTTGTATGAGGTCATAAGGACCCATCCAAATTTCTACCTATTAATCTGATGTTGGACAACTATCTAGTTGTCACTCATCTGGAACTCAATTCGATCTTCAACCTAGAATTTAACTCAATCTCCAACCTAGACTTTAATTCAATTTTAAATTTAGACTTCAATCAATCCAACCTTTGATCAATTCAAACTTCAATCAATCCAGCCTTTGATATATTCAAACTTTAATCAATACAAACTTCAATCAATCCAAACTTCAGTCCAAGCTTCAATCAAAGTTTTAATCTAGAGTTTAATCACACTTCAAATTGACCCTCAATCAACCTTAAGTCCAACCTTCAACTAAGATTTAATCCTATCCAATAATTAAAAATCATTCACTTGATTATGATTGAAATTGATAGTAAAAATTCAATCAATCAAATCCAAAATTCAACTCAAACCCATAATTCTATACCTAAGTCCAAGACTATGGACCCTTGTCATGAAATCCTTTTTGAGTGATTTTTTAATCTCTACACAACCCAGTCAATTAACCTCTCATTCATGATATTTCAGTTGCATATTAATTAGAATTGTCCCTAGGGCCAACCCTCCAAATTTGAATATAATCTAAAACCTCTAGCCCTAGAAATTCAATTGAATTCCAAAGGCCTCAAAACTTTCAAATATTTATAGCCTATGCCACTAGACATTCCACCTTATGGAATTTGACCACGGGAACTTCCACAAGACCATTGAGCATGCCCATAGCCTTTTTTATAACATGTTGAGCATTAAAATACATTTTGGTGGACCCATGTTGACCCTGAGTTGACTAGGGGTTAAAATAACCAAAATACCCTTTAAGGGCAAAATTAAAGTTTCTTCAAACTTCAACATGGCCCAATCAAATCAAACACTGAAGCCTCCTAATGCATCACAAACAACATTAATAGTTAATTAGACTCAAATCCAAGCATTGGTCATGCATAGTTGACCAAGTCAACCAATTTTAACCAAACTACCCCTTACAAGTTCAAACAATTATTTCAATCCAAATGACCTCACCATTACTTAAAACCACCTCCATTGAATTCAAAATATCATTTTTAACCTATTTGACCCAAACATAGGCCTTGTTCCAATACGGTTGACTAAGTCAACCTAAGTTGACCAAATGGCCCCTTAAAGGTCCAAATGGTCATTTTGACTCAAATGACCATTCTAACCCATGAGACCAAATCCATTTGGCCTTTAATGACCAAACCAAATATGTTGGATGTAAACTTAGGCCTTAGTCTAACTTGGTTGACCAAGTCAACCCTAGTTGACCAAATAACCCTTACGAGTCAAAATGGTCATTTTGACTGAAATGACCTTGCTAGTCCAGAAGACCACACCCATTAGTCTTCATTGATCAAATATAACTTGTTGAGCTCAAACCCAACCCTTGGTTTGACCTAGTTGACCAAGTCAACTAAGGTTTATCAAGTCAACTTGGGTTGACCAAATCAACCATTAAGCACTATACACATTGAATTGAACTTCAAATACATTCAATCCTTATCAAAATCCCTTAAACATTTTCCCTAGTAATTTGGGGTTGACTGGTCACTCTAACATAGTTAAGAGTTGACTTGGTCAAATGGGCCCAAGTTTAGTCAAACTAGACCCAATTGAGTAAAACTAGTTTATTTGATTCAATCAAGCTTCTCAATCACTCAAACTCATTCCAATTTATGGTCCAAATACATCTAATCTACCCTTAAGTACAATCATGTTTGAGTTGACTTAGTCAACTTACTAAGAATAGTCAAACTCATAGGGTAGTTAACATCATCATTAACCTTCATGTGTATTATTTTTAATCCCTTTCCAACCCTCGACCCCACTTCAATATATAATTTAAGTGCATTGAAATTCATGAGAAGTCAAACCACATTGGGTTTTTACTTGGTCAAACCTTAAACCATGATCAAACATTCATATATATATATAGAAAAATAAATGTATTACCTCATTTTGTTAAGAATTTTAAGTTAGATTTCAGCAAAAACAATCTATATATTTTAAAAAAATTTAAATATTAATTATTTAATATTTAGTTAATATTTAATTAAATATAAACCTAAATAATTTCATATTTTGAGTAAAAATATTTTAGCAAATTTTTAATTTATAGAGATATTTTTTAAAATTTTTAAAAATTTATTTTAATGATTATATTGAAATTACAAAAATTTAAGATTATGTTCAATATTTAATTGTTTAAAAATCTATTTTAATTGTAATTTTAAATCCTTTTGCGTACATTGTGCTTTGATAAAAAATTTTTAACAAAGGTTTATCTTAAATGAATAGCGTTGATGGGGGTTGATTGATGAGCAATTATGTCATAATTGTTCACTTATCGAATTTTAAATTATTTGAGTTGTTCTTTGATTTATATTCCTAGGAAAGCACATGCACTTAGCTTTAGGTTCTTTGAATGATGTGATGTGTGATGTAGTTTGTTAATGTCTAAGTGTTAGCAACCATGATTTGCAAAACCACGCAACTTTGTGACATATAAAGACAATAATTAAAGACCCCTCTTCGTAATTTAAGAAAATTGTAGATAATTAAATATATATCCAATGGGTGTGAAACTTAAAAAACTTAAACTTAGTGACATTCTCTCCCTTAGGGTAAATTTTCACTTATTTTAAAAATCCTTAAGTAAATTATTTAATTAACTCAAATTTTAACCCTTTAATTACGTTTTTAATTTCTAAAATTTACAATATATTCAACTTAAATCTAAAAATTCTAAATAATATATCAATTTAATTAGAATTAAATCCTTAACTCATGAAACTTAAAATCCCCTTGACCGGACTTCAATTTTAAGTTATCTTTTAATTTTTTAAAAAATTAATATTTAAATAATTTAATTAATTAAAAATAGTTAAAATTTTCAAAAAATTTTCAAACAATTGAGAACACTTCCTTATGTCATTCCAAATCTTTGGGAGTGATTTCAAGAAATTTGGAATCAATTTGAATCAAAATCACAAAAAACCCCTTAATAAATTAAATTAAAAAATTTATACAATCACTTAAATTTTAAAACTTTATAACTAATTTTAAAAAATTATAAATTGGGCAAACTCAAGCGCATTAGATTTTATTCAGGGTCTAATATTCTTTAAAAATATCCAACCACCAGAAATAAGTTAAAATAAAAAAGTCAACATTTTGGTCCAATGTAGCTAAAACAATAAGTCAAAACTTAAAAAAAATCATAACTTAATCTAGAAAAATCCAATTCCATCAAACTTAGTATCTAATTGCTCATCTTAAGGTGTGATATTAAGAAAAAATTATTAAAATTTTAAATTTTAACTTAAATCAAGAAGTTATTGGCCCCTTAATTTAATATATTAATTAATTCCCCAAAAAATCATAAAATTCAATAATTGACCTAAAATTCTATAAACAAGAACTCAATTAATTAAACCAATAATCAATAAATCTAATAAAAGTTTATCAATGTTTAAGCTTCAATCATTTAAATCAATTAATTATTACTTATTACTAGTAGGTAACCCAAGAATGTGAGTCGATTAATTTAGCCCCAAGGAATGTGAAATAAACTTCACCACCCTTGTGTAAATAAAGGCAGTAATCGTTTAACATTAAAAATACATTTTAAAATTGACATTAATAAATTAATACTTAAATTCAAACTAAAATCTCTTAACCATTTCAACTAATCAAAACATTAGATCTCTTTAACAAATTACCCAGAATAAGACATATCCAAGCCACACAACCTACTTCACACACTTTAGATGATTTATTAGTACAACCAACTTTAGTTTTATGCTAGTCTGGTGTTTACTTTCCTACTATTGTGTGCTGGATTTTTGTGATTTTCACTACATGCTAGTTACTATTATTGATTGATATGATTATTTATTTAAATGTCAATTATATGCAATATGTAAATTGATGTGATAAACATTAGATTACTCCTAAGTTAGGAATGATCTAGATGCTCATATAATTTGTGTAGGTGGCTATTCTTATATATGGTTGAATCAAAGGAGGCAAAATTAATATTTAATTAAAAAAATTTCTACAGGTGTTAAAATTATTAAGCTCCCTTAAAATTAAAAGAGCATATCCAAACATGATTGTAGTTTAAATTTAAGCAATTCAATATGTATAACTACTTGGGATATTAAATTTAATATATATATGTTTCGATGAATTTAAATATCCAAAGAGAAAAAAAAAACCCTTCAGAAGGAGTTTCTTTTCATTTGGATATTCAGACTCAAAGAATCCATGGAGCTCGCAGAAGGATAAAGGAAGGAAAATAGACAAGAATCCCAATCTCAAAGTCACTTGTGCTAATCTTAGTGAAGTATGGGTTATTGTTAGTGGTACCTAACAACTTTTGAATTTTGTAGCCCATGGGATGTAAATAAGTGGTATTTTTTCACATGACATTATATTTGATTTAATAAATAATTTGATATTTTTATATTAATTGTGCAGTAGAAATTACCTATTTTTTATCTTTTTTTATTGCAATTCGCTTTTGCTTTAGTCTGGATTTAGTTAGAGGCTTGTGTGGCCACATTACAAATATTTATACTCAAAGTTAATTAAAATTTTTAAGTTCACATAAAAACTCTAACGACTTAAGAAGTAAGCTCAGGATCATCGAGAGTACTCATGCATGCATTCTAATACTTTCTCTTCCATGTTAGGTACCTCATTCCCTATGGGTTTTGGCAAACCACCAAATCTATTTGGTTGTAGTTCTGTGAAGAGGATATTATGTAATCTCTTGGATAAAACTTATTTTCAATCTTAATTTTAAAACTACTTCATATCAATTTTATGCATTCATCAAGTAAATTGTTATGCATTACATCAGAAATAAATTAAAAAGAGTCAGAATTTTAATTGCATTTTACTTTCAAGCATCAAATTACCCTACATGTGTTAAGGGCCAACTAGGATCTATTCTAGATGTTGGACATGATTCCTCAAACTTAATTAAATAATTTCTCTACCAATCTTTCATAAAAAGATCAAACTCATAGATTTTAAGTGGTTAGGTGGTTAGCTAGCTCCCCTATCCTAGCTGGGAAAAATTTAGATTTGCACTTCATTAACTAGGTTTGGGTTATTGTTATTTAGTGCCCAATTTAGATATAGGTTTCAAGGCAAACTCAAAATTTTAAGTCCTTAGCCTCCAGGGAAATATTTCCAATATTCTAATAAATTGATCACCTCAAATTAAAGTTCTCTTTAAATCAAAATTTAAAGCCTAACGCATAGGATAGAATGGGGCATTTCTGAACTTTTTTAGAATCCCAAAATGCTTCCTACTTTTCTTCCATTTACCTCTAAAAATAAGTGCTAAAAATTTTATCCAATCCTAGTTAAATATCAAACCTGGCTCCCTTTGATATCACTTAAGAAATTCCAAATAAATTTTTTTCTATTTAAAGCTAGAGTATTTTTAAAAAAATTAACTTTCTTATGATGTAATTAACCATGAGGATTTATGCTCGTAAGAGATTTAAAGACCACATATCATTTTTTATAATCTAAATTAATATTTCTTCAGAAAAATTAGAATTAACAACGATCATTATCATCATATTCAAATGATTGGTAGTAAATTATTTCTTCTTTCCTCAAGAAGAAATATTGTTCTATTATCATGACTTAGATTATGAAATTAATGGTCCTTTTTCTAAATAATCATAATTGAACACTAGATTCAACATCATTTTGACCCTTTTGGGTCATATATAGTTCTTCCTTAAATATGACTATGATAATCAGATGAGCTTAAAGTTTTGTAATATGAACCTATTAGGGAATGATATCTTTACCTTTCAAGGTGATATATCAGTCCTAATTACTTGTTTGATTTCAAAACTAAAATTCCAAAATTCAACTTTTCCTACAAAAATTTTATTCCAATTTATTTTTGCATATTCCAATGTAAAGAGAATCCCCTATTCCAAAAATCAAACCAAACAAAAAAAGTGAACTCACTTGGGAAAAGTCACTCTCTCCATCTTTAATATGTGTAGAAATTTTATTATATATATAGTTTTGACTACCTTCCTTCCATTGGTCCATCTACCCATTTCTTTCTTGGGTGAGGGTGGCCAACATAAAAAAGATATGTCAAAAAGAGAGGTGAGTGAGGAAACCTCTATCCAATTTAGGCTTTAACAATTCGCCCCAAAGTTTATTGGTGGAGCATATGTGTTAAGCAAGACCTTTTAAGATCATTGTGTAAATTTTATAAACTTACATATTTGAGTGAAGCTCCATATACCGAGTTTCAAAATTTATAGAAGATTCATGAATTTCAATTTCAAGATTCAAAATTCTCTAGCCAAATATAGGCCTTAACATTCCACTCCCAAATCAATTGGTGGAGTGAAAGAGTTAAGGCAAATTTGCTAAATTTTCTCAATCAATTTTGTAAATCCTCATGTTTGAGTGAAACTCAACATGTCGAGTTTCAAAACTCAAAGAAAATCAGATAATTTTTCAAAATTTAAAATTCTTTTAAAAATCCTTCAAATCAGTTCTATATATTACTATTATACATTATACCATAATACCTTCTTGTAGCCTAACATATGTGATAAAAGTTTAATTCTTTTTAAATTTATAAATGATTTTTGCACTTTATCATCATATATTGAGTTATAGCTTATATAATTCAATATATTTGATAAAATAAAGGATTATTTATGACCTTTAAAATTTCATTTGAAATTTCTAATTCAAACTTTCTCTCTTAAATTCTATACAATCATACTCTGCTATAATGGCTGGAAGGCTATTTTCTCAATTGACCATGATCTATATATGGAAGAACTCATTTACAATAACTCCATCCAATTTGGAATGGGTTTCAAAATCGTCAAGCTTTTTATTAAGGGGGGAATAATCATTAACCTCACCATCGAAGGGGATAAGGACATCCACTTGGTTTAGATAGCTATCAAGGTGGGGACTGACTCCCTTATTCCCAAAATTGAGGTTATTTTCTCCCCTGTACCTGCTGTATCTTGCAGGAAGGATGAGAAGTCATAATCCATTATTGGTACTAAAATTAAATCTATGTTTGAAGTTGGGGGAAGTTCTAGGATCCCCTTTACTAGCAAAAATATAAGGGAGAACTATCTAAGGAGGATCAGGAAAAAGATCATGAAGTCCAAAAAGATGGCTGAGTTGATGGCCTTAAGTCAGGTAGAGCTAGAGGTTGTTGAAGAGATGCCCATTCATGATACTTCTCCGCTTCTTAAAGGAAGTCATTTTTTCCCCTTTCTACTACTACTAGGGAGGAGCAATTTTCTAGGATAACTAGCTCTCCACCATGTCCGGCGGATAATTCTATAAGGAAGACTCCCAAGGAGAAACATAGAGAACAAAAATTTTGAGAAATATCATTCACACCTACACTGCTCAAGCAGGTTATACTAAAGAATAATATATGAGACACCTGAAGGGGGTGATCTCATATAAGTTTGAGAAGGAAGTTTTGAAAGAAGAGAAATCTGAAGCCAGAAACCTAACTCCTCAGCTAGTGAAAAGAAATAAAATGTTTGTTAAACAGCTAGTTACATCTTTATTAGTGGATGGATATCATTGGGTGCCTCAACTCCCATCTACAAAGATAGAGGATATAGTTTTAAATATATCTAGTATGGGTCGCTCCCTCAACTGTAGGCCGCCGATCAAACCTTTAAGATTTTTAAATTTGATCTCAGTGTTAACCAATTTTAGGATGCCAATAAAGATATAAAAGTCATAGATGTTAAGGGAATGAGGCCCATGTTGCCAAAAAAATAATATGTGCCAAAAAAGATTAGCAAGTTTGAAAATAGTTAAATTGAAAGCCTCTAGTCACCAGTTGATCCCCTAGCTCCCTATTAAGGGATGAGAGGACTCTACCCCTATTGATGTTAGAGTTTCTACTCCTCAAGCTCATCCATCATCAATCAAGGTGGATGCCCCTCACCCTATTGAGGATGACACTTTTATGACTACCCATTATGGGATAGTCAAATGGGAGGGGATTATTTCAAATACAAATAAAGAGATGCCATATTAGTTGATAGATGAGTAGTTCACTAAGGAAGACATAAAGATCCAGAATATCCTTTCGAAGTTAGAGAAAAAGGAGTTTGATGAGATGATGGAATATAAGGGGCATTTACCAATTAACTATGAGTTAATTGATTGTAGATCAGTTGATGATGTAGTCCAAGAGATATGGTAAATCCTCAAAAAGAAGGAAGTTTTAGAAGCTTTTGACACATATTCAGATGATCTTATGATGGATGAAGTTATTGCCAGCAATATATGTATTGTTAAGACTAGAGTATTGGCCAGAGAAGTTGAACTTAGCAAGTATTGAGCTGGTAAAGAGGAAGGTTCAATTACAATCGACTCTGATTCAGATGTCTCAGTTAGATTGAGAGAGAAAGATGAATATAACAAGTCTTGAATGAAAAGTTTAAGAGATTATGCTAAGGGTAGAAATAATATTGAGTTAACTAGTTAAGGCAAAGTAGGATGTACTCAAATAATCACAATCTATAGTACATACAATAGGTGATCGTGAGATGGTCTCGGACGGTCAAGCTAATTTTGGATCATCCATACCCCCTTTCCGAGCGATTGCCTGGCCGATAATATGTGATTTGAACTAATCGTACAGGATGATATATTATCGTCTTGGATGATGTGAACAAAATTTCTTTGATCGTCCCTTGTCATCCAGGCTGATTGAGCTTAATTTGTACTGATCGTACATGACGATATAAATATCGTCCTGGATGATAATGTCTGTTCTTGAAATTCTATTTAAAGGACCCAAATTTTCTCATGCTTAAGACATTGAGTGCTGTTGTCTTGACCTAAGAGAGCCTAGGGAGAGGGAGGGAGGGAGGGGGAGAGAGAGAGAGAGAGAGAGAGAGAGAGAGAGAGAGAGAGAGAGAGAGAGAGAGAGAGAGAAACTTGTGAGGGGGAGTTTATGAGAGGGTTCACAAAGGTTGCTCCAAGCTAGGTTCCAAGTCATCTTCTCCATTCTTCATCCTTTGTTCTTGGGAGGTCTACTTCAGTAAAAGGTCTGGGTTCTCTTCTCGCTTCAGAAGGAAGTAAAGGAGTTGGTTCTCTGCCGCACCGGGGTTGGTGAAAAAGAGTCTGTTGTAAAGGCTTCTCCGCCTAGTTGTGGGAGTTAAATAAGAGACACTTAGTTAGTACAATACTCAGAGGGTGCCTCCGAGTAGGGGATGTAGGTCAAGGTTTGACCGAACCACTATAAAGCTGGTGTGATCTTTCTTTGTTTTAATTTCACATTTAATTTTCACATCCGTTACTCTTTGTGGTGAATTGTTTTGGTTTTAGTTTTGTGCTTTGCTTAAGAAAATTTTTAAAATACTAATTCACCCCCCTCTTGGTTAGCCTCGAGCTAGTTTTTAAGGGCTTAACATCCCTAACAAACTTTCAAGTGGTATCAGATTGGGATTCATAAAATTAAGTTTGAAAACTTTTTGAATTTTGGTCCATGGCTAACTCTGGTAATCGTATTACTGCGAAAGGGTATTCTATTATCCGACCACCTTTGTTTGATAATATTCCTTTTGATTTTTGGAAAACTCGCATGTCTACATTCTTACAATCAATTGATTATTATATGTGGATGCTTGTTAAGGATGGGTATACATGTTAAGGAAGGGTATACACCTCCAACTAGAAAATTGAATGGCATTACTGTTCCACTTCCTTTTATTGAATGAACTCTAGATGATAGGATCTTGCGTAATTTAATGCAAAATGTCTGAACTGCTTTTTTTGTACTTTAAAATCTAAAGATTACATGTGTGTTTCAACTTGCATAATTGGTAAAGAGATTTGGGATAAATTGTGTATCACTTATGAAGGAACCAAAGAAATTAAGCAATCTCGTTTGAATATTGTATTGCATGATTACGAACTTTTTCATATGAAACCTAATGAAATAATTTCTGAAATGTATACAAGGTTTACTCAGATTGTTACTTCATTGCATGCATTAGGAAGAGAACTTACTAACTATAAAAAAGTGAATAAAATTTTAAGACGTTTGCTTTCTCTTTTGATAGTAAAATCACTACAATTTCTGAATCTAAAGATTTAAATACCTATTCAATCTATAACTTACTTGGTTCACTCATTGCTTACGAGCAAGGGGTGAACCAAAGAAATCTTGATGCAGGTGAGAGGAAGAAGGAGAAAATGGTGGCACTTAAGGCGAACGACTCGGACACTGACTTCTTCGGGTCTCAAAGCGATGATGTTACCTTAATCACGAGGCAATTTAAGAGCTTTCTAAGGAAAAAGCACAAGAATCATTAGAAGTGGAATAAATGTAAGGGTAATAAAAATTTCAAGAATCCTGATGATATAATTTTTTTTGAATACATAAAGCTAAGATATGTTAAAGCTGATTGCCCAACACTCAAGACTCACCCAAGAAAGTGAAATGGTGAGGAGAAACCCAAGTTCAAGAAGGACAAGAAGAGATTCCAAAAGTCATTTTGGGCAGGTTCTGCATCAGACTCCTCTGAGACTGAACCTGAAGAGGAGACAACAAACTTTTGCTTAATGGCAAACAATAATCTTGGTCAAAGTGACCAAGAAGAGGTATGTGAATCAACTTATGATCAACTATTGAAAATTTGTGGGCACATGCATGCATCATATAAAAAACTCAAAAAATCTCATGCCAGTCTGAAAGTGGAATTTTTAAATTTATAAAAGGAGCTTGAAAATCTTTTAAAAGATCACTCCCAAATTGATAGCAATCACTTGACTTTACTTGATGAATTTGATGCATTAAACAAAAAGCACACTAAATTAACCAATGCACATGATCCTTTAAAAATATCTCATGCTAAGTTAGAAAATGAATTAACAAATCTCAAAGTTTTTGAAAATAAACCATTACATGCTTTTCAAAACTTTAAAAGGAAGTGTCACCATAAGAGTAGATTAGTGCATCCTTTTCCTGGAGTTAAATATTTTTCATGTGGCATGCTAGGATACATAGCACACACTTGCACCATTCACCATAGTTTACATTTGGTATGGAGACCCAAGTTACATGATTCACAGCATGCTTTGCATTCTACTTTCCATAAGAAGGAACTCAAACATGTTTGGGTTCCTAAATTTGACATTTGATAATTTTGTAGGCAAGCTCTCACAAAAGGCCTCGTGAGAGCATGTGGTATATGGACAGCGGATGCTCTCGACATATGACTGGCGATGCCAACCAATTCATTTTGTTGGAGACCAGGACAGAAGGCAAGGTGACTCTGGGAAACAACACCACGAGGAAGGTGGTAGGCTCAGGTATAATTGGTAATTCTAAGAATGTTTTGATTGAAAATGTTTTGCTTGTAGATGAACTAAAACACAACTTGCTCAACATCAGTCAGCTTTGTGACGAGGGCTTCATCATAAAATTTTTGACAAAATCTTGCATTATCAGCTTAAATAATAACACTATTTTGTAGGAAAAATGGATCAATAATATTTGCATGCTTGATTTAAATAATATTGAATGTATTACTTCATTTCGCTTAAAAACTATTGTTGATGATTCATGGTTGTGGTACAAGAGATTATGTCATGCCAGTATGAAAACCCTTAGAAAAGTGACCCAAAAAGACCTAGTTAGAGGTGTCCCTAAGCTTAAGTTTTCAAAAGACCACCTTTGTGATGCCTGCCAATTAGGAAAGCAAGTCCACTCCACTTTTCACTGTATTAAGAATATTAACACCTCTAGACCTTTATAAGTCCTTCACATGAATTTGTTTGGACCCATTAGCACTGCCAGCTTGGGAGGGAAAGTCTATGGTTTTGTGATTATCGATGACTACTCGAGGTTTACTTGGATTAGATTTCTATCACACAAAAATGAGTCTTTTGATGAGTTTAGAGCCTTCTTCACTTGGATTCAGAGAAAGCTAGGTTGTGAGATCTTGACCATCCATAGTGACCATGGGGTGAGCTTAAAAATGAGAGATTTGGAGATTTTTGTGATGATAAGGGTATTAGCCACAACTTTTCAGCTCCTAGGACCCCTCAGCAGAACGGGGTAGCTGAAAGGAAGAACTAGACCTTAATGGAAGCATCTAGAGCCATGCTTGCTGAGTATTCACTTCCAAAATAATTTTGGGATGAAGCGGTTAACACAGCTTATTATGTGTTGAATAGGGTGAATGTTAGAGCCAAATTAGATAAGATAACCTATGAGATCCTTAAGGGTAGGACACCCAATCTTTCCCACGTTCATATCTTTGGTTGTAAGGTGTTCATTCACAACAATGGGAAGTCTCACTTTGGAAAATTTGACCCAAAATCTAATGAAGGAGTGTTCTTAGGATATTCTAGTATTGGGAAGTCTTTTAGGGTGTTTAATAAGAGGACTTTGGTGGTGGAGGAAACTACTCATGTAGTGTTTGATGAGTCTGATCCTAAAAAAGCCAAGAGTTGAGGATGATGATGATGTTGGAGAGATTACCACTGGAGTAGAAAATTTAGAGAAGAGGGTAGAGCACCAGAACACTGAAGGAGTAGGAATGGTTACCCAAGGAGTAGAAAATATAGATCTAGAGGAAAGGGTTGAACCTTCACACACTTTGCCTAGAGATTAGAGATACTCTTGTGGTCACCCTAAAGATCTGATCTTAGGAGACCCTTCTGATGGAGTTAGGACTAGAAATGGACTTAGGAAGGAAGTGAACCACTCTGTTTTTCTCTTAATGACTGAACCCACCAATATAAACCAAGCCCTTTCTGATGAGTTTTGGATCTTATCTATGCAGGAGGAGTTGAACCAATTTTTTAGGAATGCTGTTTGGGAGCTTGTAGAAAGACCAAAGGGACAAAGTGTAGTTGGAACCAAGTGGGTCTTTAATAATAAGGTGAATGATTCTGGAGTGGTGGTTAGGAATAAGGCAAGATTAGTGTCTAAGGGGTATAATTAAATAGAAGGGATAGATTTTGAGGAGACTTTTAACCCTAAAGCTAGATTGGAAGCCATTAAAGTGTTATTAGCCTTTGCCTGTTATAAGAGATTTAAGCTTTTTCAAATGGACATTAAGAGTGCCTTTTTAAATGGGAACATAAAAGAGGATGTGTTTGTAGAACAACCCCCAGGTTTTGAGAGTTCCTAATTTCCAAATCATGATTTCAAATTAAAAAAGGTCTTATATGGATTAAAGCAGGCACCCAGAGCTTGGTATGAGAGGCTTAGCATATTCTTACAAGAAAGGAAGTTTGTTAAGGGGAGTGTAGACACCACCCTTTTTCTAAGGAAAGTAGGAGATGATTTACTCATTGTTCAGATGGATGTCGATGAAATACTTTTTGGATGTTCTGATAAGAGACTGTGATGAATTTTCTAAAATAATGAGTAGAGAGTTTGAGATGAGTATGATGGGAGAGTTGTCCTATTTTTTTGGATTTAGCATAAGATAATTAGATGATGGAACCTTTCTAAATCAATCAAAATACATAAAGGACATCTTAAAGAAGCATATGTATGAACATACGATCATATGGTACGATCGTGAATGCTCTAAATTGAAAAATTCAGTTTTTTGGATAATTTTTTGTGTCTTTTATATAAAAGGTCCACTAAAACTAACATGAGAGAGTCTTGTCTACGTGATTTTTTAAGGGCAATTAAAGGAGATAGTGTGAGAGAGTGTTTGAGAGAGATTTCTTGCAAGTGGAGTGTAAAGGGTTCATAAGGTTACTCAAAAGTAAGGATCTCTTTGTAATTGTGGTTATCACTCTTCGTCTTGTCTTTCTATATTGCTTGTGAGAAGATCTTCAGATAAGATATCGTTCTCTGCCAACACTTGGGAAGTGTAAAAGGATGACGGTTCTCTATCAAAACTTGAAGAGTGTGAAAGATGATGGTTCTCTGTCGACACTTGGAGAGTGTGAAAGGATGAAGGTACTCTGCCTATACTTGGAGGGTGTGAAAGCATGACAGTTCTCTACCGCACCGGGGATAGGTGGAAAAGAGTTTTGTAAAGGCTTCTCCACCTTGCTGTGGGGGCTAAAGGAGAGTCACTTTGGTAATAGTGCAATACCTGAAGTGGGAGGCTTCAATGAGTGCATGTAGGTCGTATTTGACCGAACCACTATAAACCTTTATGTCTTTTATTTTTTCGTTGCTTATTTTTGTGCAAGTTTTTTATTATGTGGTTGAAAAGTTTTATTTTAAAAATTTTAATTAGCTTGCTTCCTAACTTAACGATTTCAATATTTAAATCCAAGAAGTAATTTTTAAAATTACCAATTCACCCCCTTCTTGGTTAGCCTTGGGACATTAACTTAGGTTTAACAACCTAATAAAGATTCAATAAGAATCAATAGTAGCCATCACCGAAAACCAATGAAAGAGAAAGGAATACTCTTTAAGCTCAATCTCTTCATTGAAAAAAATCAAGAACTAAGAGTATTGCACCAAAATGTTCTAGCCAAGAATCTTTAAGCTCAACCTCATTACCCAGAAGGATATGAACCAGCAATACATCACCAAAATATTCATGCAAAAAGCTAGTAACAAAATAAAATAAAGGAAAAAAATATTAATCTAACATACATATTATTATAAGTTAGATTATAATTCCGATAATAGCCAAAATTAAGACCATATAAGATAATATGACAGGTGAACAAGGAGCTAGTAACAACAGAACCAACCAATACTAAAGGATGGATAAATGCTCTTAACTCCCCCAAACTGAAATAAAAAGCAACAATAATAATCACATAAATACCAAAATGCTAACAAATAGGAATGATAATAGTCCAAAACTTGTATGGGAGATCAAACAAAACATGCCAAACCTCCCATAAATCTCACCAGACTGACCCAAATCAGAGAGGCACAAAATGCCAAACTCAATAGGATGCATGGAATACACCACAAGCCACCATCACATGGCAGATAACATAAGAAAAATTGATAAAATTTGAAGCAAATTTAATAAAATATGAAGCAAATTTGATAAGTATCAAACCAAAATGAAGAAGACAAAAAGTAAACTCTCAAAATATAAGAAACAATAGGACATATAAACCTGACGAGGTCCACAACCAATGGAAAATAAAATGGATAAATAATTAAAATGCTAATAGAGACAAAACAGAATATCACCACAATAGTTAGAGAACCAGAACAATGAATAGACGGTAAATAAATTATGCTTTCAATTATTGGAATAACAATTCCAAAAATTAAGCAGGCCGCATGCATGATAACTTTGCTCAGGTAGTTGCATCTGAATAATCCACAAGCCAAGGGATCTTTTGCTGCTCAATTCTTATCATCCAAGGAAAGACAAGCAAGTATTTAGTCCAATTAACCATACAATTCCAACCACTTCCCGACCAAAGCAAAGAAGCTAAGGTATGAGAAGCTCTATTCCATAGGGCAAACACAAAATAATTAGAGTCAATATTATCATATAAAATTCTAAAAAGAACCTCTTGACCAGTTCATGAAGGAATCACATAGGTAGTTGAAGCTAAAATAAAAAACTTTTAATGCCATCCAAACCATAGAATGAATAGGAAGAGCAGCTAATGATCCACTAGCTGTTAATAAAAAGATGAACAACATGGCCAACCCCCATAACACTGATAAAAAGGATGAAGCAAAAGAAGAACCAAAAGCAAGCCCAATTAACTTTTAACATATGACATACCCACTTTGTCCAAATGAACATGCCCTTTAATAAAGGGCTACAATTCAACATAAGTAAAATCAGTAGGAGATTGAAAATTGGTGCATAAATTTTTAAACCAATCAGCATAAGAAATTCCTTCCCTATGAATATGTGAAATCTCCACATGAAAGAAAAGAAGCATCTATTTAATATCCCTAATTAAATAAAATAAATTTGGGGCTGTAGACTTTATCAAACCTATATTTGAGGAAAAACATCATATAAGGAGCATCCACTTCAATCCAAATGTTATTAATCCCAAGGGATAAACATAAATTCAAACCATAAAAGATAGCAGATAACTCAATAAATAGAATAGAATAATTAGGACGGGGAGTGGTAAAAGTAATGATAAAGTTACCATCAGAATCTCTAATAATACCTCCACACCTGTAAGAATTGGGCATTACCAAGCCATCACAATTGAGCTCTTGCATATTCATAGGAGGTTTTAGCAAGTAGACCTTTTTTTTTTTTTGAAAGATGTACATAGCAATAGCATTAAAAGAAAAGAAACCTAATACAAACTATTAACAACATCTCCCTCCTCCTTTAACAATTGAATAAAATGAGGAGGAATATGATCCATACTAATATCATCCCAAACAAAACTACCACTAAGAGAATAGTTAGCATAAACATCTGCTAACTTATTGTAATACCTATTCATATAATTAAAAATAGCAATATTAAAATCTTTAATAGAAGATATAAATTCAATTCCAAAGCCGGACTTGTAAACCTCCATTTTCTTAAGACCATCTTGAATGTATTTAATCATGTTGATGTTATCCCCTATAATTATGTACCATTATTTTGCATCATCCAATCTTAGACAACCAATTCCAAAGAGTAGATAGCTGTCATTTCTAATCGAGAGATGTCCCAATGAACACCATTGAATCCAAATGCAAATAAAAGCCTTCCTTTATGGCCCCAAAAAACACCTTGGACTCTAGCCTTATAGGACATTAATAAGGAAGCATCTACATTAATTTTGATCTAATCGGGTGGTAGAGGATGCCAACAATTTTTGAACAACTGAACCTATTTATTAGCACCCTAAATGCTCGATTTATGTCTGTCTCATAGAGAAATGGAAGCTATTCCAACTGAATTTGCTATGATACTCAGGTTACTATCCTCCTTATCCCCATGAATATATTTATTTTTGTATTTCTAATAGAAAAAATAGCTAAATAATATAAATTAGAAAGGAAAGCTTTGCTTGATGCATATTTTTCCAACCAACTACAACATTCAAAAAAAGTTTCAGAAATATAAATTTAAAACCTTATTGATTCAAAATTTGAATAATTTGAACAAGCTTAGAGCAACTAACTGCAACATGTTCATAATCTTCTATCTTCATACATCCTCTAGGACATAAATTCCCATCTCTTAAACTTTTATATTCCAAAAAATGAAATATAGGAATAACATTATCATGTAACCTCCACAAAAATACTTTCACCCATGGATTAAGCTTAATTTTCTTAATCCATAACCAATACATCTTAACAATTGGATAAAAGTTTGTTAGGGATATTAAGCCCTTATGAACTAGCAGAGGCTAACCAAGAGGGGCTGGGGGTGAGTTGGAGTTTTAAAAATTTCTCAACCAAAATCACAATCACAACCAAAATAATCACCACAAAAATAAAGTGCAGTGCAGAAACTAAATGCAAAAAATACAATAAGAAAGAAAACACTAAATTTTATAGTTGTTCAGTCAACTTGACCTACATCCACTCCCCGGAGCCTCTCCTTCAGGTATTGCACTAAACACAGTGTCTCTTCTTTTTCTCACATAACAAGGTAAAAAAGCTCGTACAAAAACTCCTTTCCATCGACCCCGATGAGGCAAAGAACCCAACTCCTTTTGCTTCCTCCTGAAGCAGTCCGAGATCTTAACTCTTTTTGCTTCCTCCTAAAGCATGCTGAGAACCTAGTTCTTTTTGTTTCCTCTTAAGGTAGGTAGAGAACCTCGATCAGTTGCTGAAGTAGACCTCTCTCAAACCTCCAAGAAACCAAGGATAATGACCAGAGAAGATGACTCAGATTATTTCTTGGAGCAACATTTGTGAAACCCCTCACAAACCCCCCTCATAAGATCCTCTCTCTCCCTAACTCTCCCTCTCCTTTTGGCTCTCTTAGGACAGGATAGTAGCAAAAGATCCCTTCTTGAGTAAACAAGAGATCTTATAAAGAAGTACTTCAAATTTGCCCTATTTTGTAATTAATCGACAAAAATTATCCAGAATGCTCGTCAGATCATCCTGTACGATTAGTAAAAATTAAGCTCAATCAACTAGGATGATCTGGAGGAGGATGGTCAATTAAGGATTTTTTATTCTGATCATCTAGAACGATTAAACATTATCTTGTACGATTAGTTCTATTAAGATAGTTACTACTTAGTTCTTGATTGTTGATATTCTTACAACTTATATATTTTTTATGATTCCAAATATTATTGCTTTGATTATTATTTCTCCTAACATATTTTGGAAGAATTATTTTATTTTTTGTGTGTACTAACATTTCATGGAAACTATACTCTAGATTGTTGAAGATTTCAAATCAAGATTAGTTTAGAGTTTATTGTAATTGAAGTTTGTATTTTTCATTTTATTGAGTCTGAGAGAGTGTGATTGTAATTGAGTAACTGAGCACACACACACACACACACACACACACACACCGGGGGAGAGTTTAAAATCTAAATTTTTTAAATTAATCGTACTGTACGATATCGTTTTATACAAGATGACTTGATTAGTTATTTTCTCCTTCGAGCAATCAAATGAATAGATAGGAGAAAAATTTTCTAAGTATGGATAATACTGTACGATGTTATCATCATACGTACGCCATCCAGGATACAAATTGTATGGGTCCCTTTTTATCTAGATGAACTTCAAAAATTTCTGAATGGTTTTTTATCGTACGATGTTGTCATCGTACGTATGCCATTCAGAGTTTGAATTGGATGGGTCCCTTTTCATCCCAACAAACTTTCAAATTTTTGTAACTAATCATACCATAAGATGTCATCATCATACATACGCCATCCAGGGTATAAAATTGTGGGGTCCCTCTTTATCCTAATGAAGGTGAAAAGTTTCTAACTATTTGTACTGGACAAACTTGGTTCATACCGAATGATGATAGTGTATGATTTTATTTCATACCAATTCATAATATGTTCAAACACAACAATTTTTAAACTATTTGTCTGTACGAATACTCGATTATATTGTATGATCGTATACGCTCAAAATTGAAAATTTTAATTTTTGGGACAATTTTTCATGTCTTTGATATAAAAGGTCCACTAAAAATGATGTAAAAAGTCTTATATACATGATTTTTTAAGAGCAATTGAAAGAGAGAGTGTGGGAGAGTGTTTGAGAGAGATTTCTTATAATTAGAGTGTGAAGGGCTCATAAGGTTACTCAAAGGTAAGGATCTCTTTGTGATTTTGGTGATTACTCTTCTTTTCGTCTTTCTAGGGTCTTGTGAGAAGATCTCTGGAGAAGATCCGGTACTCTACCAACACTTAGAGGGTGTGAAAGGATGAAAATACTCTTCTTACACTTGGAGGGTATGAAAGAATGAAGGTACTCTACCTACACTTGGAGGGTGTGAAAGGATGAAGCTGTTCTACCTACACTTAGAGGGTGTGAAAGGATGATAGTTCTCTACTGACACTTGGAGGTTATGAAAGGATGACGGGTCTCTGTTACACAAAGGATTGGTGGAAGAGAGGTTTTTGTAAAGGCTTCTCCTCCTTGATGTGGGGGGAAAAGGAGAGCCATTTTGGTAATAGTTCAATACCTGAAGAGGGAGTCTTTAGGGAGTGGATGTAGGTTATGTTTGATCGAACCACTATAAATCTATGTGTCTTTTAATTTCCATATTTTATTTTTTATAAGTTATTTATTTGGGTTGAAAAGTTTTATTTAAAAACTTAAATTAACTTGCTATGAGATTCCAATCACTTTTTATTTAAAAAATCCAAGAAATTTTTTTAAATTACCAATTCCCCCCCCCCCTCTTGATTAGCCTTGGGATAATAGCTTATGTTTAACAACCTATACAAAATTAATAAGTGATAACAGAGCTTTGTTTCAAAACCATAAGTTTAGATAACTTTTAAAAAAATGAGAATGGCTACTTTTGGAAACTGAAACACACTTGAAGGGTATTCGATCACTAGACCTCCTTTATTTAATAATATTATTTTCAATTTTTGGAAAACATGCATGTCTATTTTCTATAATTATTAGATTATTGCATGTGGATTTTAGTTTAAGAAGAATATACTAAACCAACTAGATTAGTTGACCACATTAGAGTTGAGACACCCTTTGCTGACTGGACTATAGAAGAATGTGGCATAGCATAATTAAATACAAAATGCTTAAACAATTTCTTTTGTGCTCTTAAGTTAGAAGATTACATGTGGGTTTCCACTTGCAAAAGTGAAAAGGACATTTGGGATAGACTTTGTGTTACTTACGAAGGGACTAATCCCAACTTAGTAAGATGTAATTTTTGAAAACGACTCCATTGTCTTCTTAACTCAAGACTAATCACATGAAATGGGATATTATCACCAAATACTTTGATGACTAATGCATTTTCTAGTCTTTTTATATTTTCCAATACATTTCCCTTATGTAACTTAACTGCTTTTCCATCCTTTATCAAAAAGGATCCCAAGTCCAGGTTTTAATTTTTAAATTTGGTTTTCGTACCCAAGAATTAGGCTTTACATACTCATAGGATTAATAGTATCCAGAACTAAAGCCTCATTACAGAGTTGATCAATAAGATTCAAATCCCCTGAGATACACTGACGGACCATCTCCAAATCACTTGACTTAACAAACGAATTAGAAATAACCCTTTCAAGACTGTGAACAACAACCTTATCTACAATCACATTAGAAACCTCCACCATATTATCATTTCCAAAGAAGTTATCAGTTTTATTAATTTGATTCCCAGAAGTAGCAGGATTTGAATTAGAAAACCTACTAATATGAATCTTCAATCCAGATGATGATGATGCCTCTAAATTTGGACTTCTAGAATCCATATTACAATTTTTGGATAAAATAAGTTTGGGTTTTTTAACTCCCTCATCAATAAAAACTTCTTTACCCCTCCCAATCATGAGAAAATCCTTCTTCGTATTCATCAAAGCTCCTTCATTAATGATTAATGGATTCTCTTTAACAACTTTATTGAGGCCTTCCAAAAATGATGAACCACCTGAAATACCATTAAAGATCTCGTTGTAAGAACAACTGGAAGGCCTCAAGGTTGGAGGGAAGTTCCCCCAAGAACCACCAGATGAATGATTAGCATCACCCATAAGAACACTGGAAGATGACCAGAGATCAACCTCCGCCGAGGTGGGGTGATGCAAAAATAAAGGAAATAGAAATTTGAAATTCACTCTCTCTCACTAGAAAATGCACACTCTTTCTCTAATTAAAAGGTTCATTTGTGTATTCAACCACATAGTTCCAACCAATACACCTACTTAGGTACATCAATATCATTATTAGTTGGTAAAATAATACAAAAATCATTAGCAACGAAACAATACCCATTAAAATTTTTAACAGTTAAAGATGGATGTTAAATAATATATTAACTTTATCTTTAATGCTTCGAATAATCTGATCAACATTTATAGGCAAACAATTAAAAAGAGAGTTATTCTAACAAGCCAAAGATTCCATAAAATAAGAGAAGAGACCAGGTGAATAATATGACCTCTTGACTTAGAAAACCATTTGTTTATTATCTCCCTAATAGACATATTAGCATCAAAGTAATTAACTTTAAAGATATCCTAAAAATATATCCAGATTTTAGCGGCAAGGGGATCCGAAAGGAATACATGATGTAAGTTTTCCACATGATAGCAACATTGACATTTAGATGCCATACTAAACCCTCTTTTGACTAAATTATCATTAGTAGGGACATAATTATTCAAGAGATGCCAAATAATAAAAAAAATAGAGGAGGGAATACTTTAATGCCATATCATGGAAAAAGTATTATTGGGAGTGTGCTTATCTGTAAAAGTGTTCCAAGCATCCTTGAGGCAAAAATCACCATTGTTCACCATATTACATAAGAGAAAAAATTAAGCCCCTAAATTAAGAGGAATTTGAAGAATCTTATAAATAATGGTTTCAAGAATAAGCTCAGCTAGTTTATTATAGTCCCAACAATTATTAAATATAAAGTGCAAGCTTTGATAATCAAATTAGAGATAATATTGAGCAATTGATCCATCAACGAATGATGTAGTCATTTATCTTGCCAAAATAAATAAAATTAGCCTTACCTAGACCCCATAAAATATGAGGCTCAGTCTTCCATTTGATATCATAGAGTCCCTTCCGAACTCTAGAATTCCCTTGCTTATAAGTACCCATAAAGGGATGAATATCAGAGCAATACATAGACATCATGAAATTGGACCAAAGATTCTTATTATCATGAAATTTGAACCAAAGCTTAAAAGAAAAATCATGGCTTAAATCCCGCATACTTTTGCACCCTAAAGCACCTTCGTCAAGAACACCACAACACTTAGAAGAAGAGGTCCAGATAATTTTTGAGTTCTTACTTTTACCTTTCCAAAAGAACCTATTAAAGATTTTGTCAAACCTGTTACACACCTCAATAGTAGGGTTAATAGTTTGAAAAGATATATAGATAAGGAATAAAGAACACTCTTAATTAAAACTAATCTGCCACTAAAGCTAAGAAAATTAAAAGCCAAAGAATTAAGTTTATTCTGAACCGAAGAAATGAGATCATAAAAAAGAAAGTATATTTTCCTACCTTTAAATATTGGAACACCAAGGTAATTAAGAGGAAGAGAAGCATGATTGAAACCAGAAACCCTTTTAATAGCATTGATACGATCAACAAACATTATAGAAGGGGTTATAAAACATGATTTATTATTGTTCAGATTAAGAGCACTAATTTTCTCAATATATTTTTTAAAAATTTTATAATAATTCTCACTTTATTAATAGAACCATTAAAAAAAATAATAACATTATCAACAAAACAAAGATGCATGATATGGAAATCTCCAAGGGTTTTATAATAAAGATTATGATGGTTTTCATACAGGTTAGTGAAGCCTCTAAAGAGATACTCAGCCACAATAATGAACAAAGTAGGAGAAATAGAGTCTCGTTGTCTAATACCATGAGAAAACTTAAAAAAAAAATCCATATTTTTTCCATTGACAATAATAAAAAAGTAGGACTTCTCAGTGCAGTTACTAATCAACAAAATTATAAGAGAGCTAAAGCCAAAAGTTGCAAAATAGTATGCAAAAACTTCCAATTGATATTATCATAATCTTTAGCAATATCTAATTTGAAAATAGTGTTCCCTTCTCTAATTTTGAGATCAATATCTTGAACCAGCTCTTGAGCCAATAAAAATTATCAATGATGGATATGCTTTTATTGATACCCCGTTTGATATATAGAGATAATTTTGTCAAGCATAGGAGAAAGATAGTCCTTAAAAATTTTAGAGATAAGTTTACTAAAAAATGAACAAATACTAATAGGGAAAAAAATCATCCCATTTAATGTTTGAATCCTTTTTGGGGATAAGCACAATAGAAGTACTAAAAAAGTATTATGGTGATGGAGAACCATTAAAAAAATCTACCACAACACCATACAAATCATCACAAAAAATATGCCAAGATTTTTGAAACAAATTCATGATAAATCGATAAGGGCTAGCAGCAGAATCAATATTCATAGAAAAAATAATCCTTTTAAGATCATCCAAAGAAGGCACCTGGTAAGAATGTTATTATCATCATCATTGATGAAACACAAAATAAGCTCAGGAAGATCAACTCTTTCAGGTTAAAAGTTTTTATTAAATAATTTAGTAAAATGATTCACAAAAAATTGGTAATATTCTCCTCTCCCTCAATATGGTTACCATCCAAATCAATTATTTTATAGATATATCTTTTAGCTCTATTATTCTTAACAAAATAATGAAAATAGTTAGTATTCTAATCTCCTTCACAAAGATGTTTAGAAGCATATTTATGTTTCCAAAAAATCTCTTCCTGATTGTGAAGGAGAAAAAGATAATTTTTTAGCTTCTTATAATGCCTTAATATTATCCATAGAGGGGTTAGTTTAGCAAATGATCTCACAAGAATTCACAATATCCTCAACAACCAAGAATATTAACAAAGATGTTTTTAAAATAATTCCTATTCCACCAATTGATTTTGAACTTAAGTCTTTTAAGCTTAAGACAAAGTCTAGTCATCCAATCAATAGTACTATCAGGATGAAGGGGAGCTTCCCAATCTCCTTGACAAAATAAGAAAAGTTATCGTTAAGAAACCTCATGTTTAGAAATCTAAAAGAGGATATATAATTAGTATTCCTAGACTTGATACCAACTAAAAGGGGAGAGTGATCAGAAAATGTTTTACTAAGGTGTTCAATATAAGTATTATTGTAAGTATTAATCTAGGACTCATTAAAAAGCACCCTATCAAGCCTTTACCATATGTTACCCCGATTACTAGTGAAAGTATTTCCAGAAATCCTATATTAACTAGTTTAGAATCCATAATCATATTATTAAAATCATCCATAGCTTGGTAGTTTGGAGGGCAACCACAAAGCCTAACACTAGTTTTCTAGATGGAGTTAAAGTCAACACCAATAAGCCAAGGAGAATTCCATGATCATAGAAATCATAATGTTGCTTCCAAAGATTTTCCCTAATTACACACGTTGAAGAAGCATAAATAAAGAAAGCTTAGAAGGAAAAATTCATGTAATCAATTTTACAATGCAAAACTTGAGTAATGTCTCCAACAACATCAATGATAATTGGATCTTTCCAATGAATCCAATGTTTTTTAGAAACATTGGCCCAACTATGTTTGAAGCCAAGCAAAGTAGATGGCTCATTGAATTTTCAAACCAAAAGAAGGGGTTCAATTATGACAATGAAAAAATATTATAAATAGATCATAAGTTCCACACCCTAATCCTAGAGGAAGGGCAGCCAATGCCCCTAACATTCCAAATAATATACTAAATCATTAAAACATAATTTATTGAAAGTTTGAGAACAGGTACTTCTACGGGATTCGGAACACTTATTTTTGGGTTTCTTATTCCTTTTATTTGGGACTAAAGTGAAACCTTACATATAAGATAAATATTTTGAATTGTCAACTCCATCAACACTATTAACCAATTCATTAGAATTATGAAGACAAATAGAGTTATCAATACCAGTCAAACCTTTACCCTTATTTGAAGACACATTCTCATTTACCGATGTCACCCCTTCAATAGGATTAGAATTTGAGATAAACTCTCCTTCCTAACTTCCTTTTGTACCATTACCCTGCACATTCATTAAATATAGAATAGATACCAAGTTAGTACACTTCTTATTAATAACACTAGTAACAAATTCTGAGGAATTTTCGTTAAGAATATATGGCATAATTATAGCAGCCAACATTTGCTCATCCACAAAATCCCCATCCTGAACATAAGGCTCATTCATTTCAACATTATTAAAATTTTCAACCTCATTATGAACATTCTTAGCATTCTCCAAAAGTTGAGATTCCTTAATAAGATTCTCATTTTATTACAATATTGCTTCTAGGTCATTCAATGCAGTTTTTCTCCCTAAAAAACTTTAGCTTTCTCCTTTTGCTTACATTATTATTGATGTTGAATAAAGCAATTAGACATACAATAACCAAGCTTTTTGTAATGAGAACAAAAGAAAGGAAAGTTTTAAAATTTGACTTTAAAAAAATAAGAATATTGCTAAGATTTAATCAAAATTTCCTTAGAATGTTTCATTGAAACATCCAATTCTACCATAACCTGAGCTACCGAAGGCCAAGAGATGTTAGAAATTGCTTGGTCAGTTTGTAGCGGTCGACCAAAAATAAAAATAAGAGGCAAAAGAACTTGAGTACTAAAAAAATATAATCTTAGATTTGGAAATGAAATGCATACTGGAATTATCAGAGATTCCTCGCGAACATCAAATTCAGGACTCCATTGTAAGACCTGCATTTCACATCCCACAATATAATAAGATCTCCTAGAAAAACTATGGCTATATTCCAGATCATTCGTAAGCTGAATAGTAATGTGCCTTTGATCCATTAACCCCATAGAGAATGAGCTCGAAAGTTTTAGATTCACATAAAATTTATAGATGACATCTAGATTAGGACTATGTAAAATAAATTTACCCTCCAAAGTAAAAGCAAAAGGAGCAACAAGTTGAGATACAACTTTGTCATCAAACAAAAAAGCTAGTAAACCCTTATAAGTCAAGTGAATAAAATCTAGTTTTGAAGAAGATGATGAACCATCGAGTAAATCTTTAAAAGATTGTGATTTAGAAACATTATTTAAAATCCATGGATTAGAATACCCTGGCTTTTCCATCATCCACACCTAGTAAAAAAACATGTAATGAGGAACAAAATAACACTAAAAGAACTAACCAATAAAATACAAAAAAAAAAAAAAAACAAGTGAGAAAACTAGTTAGAGATCCACCTCGATGAGAGATGTTGGAGAGCTCAAAGAGGAACACTAGAATCACTTCCTGATCTCCAGAGAAAAAGAGCTCAAGAGTGAGAACAAGACCTACCTCATCGTTAAAAGCGAACTAAGAGAAGCCTTTGCATTTACATTGACACGCGAGAGCTCCCCTATTCTACTTCTTTGATTACACGAGCACTTAGCCATTCAAAACCTCTTTCTTCAATCTCTTCCTATAAACTTTTGATCTGACACCTACGAGGTCCCTATGTTCTGATTCCAACCCCCAATTTGCCCTTAATATTCTTGATCTTCTTCACACAGTCAACTCTTTAGTCAAACACCTCACAATCACATTTGAGTATTCTCTTCACTACCATAAAAGCTGATACCTAACCCATTGCCCTATTCCCATAAATCCTACCTCATAGGAGCAGCCCTTCAGTGGCCTTCACTTGATCAAACATTTTTTATTCTCTAGATATAACATTATCAGACACATGCATCAGGATCGATTTGCTCCAACTGTCGACTTCTTGCTCACATGTAGACCTCAACTTCCCCATCTCTCCATTCACACATAGCAATTGAACTAGCTATAAATCCCAATCTTGCCACTGCACCTAACCTCTTCTATACCTTGCGAGACCTATGCCAATACCTACTCTAGTAAATACCTCAGTTGAGAGCTCTAGCCTTAGTACATATCTCTAGCCCACGAATGTATCCTGACTATTTCCCTCGATTAGAGCCGTATTTTACTGACTCCTTCTGCCTGACAAAACTCAAACTTGTGTCAATTTTACCCAATCAATAATACCACCCCACCTCCAATAAGTCCTTTCTCCTTCACCCTTTCAACCCCTTATTCTGTACCAAACTCTAGAAATCCTGCAACTGACTTCCCCACACCAAAAGCCTCCAGCAATAGTTGTTCCCTCTCAGTCAACCTTACCACTAAGCTCTCAACCCACCTCCTTTTCAACTAAGCCTTCCAAATTTTCCTGCCTCTTTCTATTCACCTCTACCAGGCCTCTAGTCCACAAACACCTAATTGAAATAGTAACTCATTTGCCCAATTAATAATAATAATTATTATTAAGTATCATAATTAATAATATTACTAGTTAATATTATTAATTACTATTTTATAAGTATTTTTAGTATTATCATTAAAAAAAAGAGAGAAAACAAATTAAAATAAAGAAGAAGAAGAGGAAAAGAAGTTAAAAAAAGAGAGAAAGGGAATTCAAAAATAAGAAGAAAAGAAGGAAAAAGAAGGAGATTTTTGTGTATTTTGTCAACATCATTACTAACACCATCATCATAACTCATCATGAAGATAAAATGCTCTTCCAAATCAAAATCCTTTAAACCACATATTTAGCACCCATGGTGCACGGGAAAACCCCCCAAACATGCTTTTCTTTAGAATGGTGGGAGGGATACTTGTGTGGTGCTTGGGAAGTGATGTTTATGCCCTTTACACACCTTTTTGCGCATGGTAGTGATAATCCTAAGTACCCGTGTATGTACAGCCATGATTGCGAGAATTTTTTTTGCATTTTAGACTGTTACCTTTAAAGTCCCATACATGCCTTTCTCTAAAATGGAGGGATTGAAGACCATAGTCATGGTGTTATTCAACACTGATCATATGCATCTTTCTTGACATGGTGTTCAGGCTAAGACTCCAAAAATTTCCCCTATATAGGGGAGATACAGAGGGGCTACAAAAATTTAGAGCACAGGGTACCTGATTTGAACAAAATGACACAGAACTAGAACAACTACTGGAGAGTGAACTTAAAAATTATTGAACCACAGGGAACCAAACTTGTAATCAAAACTATATGAAATCGGGCACAATATTTAATAAATTTGATGATTTTGTTAATGGTCATAGATAAGGAATTATTAGTGAATGTAACCCAGCTATAATTAATAAAAAGGAATTCACAATGAATTCACCATCCCACCTACAAATGATAATGCTAGAAGTGTTGTAAGTGTGGTGATCCTCCCATAAACATATTCAAGGGGATTGTGATGAATATGAGTTCCCACAATAAATGTTGGAGGATCAATTATATGTATAATGATTTGCTTGCAAACTTGTGACTAATGTGGTTTGCTCACATGTGGAGAATATTAACTCATAAAATATATAACACGTCTTCTACAAAGAAGGACAACAAATCTATAATGAATGCAAGCATCTATAAGCAATAGTTGAGGATTTATTCTATTTACAGTGATCTCGCTTACAGATAATATTGGAATATTTATGCTCAATATAGCCTATTATAATGCACATAATAGTCTTTTCCACGAACAAAGCTTGAGGATGCTATACTAGACACGACCCATTTATATGAAGTAGTTGATGGCTCCTAAATTTATACTATTTACCTAGAAATATTGTTAGCAGAGTTTGTGCTATATGATAATCCACACCAATATACAAATGAACTCTCTAAATTGGCCTATTGGTGGCATCAATCAACTTGTTGAGAATACATTCTGCTTGCTAGTATACATAGGACTTTTACAGTAGGTGTGGCAATCACAATATGGGTACTCATAATGTGTATAGTGATCCACCTACAGATGATAGCTAGCATCTTGTAACAAATGAAATGGATATTCTTCAGGCATAAGCATGGAAATTTTAATTTTTGTAATTAAGGATCCCTAGATTATGATTTTGATAATAACAAATATTATTGATTGAAATACTATTTACTAACATGTGTATTGCATATTATTTTTTGTACTAACATTTTTGGTACATCATAAACAACTCAAGAATGATCAAGACTCAAGATTGGGTGGAATTAGATGTTTTCAAAAGAGTAAGCATTTTAAAATATTTTATTTTATATGCCTTGAGACTGTCCATGTAAAGGTATATGATAAATCTGGGACTATGCACACACACAAAAGGGAGTGAGAAAAGTGAGCTAAACATTTTTTAACTAATTATACTATTTTATTCATATCATAATATACAATTAGTTATATGAAAAAATTAGTTTTAACAGCTACTTTTTTATTAATGCTTAGGAACTAATCATATTATATAATGTTGATTATACTATACTATTTATTTTTATTAAGCAACCCTAGTTGCCAGAAGATTTAAGTAAGTATTTAGAAAATTAATTTTTGAAATAACCATATTGTAAGATCCTAATCAAACTATATGATATTTAAAATCTTTCTTAAATTAATCCTCATGATTTGCCAATCAAATTAAGGTTTAATAAATATGGCCAATAGCATTATATGATATAGATCATATTGTACGATAGATAGAGAAAAAATTTGATCGTCATGGATATCATAATGGATGAAAACCTTAATTTTTTAACTAATCATATAGTTTGATGTTGACCTTAATGTTTGAACACTTGACATTTAAATTGAATGTATAGAATGATGTGGATAATTGATAAAGATAATTTCCAATCATCCAGGTAATCATCCTCAAATAGATGGAAATTAAAATAATCATATAATACAAACTTTTGATCATACTGTATGATAAATATAAAGAAATTAAATTATTCGTCTGAATGAGTGTTCCATCATATGAGATGAACCCCAATTTTTAACTTATTATACTATATGAACCCATATCGTACTGTATGGCAAGTGATGGCTTAATTAAAAACTTAAAAATTTTTGAAGCCTTGTACTTATGCAATTAAATCCTATCATAAGAGATACTTTAGACTTTTAAAGAAACTTTGAGGGAGAATTATTAAGAGAGCACTGGGGCTTAGAGTGAGAGAAAGTGAGGTTATGAATGAGGGAGAAGGGGTGTGAGGGTTTTTTTCATGACTTCTCAAAGAAAGTTTGCACCTTGCTTCCTCTAGTAGCCTTGGTGAGTTCCTAGAGTTTCTTTTGTGAGATAAGCTTCAAGGTTAAGGGTCTTGGTTATTTTACCTTCAGTAGGATGGTGAAAGAGGATTCAAGGTTTTTCGTCATCTCTAGAGTGGATGTAAGTTAAGGTTGATCGAACCACTATAAAAGTATTATGTGTTCTATCTAATTTTTTTCTTGTTTTATATTTTTGCATTTTAAATATCGTGCATAAGCTTAATTTTCATTAGAAACTATAGCTATATAAATAATCTTCTTTGGCTTGATTTAATTTGTATTATTAATACATATTCCTCTTGATTTATTTGTGTTATGAAGTTTTGATAAAGAAAATAAATTTTTAATTTACTTCTACTTGTGTTAGTCACTTCACTAGAATTTTTCATAAATTTTGATATTGGCTAAAATAAAAAAGGGGTTTTATTTAAGTATTTTTTTTAAAATTACCAATTCACCCCTCCCCTCTTAGTGCATATAGGGATAGTTAACCGAGTTCTTACAACCTCCACCAAACTTTTTAGTGGTATTTGAGAGGTTCTTGGAATTCATGATTTTAAAATCCTCAAGTAAAAAAATTATGGCATATTTTTTATATTCATATTATGAAGAGTTTTTCTATAAACTATCCATGTGTATTAAAAAATATTTCATTTAATTTTTGGAAAATATGAATATCTATATTTCTGCATTTAATTGATTTTAGAATTTATCACATGATTCAAATTGGTTATTCACTTCCATCACGTATAGTTAATGGAGTTATAACTGATGCCCTGCTTATTTAATGAAGTAATGATAATAGAGAGCTTGCTTAATTGAATGCAAAATGCTTAAATTTTTTTTTTCTATGCATTGAAATCTAAGGATTACATGATAGTGTATATATGTACTATAGGGAAGGAAATATGAGATAGTTTGTGCATCAGATTTGATGGTACTAATTATATCAAATAGTCTAGGTTGAACATTTTACTACATGACCATGAATTATTTCACATAAAACATTATGAGATAATTTTTAATGGTATACTAGATTCACTTAGATAGTGACATCCTTACAAGCATTAGGTAGAGAAATTTATAATTTTTAAAAGGTTAACTAAATTCTATATTTCCTACCTAGTGCTTATGATGCTAAGGTCACTGCAATTTTTGAATCGAAAGACCTAAATGTGCATTCTATTGATAACTTGCTTGGCTCACTCATTACCTATGAGTAAGTCATGAGTCAATTGCTTGATGCAGGTGAAAGGAAAAAAAAGAAGACTGTGTATTTGAAAGATAATGACTTAAATAATGATAACTCCGTAGTAAGGATGAAGACATTATACTAGTAACTTGACAGTTCAAAAACTTTCTTTAAAAAAAAAAACCTGAAGTGTCATAAGCAATGGAGAAAAGGAAAAAAAATAGTAAAAAAATTAAAGCATCATATGACACAATTTAATTTGAATGTTGGAAACCATGCTACTTATGAACTGAATAACTAATTTTTAAAACTCACTCAGTCAAGGAGAAGGGTGAAGGTAAGGCAAAGTTCAAAAAGAGGAAGCAACGGACACAAAAGGCTTTTGGGTTGACTCCATCTTAGAATCATCAGTCAGGTCAAGATGAGGTATGTTGGCTATCTTATGATGAACTTTATATTATAAATGAAAAAATTCTTGATTTATATAGGAAGGTCAAAATGATGTATGTTAGCTTAAACATTAACTTTCTACTTTACAAAATAAGCATGATAATCTTATAGTTGAGCATTCTACTTTAAATAAAAATCACTTGACTTATTTGATGAGTTTGATGCATTAAATAAGAAGTATTTTAACCTAACTAATGCACATGAATTCTTAATCAAAGCATCTTGAGTTAAAGGACTTAAACAAATACTTAGAAGCATTTGTAATTGAACTAGATATCAATGAACATGCATTGAAATTGGAAGTTATATGTCTTAAAAGCGCAAATGAGTTCGTAAAACAAAAATCCATGCACTTTAACATAATAAATCACCACCTACATTGATAAAATGGTATAACTCAACATCACTACATGTATCACATATCCCAAGGAAGAGGCACAGCCCCTAGCATAAACTAATAAATATGTTCCCATTTTTAGGTGTCATTTTTGTGGTATGCTAGATCACATAGCCTACACTTAAAAAATACATCATATGATACATTTAGTGTGTAGGCCAAAATCACTTGCACCATAACATAGCTTGTATGCATGCCATTCATCAAAACATAAGGTGGAACCCAAACTTTTTGGGTTCCAAAATCTAACCTTTGATTCAATTTATAATAGTGCTCTCACAACAGACCTAGTGATAGTATATGGTACATGGACAATAGATACTCAAGGAAAATGACTAAAAATTTGAAACAATTCATACGCTGGAGGCCATGTCAGAAGGCAAGGTAAGACTTGGAGATAACACCACCAGAAAAGTAGTGGGCTCATGAATAATTAGAAACTTATAGAATTTTATTATTGAGAATGTTTTACTTGTGGATAGTTTAAAATATAATTTACTTAGTATTAGTAAATTGTGTGATTAAAGATTTGACACTAAATTTTTAACCACAAAGTGCATGATTAGCTTGAATGACAAATTTGTTCTAGAAGGAAAAAGAGTTAACAATGTGCATATGCTTGATTTTGAATTACATTGAATATTCTAATTCTTTGTTTTTAAAATCCACTATTGATGAATCTTGGCTATAACATTGGAGGCAATGTCATGCAAGCATGAAGACCCTTAGGAAGATTACCAAAAAAGATATAGTTAGAGGTATACCCAAGTTAGATTTCATTACTAACCATTTGTGTGATGCCTGCCAACTAAAATTGCAAATTAAGTCTTAATTTCATTCAATTAAGGTCATGAACACCTCTAGGCTACTAGAGATTCTTCATACGAATCCATTTGGGCCCGTTAGTATAGCCAGCTTAGGAGGTAAATCATATGGTTTTATGATTAGTGATGATTACTCCAAATTTATCTCGATTAAATTTAAAGCACACAAAAGATAAATTCTTTTTAATAATTTAGAACCTTCTCCACCTGAATATAGAGCAAATTAGTATGTGTGATCTCAGCTATTCATAGTGATCATGATGGAGAATTTGAAAATGCTAAGTTTGAATCCTTTTATCAAAAGGTAGTGATTGAGCATTACTTTTTTTTCCCATGAGACCCCTCAGTAGAATTCAATAGCTATAAGGAAGAATAGGAATTTAGTAAAAGATTTTAGGGCCATATTAGCTGAATATTCTCTATAGATACTTTTGGATAAAAGTAATAAAAAATACTTGTTACATGTTGAGTAGGGTCAATGTTAGATCAAGTTAAATAAGATACCCCATGAGATCCTTAAGAGTAGGACACCCAACCAATCTCACTTGCATATCTTTTGTTGTAGATGCATTGTCTTGATTAATCAAAAATTAACTCTAGGAAAGTTTGATCCCAAATTTGATGAAGGAGACTTCTTAGGATATTCATCTATTGGTAAAGCTCATAGGATTTTTAATAAGTGGACCTTAATAGTAGAAGAGTCTACCCATGTTATATTTGATGAATTAGATAAACTATTTGAGGCTACGCTAAAAGAAGAAGAAGTGGAGGTCGCTTAAGTTGTAATATCCATTAACCTAGTAGATAGAGTAGAACCTTAGGAGTCTTTGCCTAGATAATGGAGCTACCCATCTAGTCGCCCTAGATAACTCATCCTAGGAGATCCATCTGTAGGTGTTAGAACTAAGCATGGACTTAAAAAAAAGGAGGTAAGTTATTTTTTATTCATCTCTATGGTAGAACTAACCAATATAGATCAAGCCCTTGCAAATGAATTTTTGGATCCTAACTATATAAGAAAACTTCAATTATTTTTTTAGGAATGATGTATAGGAATTGGTTAGTAAACCTAAGGACCAAAGAGTTATAGGAACTAAGTGGGTTTTAAGATTAAAATAAATTAATCTAGCATTTAATTAGGAATAAGGCTAGATTACTAGCTAACGGGTACAATAAGATTAAAGAAATAAATTGAGGAGACCTTGGCCCCCATAGTTATGTTAGAAGCCATTAGAGTACTATTAGATTTTGCTTGATTTAGAGGATTCAAGTAATATCAGATGGATGTTAAGAGTGCCTTCCTAAATGAGGTGATTATGGAAGATGTATATGTTGAGCAACCCCCCAATTTTGGAAATTCTCAATTTTCCAATCATGTATTCAAATTAAAGAAGGTATTATATGGATTGAAGTAAGTACCTAGAGCTTCATATGAGAGGCTAAGAACATTCCTCCTATATAGAGCCTTTGTTAAGGGTTTCAGAGGCCAAATCCCACCAAAAACTAATGTATATTATAGTTTGACCTTTGGTATCCTGTGGTTAGTTTATTATGGAGTGGTGCTGGTAATTTTTCCCAATTGGTATGCTTTTCTTGGGATTAGTCTGTGGGGTTCCTTGGTTTTTGGTGGGATTTGTCCTTTAACCTGGACTAGCATGTGAGGTATTTTTTTTCTGCCTAATGTTCTTCTAATTACCTTTCCTAGTTTGACTTTCAGCCTATTGTTTCTACTGCTCAGTTGCTTTGGTTCTATTGCTATTATTGTTGGTTTCCTGTTGGCAAGGCTATCTTTGCTAAGATGGAGGTGAACAGGTATTGTGTTTCTTCTAGTGTTTTTTATGTCTCTACTAAGCTAGATTATAGAGTTGTTGCTATCCTTTATGGTTACTTAGCTAATAGTGTTTTTGTTCTTGTTATTTCCTATTGTTGCTTCCTTTTTATATGTCTTATGACTATTTGTTGGATGTATCAACATTCTATCCTTTCTGATTATTTGTGCTTCTTTTATTTTGGGCTTCATCCTTTTTGTAGAATTTTCTAAGAGCACGTATTATTGGTGATGTCATTTTGGATGGGAAGCTGGAGTATAATGTGGGTTTTTGGTGCTTTCCTTCCTTTTGCGTGCTCTTTCTTGTGCAATGTAGATTGTACCTAGGTTTATTTGTAATTTTGCTTAGTAGGGACCTCAAGCTCTTAGGATTTTTTGCTTTATTTTTGTAGCTCTTATGAGTATTAGTGATCTTGAGGGCCCTTTAAGGACTCTATAATTTTTTCTAATATTAATGCGTAGGCCCCTCCATGTGTTTTCCCTAAAAAAAAAACTTAGTATTAATATATCCTTCAATAAGATGTTTAGAAGAAGACTTTTATTTCCAGTAAACCTCCTCCTGCTTTTGAAGTTTAAACAAGTAATTCTTAGCCTCTTTAAGATTATTATAATTATCATCTGAAGGACTATTCTAAAACCTAAGCTCACAGGCATTAACTTTCTTCTGACCAGCTAAGATGTTCACAAACAGATTTAGGAAAACATCTCTATCCCAAAAACTAATTTTATACTTAAGTCTTTTGAGTTTAAACCATAATCTAGTCATACTAATTATATTATTGTTAGGATGTAGAGGAGCCACCCAATTAATAAATATTTTAAATGTTTCAGAAATTAAGGTTATTTATATATTTGAGATAACACCAACCCTGGGGGTATTATACTAATCACATGAGGTGACCCTCATTATGAAATTAATTTTGCTTATAATAGAAGTTATAATAAGCATAAATATAAATATTATTAGCCTATGACATGAATTTCTATTGGGTAGTATTTTCATGCATGTATTTATGATTTATAATTGCTCATCTATATGTATGCTTGAATAGAAATATTATCTTTTGTAGAAACAACAAGCCTTTATCCTACTATTTGGGGTTGGCTTCACAAATCTTTTTTATATATTTTGTTTTATTAAGAGTAAAATTACAATTTAAATCTAATAAAAAGGTCATTTTTAACATTTCCTAATAAATGCTTTCTAGATCTACCTCTACCTCCCTTAATTTAGCCTTGATCTAATACATCAACTCTCCTAACAAGGTTATCAGAAGGCCAATTTCTTATGCAACTAAACCATCTAATGAAACTCTGTAATATCATCTATCATTAGAGGTACTCCAACCCTTTCACGATTATACATGTTTTGCATTTTTTCTCCAAGTTTATATCTACTCATCCACCAGAGCATCCACATCATTGCAATAATTAACTTAATTTTATGCTTCTCATTTAATGGCCAACATAGAGGTGCTACAATAATGTAATTCCCTCAAAACATTATATGCTATTTAAAATATAAGTTAATGTAAGAAAGTAAAGATTTTAGAGGAAATATGTGTGTATGCTCATAGATGCCCTTATTGTACTATTACTTTTTTATATAAATTTATAGAAAAGAAATGTAAATGAGAAACAATACATGCATGACTACATAAGAAATTCCCTTCACCCCCTTAAATAAAGAGCAATGATGTAAAAGACTAAGAGTACATAGTTCATGGATTGTACAAAGTCTCATTGTATATAACTATACATTACAATTTATGTATATACATAAGATTCTCGTGTATTGACGGAGTGCCCAATTGCTTTATATTTTTCTATTATTGTGATGTATTGTAGAACCCAAGTGTATGAGGACATTCTTATACAGTAATTTATGAGAATATTGCTTACTTGTACATTAGTGATTTTATTTTGTTATCAATGTTTATATCTCTAGAACATAAGATATCATTAGGCTTCTAGAAAATTTATCATTTTTATTAAAGCCAAACAAAATATTAAGAAACTCTAAGAAAATTATAGAAGTTAAACTTTCATTTAAAACCTTTATAAGTGGCTTAAGAAACCTTTTCAAAATTAAATAAAAGTTATCCATGTATGTGTTCGTTTTTTTTTTTTTTTGAAAAGAGATGCATTTGCATTAAACTGGAAAACAAAAAAACTTACAAAGGTATATCTTTCCTGAACAAGTCTACCAAACTTGTAGGAAGATTGGATTCAATAAAGGAATCCCAAAAAAAATCTCCTAACAAAGCATACTTGGCACAAAAATCTGCCGATCTATTACATTCTCTATGAGCAAAAAGAAAAATGACTTTATTAAAAACTTGTAAGAAAGAAAGGTCCGGTTTGGTACCTTTGCTGGTCTTCAAGTTGATTGAATCTTGAATCATCTTCATGATATTTACATTGTCTCTTTCAATGATTATTCCATTGTATTCATAAAACCAATTTTAAAAGTAGTTTCCAAAAGACATAATAGCTTTGAATTCCAAGTGAGCAATATCCCAATGAGTTAGCTTTCTTCCATAAGCACATAGCAATCTCCCTTTGTAGTCCCTAAGAATTCCAGCAATACCTGCCATGTTGTTAACCGATAGAGTAGCATCAACATTCAACTTAATCCAACCGTGAGGAGGGGGACACCAAGATTTGGACAGCAAATGCTGGTTGGTGTGCCAGTTCTTTTCAATTGGATTAGAATAGAGATGAGAAGAATGAGATATAATTTCAACTACCGCATATGCTAAAGGAATTTCAGCATTGCCATGCTTTGTCAAATTCCTAGATTTCCAGCTATAGAAAACTGCCACAGCATAAATCTTCACAAGACCTTTTCCAGAATTCTGCTCTAAAGCCTTATTGCACTCCTCCAGGTTTTGAAATTCAGGAACATTGAACCCACTTCTTCTCAATTCCTGTAATAAAGCCTTCAGCCTTTTACACTTTACAATAACGTGCTCTGCATTTTCATTCTCATGACAATCTCTTGGACATTCTTTAGAATCAGATAATTTCCTGTGACAAAGCCACTCCATTGTTGGTAAAGCTCTGTTCAATGTTCTCCACCAGAATAAGTAGACCTTCTGATCCAATTTCAACTTCTTCAACCAAATGTGCTTGGTATACTTACTTTCCTTCTGAAACCAGATAGCCTCAGTGCTTAACGCCGAAATCGTTTTACCTATATTGGATTGAATAAGTTCTAATTTATCTTCAGCATTATTTGATCCCTTCTCCATTTGCCGTATTAGCTTTACCATATCCTCTGAAAACAATTCAGTTAATTTTCCTGAATTCCAGCTCCCATCTTCATTCATAAGAAAAGAAACTTTCTTATCCTCAGTATCCATCGTATTACACAATGCCGACCATTTATTAATGCTTCTATCAAGTATCCAAATATCAGAATTTATGTTGATACTTAGACCATTGTTAATCTGCCATCTAACAATTGGTTTTAGATGTTCAATTCCATCTTTAATAAATTTCCAGGCCGTAGAAGCACCTCTCTTCACTTTATCTTCCCATCTTATTGCTCCAAATTTTTTGAATAGAAATTTGTGGAGGAGAGATTCCTTATTCTGTAGGAACATCCAAACCATTCTCGACCTTAACGGTCTGTGACTTGCCGCAGCTTCATGAATGCCAAACTCCCCTAAGCTTGAAGGTAGGCATAGAGTTTCCCAAGCAATATAATGTACCCCTTGCTTCCCATTTTCTTTGTGCCACAAGAAGCTCCTATAGATTTTGTCAATTTTTAATAAAATACTCTTAGGAATAAGGGAGTGTGTCACCTGATAGTTAATAAAACTCTAATAAGCTGTTTTAACTAGAAGAATTCTTCCCGCTAGACATAGCCATCTAGCTCCCCAAGAATTTAGCTTGTTCATAGCTTTCTCCATGGTGCTATTTTAAACTTCAGTTTTTAATCTTCTGAGAACCATTTTAATACCAAAGTAGTGTAACTCTTTGACTTCCTTAAATTCCAAAATTTTGTTTATCTTTCTTCTTCTATTCTTGGACACAACGTTACCAAAGATAACCATGGACTTTTATGAATTAACCGCCTGACCTGTCCATCTGCAATAAGTTTTGAAAATTTTCTTCAAAATTCTTGCATTCCTACTGAAAGCTTTTGCCATTATTAGAACGTCATCATCATACAGTAAGTGGGTGATCTTCTTAGTAGTCGGAGCCAGTTTCATTCCCAACTGTTCTTTATACTCGCTAAAAGCTTTAGAGAGGAGATCTGAACATAAAAAGAAAAGGCTAGATGATAACGGACACCCGTGCCTGAAACCACATTGAGCATTAATCCATTATGTTCTTTTACCATTAATAACAATGGAGAATTTTGGGTTTGAAATACATTGAAGAATAAGCAGTATTAATTTATCTGGAAATCTAGTCAATTTCAAAACTTGTTCAAGAGTTTCCTAGCACATACAGTCATATGCCTGTTCCATATCGATTTTAAGAATAAAAAAACCTGGTTTAGCAACTGAATATCTCATCTTACCAACCATCTCTTGCGTAATAATGCAGTTATTTGAAATGCTTCTCCCTTGTATAAAAGCTCCCTGGAATTCAGATATTACTTCTGGTAGGCAATTTTTAAATCTATTCAAAATCATACCAGCAACCATCTTGTAGATTCTTTGACAAAGGCATATAGGTCTGTATTTAGAACATTCTCTAGCATTTTGAATTTTTGGGATTAACACAACAACCGTTTCCTTCCATTGTTCAGGCATCTCCCTTGTTCTGAAGAAACAGTTCACGGCATTCCAAGTATCCTGCTCTACAATGCTCCAATAATTTTTGAAAAAATAGGCACTAGCCCCATCAGCACCAGGAGATTTATTATTCCCCATATTATTAAGAGTGAACTTCAATTCTTCCAAAGTGAATTCAGCGTCTAAAATATTCTTCAAATTTTCCTGAATGCACTCAGAGTTTTTGAAAATCGGCCAATTATTCAATTCAAGTGTCGTTTGCGCCATTTTTGCTTGAAAACGTTTTCCATGATACCATGGATATCTTCCTGATTAGAGACCAGTGAACCATCCTCCGTAGCAATTTGAAGGATCTGATTGCTTTTCTTCTTGGCTGATGCATACTTATGATAATAGCTTGTGTTCTTTTCACCTTCCTCTATCCATTGACATTTAGATCTTTGTCTCCACCAGGTTGCGATTCTAGCCAGATTAGTATTGAATTCTGCTACCATGCTTCTCAGTAACAAAAGATCACCCTGATTCAATCCTCCTTCCGCTGCTTCTCTGTTCTGGAACTCCAAAATTTCCTGTTTCAGCACCTGGTTTCTCAAATTTAACTCCTTCAATTTATTCTTACTCCAGTAAAAGAGATTCTTAAGCGATCTTTTAATTTTTCTTTGAAGAACATCATTTGCAGTACCATAATCCTTCTTCCTCCAAGCCTTTTTGATAATACCTTTGGCTGCATCATATGAGCACCACAGATTTTCAAATCTGAAATCTTTTTTAAAATTCTTTGTTTTTTCTTCTAGCTGTATGAGAATAGGACAATGGTCCGAGGATATCCTTTGAAGATGCTTGATCACAGCATTAGGAAATTCCATGATAGCTTTGGAATTAAACCACATCCTATCCAATCTTTCCCATAATCTAGCAAGTCCATCTTTGTTGTTGCACCATGTATAATTGGGTCCAATGAAACCGACATCATGGTAGTCATTGTTGATCATAAACTCCTTCATTTCTTGTGGGCATTTGGAGAAAACAAAACTTTTTCCCCCCAATTTCTCATTACTACTAATAAGGCAGTTGAAATCTCCTCCAACTAAACAAGGCATTTCATAGCTTACATAATTCTCTATCATTTCCCAAAGCTTTCTTCTTTCATACAAGCTTTTATTACCATAGACAATGCAAACATTAACAGTTTTGCATTTAGGTGTTGTCAGCTCACCTATAATGCATTGATTGGAAGTCACAGTAACTTTAAAAGAGGCCGTTCTATGTTTCCATAGAACAAGTATACCTCCAGATTTTCCGGCCGCTACAACATGGTGGAAATCCCACTCACTAACCATCATCCTTTTAACATCAATACAGCTCAAATTCTCCATTTTTGTTTCTAGTAAGCCAATGAAAAAAATACCATTTTCATTAATCATGTTTCTGAGGTAGTGGGAGGCCGCCTTCTTCTTTCCTCCCCTACAATTCCATACTAAAATTGAAGACATTAAAAAAATTTCGGGTTTAAGGCCCCAGCCTTTACATCTCCTCCCTCACCTCTTCTCATTCTTTTCTTCCCTTTAATAGGACCAAGCATTTTCATCTCCTTAGCCAGCTTGGTTTTACCACCAGACATCTTCATGGTCACCTGATTAATTTCCCCCTGATTCTCCTAAAATTTATTTCCCCAAACTTCTGAAATGTTTTCAGAAAGAGATGTTTCCTTTTCTGACAAAAATTTAGCATTTCCTTCTTCTTCAATTTCTCCCAAAATTTCAAAAGGATTATTAGATTTCTTCACCTCCAAGACAGCCCTGTTTTCCGAAGTCCCTTCTGAAATTTCCTGAGCATTGTCTTCCATACCCAAATTCTCCTTGTTTTCTCGATCAAATCTTCCTTTATCAACTACCTCCACAGATTCCTCAATGATTTCACCTTCTTCAACAAATTGTAAATCCTGAGATTGAACTGGAATGTTCAATTCATTCTGGAGATTGTCTTTTATTTCTTCCACATTTGTTTTCTTTGATTTGATGTTCCAAGTCTTACCTCTCTGTGTCTTTTTCTCAACTGCTTCCCTTTCTACAGCTTTGTTGAAAACTGTTTTAAATTTCCTTCTCTTAATATTCACCAGCACCCAAGGGCCGTAGTTATCTCTTCTTTCCTCTGATTTTATCATATTTGATTCCTGCAACTTATCTTTAGCAGATACCATGTTTTCAACAGCATTGTCTTTTAAACACTCCTCCCTCATATGGCCAATTTTTCCACAGTCAAAGCAGAAATTCGAGACTCTTTCAAACTAAAATTTCAGAAAAAATCTCCCTCCCAGGCTTTTAACCCAAACTCCAGCTGGTAATTTCTGATCCAGCTTGATTCGGATGTAGATTCTAGTGAACTCCCTTCTGCCCCAACTGAACATATTACCATCTAACATCAGTGGTTTCCCAACTGCAACTACTATCCTTGCTATGTTTTTTTCATCCCAGCATTGAAGTGGTAACTGCGGCATTCGCATCCAAATTGGAGAGGTAAGACCTTCCATAGATAATGGAGAGAACTTCGGTGTCCATTTCTCCATTCCAATTATATGCTCCTTCACAAACCATGGTCCTCCCATAAGAACTCCTTCCAAGGCTTCAACAGTTTTGAAAGATCACAGGAACCAACCTTTCCCAAGAGTCGTGAAATGGAAATTATCAAACCGAGCCCACTGTCTTCTAAGTTCCCATGAAACTTCTTGTGGCTTGATGTCTTTCCCAAAAACCTTGCAAACCAGCGATTTTTCCAATAGGTTTGCATTCTTAATTTCATCCTCTTTGATTAATTGAATCGCCTCACCATCTTCTGTAAAAATGGCTTCTTCTTCTCGGAAGTTTAAATTGATGTATGGTTTTCTATTCCATACGTTACCACTTATCAACTTTTCCATTTTCTTTTCAGTCAAAAGACCAGCCATCTGGTTAACATCAGTTTCTTTGGTCTATTCTGCAATCCCCTCTGCTTGTATAGCTTGTTTGCAGCAATTTGGGCTTTCAAGATTTTTGTCTGATAACTGACGATTGTCAACAATCATACTGCTATGCTGGTTAGCAATAGTTTTACCATAACCTTGAACAAAAATGTTCATCCCTGAAGAAGACATTCCCCGATCAATGCCAACCTCATTAACATCAATTTTTCTCAATTTTTTTGGAGTCTTCGAATCCGAAATCACCTCAATCGATTTGCCTTTCCCCTAAACATAAATAACATTTTGAGATTGCCTACGTCATCATTAATAACCAAGAAACCTTTCGCACGTCTTCTACGCGCCTCCTCCGAATTCAATGCAGTTCTTGATTGACCTGCACTCGATTTCTTAATCTCCAATTCCTCCATGGAAATCACACAAACCTTATTTAGATTAAAGTTATCCGTCGAAGAACGACGAACATCCGCCTCCATGCGTGTCCGGCGAACAGATCACCGGCAGCAGAACCCGCAAACACCAGAATTCATGTATGTGTTCGTTAGTATAAAGGAAAGTCTCAAATATCAATAAGAGCTTAGCTAGTTCACTAAGAACATTGTGATTAAGTTCTAAATTATATTTTTATTAACACTAGATAATTTACATCATTCAAGTTTCATGGCATATACATGCTCCATGAAAATTGACCAAATCCATGATTCTCTACACATGATTAAATGCTAGCATGCTAAGGGAGTTTAATGGAAATCTTAAACTAAATGGCTTGCTAATTTTATGGCAGAACTCAAAGTTAAGGTGGCAAAAGAGGACAATGAAGATCCACTCCCTGTGAAAACATGTCGGGTTCTCTCGACAGTGCTGGTGACTCTAACCAAAAGTGAGAAAGAGGCACCCAATGAATCCTATATGATGGTTTCGTTAATGGATTAGAGTGTGCAAGAGGATTTTTTTTCTAGAAGATGAAGAATTAGAGCCTGATATAACTTTACAGATGGAACAAGTAAATATAGGCAGTAATTCTAAATCAACAGATGAATCCCAATGTTGAGATAATGATCAACTTAAATGTCATTAAATGAGATTGAGAAGGAGAGATTTCCCAAGTGTAGTTGAGTAGTGGTAAAACATTACCGTCTCTACCAAAGAAAGGGATCTCTGATAAAGACAAAGGGAAGGAGATAGTCTTCAATTAAAATATCATTCCCAAGGACCCCAGGAAAGAGGAGGCTTTAGCTAAAGGAATAGATTATAATATCCTATCATATATAAAGAAAATCCCAGCATAGCTTAGTATATACAACACTCTCGTAATGTCCAAAGATCTTCGAGAAATCTTGATTCAAGCTCTCAGGGGCATCGAAATATATGATACATATTTTGTTGAGTGTTACTTGATTGAGATCTTACAAGCTTGGAATGTGCCAATCATTACTTTTGCCAAAGATCGCATGATGCTTAGAATGATAGATCATAACTGCCCTCTGTATGTTATCATAGAATGTGACAGGATGATAGTAAGCTAAATTTTGATTGATCATGACTCTTCTATCAATATTATAAGCTTGAAAGAACTGATATCATTTTGTCTCGATGTGCAACACCTCATGTAAGATAAGTTGATGGTGCATAGATTCAACGAGAAGGGGAAAATGACCCTCAGATCATTCATGCTCTCTCTAGCATTCGGAGAACTCCAAACTGAGGCAAAATTCCATATGATTGATGAGGACTACTCATTTAAGGTACTTTTGGGTCATCCATAGTTTCATAATTACAATATTATCCCTTCAACACTACATAAAATATGAAGTACATCAGAGATGGAGATGAGTTCAGAATATTTGATAATATTCATCCCTTTATAATGTATGAGGAGAAAATCTATGAAGATACTAGGTACTTCATCCCCAAAGAACTAAAGTCGTCAAGTTCTCTCGAAACTAAGGCAGCAAAACTAAGGGCTACGAGGTGACCCAAATAAGAAGATGAGAAGATGCAGGTGGGAAGAAAGATGGCACCGCTAACTCTTCCCAAAATAGCAATCACTCCTAGATTAAGAAAATATGTGGATCACCTAGGGAGTAACATAGATAAAGATGATGCCATCCCTATTAAATCTTGAGAAATATGTCAATCAACAACTAGAAGGAAAAAGAAGGCAAAATATTCAGATGATGACTACGACTATAAGTCTATCTACATGAATAATGTGTAATATACACTTTTAAAAAGAATAGATAATCTATCAATTTTAGATAATGAATATGTAGTCACGTGTATTCTCTAGCAATATTTTAAGGAAATCATCCCTCGAGATGTGCATAATATTTAGGAACTCATAACATTCTATGTGTCTCCTCATCCCTCGAGATTAGGAACCCTATTTTATAAATCTGGAGAGAGTCAAAATGAAGAGAATTGAGATTGGCTCCATAGGCCCATCAAACATAGGGAGTTAATGCCTATGAGAATACCCAAATTCATTACTGGAAATTTGTAGAGGATGTTGTGAAAGCAGGCTAGAATTCACACCCATGCATAACAACTTCTCCTTTGCTTAAAACTTTGGTATCAAAAAAGTCTATATGTATTGCGAAAAAAGGACATTCTTACTAGGAGAGGTCACAAATTTGTCTTGCAAAGACATTCCTAAAGAGAGATGTTTTGTTCCATCACATGTAAGAAAATTAAATTTGGTGATGATGGAGCTGAAGAGATTTCTGAAGCTGACGATTATGAGGATCAGCCCGTAAAAGCTGAGCTTGCACCTGAAGAGTTTGAAGATGGTGGATAGGAGTCCACTATGAAAGAGCTAAAGGAGATTAATTTAGGGACTGAGGAGGAACCTCTCTCAACCTTCATTAGGTCCCTACTACCATAAAATAAAGTAAAAGAAATGAAAGAGCTTCTTTTTGAATTCAGTAATTGCTTTGCCTGAACATATGCTGAGATGCCCGACTTATCCCCTGATGTGATTGTTAACATGTTAGCCATCAAGCATGAGGCGGTACCTATCAAGTAGGCTCCAATAAGAATGAGATTAGAGATAGAAGAATAGTTGATTGCTGAAATGAAGAAGCTCATAAAAGCGGGCTTTATCCAAGAAGAAAAATATGCCGACTTGATTATCAATATAGTCCCTGTAAAGAAGAAGAATGGATAGATTTGTGTCAACATTAACTTTTGGGGCCTTAATAAGGCATTCGTAAAAGATATTTCTTTTCTCCCCGTATCCGAACTCCTGGGGGACAACTTGTCCAACTATAACATATTCACATTTATGGATAGATCTTTAGGTTACAATCATATTAAGATGCCACCTGAGGATAAAAAACATGAAAGTTTGAATAGGTTGTTATACCTAAAGATTTGCCTCAAGGCTATCCAAGAGGGGGGGGGGGTGAATTGGTAATAAAAAATTTTTCTTGGTAAATTTAAAAACTAATTTTAGATTTAATCACAATGACAAATTTTCACAAATTTATTTTTCCAACCACAAAATTAAAACTTACAAAAATTAAAAAAAGGAAAGACACTACATCCACTCCCTGAAGACTCCCTTTTCAGGTATTATACTATATCAAAGTGACTCTCTTTTTGCTCCCATAGTAAGGCAGAGGAGCCTTTACAATTAACCTCTCTTCCACCAATCTCCGGTGCGACAGAGTATTATCTTCCTTTCTCATTCTCCTAGTAATGGAAAAGAACCAACATCCTTTCACACCTTCCTGATGTTGGAAGAGTAAAAACATCCTTTTGCACCCTCTTGGTGTCAGTAGAGTATCGACATCCTTTCATATCCTCCTAGTGTCGGTAGAGTACCAACATCCTTTCATACCCTCCTGGTGTCGGCAAAGTACTGGCGTTCTTTGTCACCCTCCTAGTGTCGGCAGAGTACCAGATCTCCTTAAAAAATCTTCTTTCAAGGGTCTTCAAGAAAGTAGGGAAGAACTTTGAAGAACAAGCAAGAGATCCTCATCGTTATGATCATTTCACAAAATGGTAAGTTTGTTTGGGTTAAACTAGTATGAATCAATTTCATAATTTGGACATTATTTGTATGAATCCAATTTTGTAAAGTATGAATAGTACTAAAAACATTTCTAAGGCATATTTGAATAACTTCATTCTGGAGAAACACTCAGGTCAAATCATCTAGTATGATTCAAGAATCGTATAGTATGATTAGTTTTAAAACTAGAAGTTTTGACTCACTCCCCCACTGTGTTTGTGCACGGGTATCCAATTACAATCACACTCTCTCATACTCAAGAAAAAGAGAAACTTTATAGACTTTAATTATAAGAAATCCTAATTTAATATTTCTTGAAGTCTTTGACAATCTGGACTATTATTTCCCTGAAATATTTGAACACACAAATAAGACTTTTCTAATATATGTTAGGCAAAATATTAATCAACACAATAATATTTTGGTATTATCAAAAACTTGCATGATATAAAAGCATAGATTTGAAAACTAAGTCGCAACAATCTCCCCCTTTTTTAAAGATGGCAAAATAATTATTGTTTGAGTTAACAATTAAAAATAATTTTTTCCTAAGCTCCCCCTATTTGAATGACCAATTAAAAAAGGGGTTCCTATGAAAATTAAAAAAAAAAAAACTTATGCTAAAATTAAAAAGAAACAAAAAGTACAAAAACAAAAAACAACACAAAAAATAACATGAACAAAACAAACACACATTAACACAATACAACACATACATGCACACATACATCAAACAATATATATCAAACAATCAAAAACAACAAATAATAACTAATGACTCCCCCTTTTAACAACAACAAAAAGGGAAGTACATATTGAAATGAAAAGGTTATATGGATGATTCAAAAATAGTTGATAAAGAAGAAAATTTTAAATTAATTACAAATACAATATTAATTTTTTAATGCCAAAAAGAAAAAAAATCAAATTTTAAATTAAATAACAATTAAGATAAGAAAAGTCAACCAGGTTCATTGTTCCTTCAAGACAAATCAAATGAAAATAATTATTGCAAAAATAATGAATAGAGATTAATTATGTTCTAATTCAATAATGAAGAAAATTTATGATTACATGGATTAGTATAAGACATAAAATGATAAAGGAAAGAACATTATGAATATTTCAATTGGTGACATTGCGACCTCCTCCACCCAAATGGATCAAAGTGAACGTAGATGCCTCATTAATTTTTACTTACAAGGATAGTATTGGAGGGATATTCTGAGATATTCAAGGTAAATTTCTAATGGCTTTTGGGAAAAAGTGCGTTCATTGTGATTGTTTGTAGCTGGAGCTCTTATCAATTCACTTGTTAAAAGATGTTATCAAAGATTGGATGCTGGTGTACAAGGGGATTATCATCAAAGGTGATAATTCAAATGTTATTAGGTTTCTTCGACAAGCTTTCAGGAGGTATGACAAGTGATGGAAGATTTTATTATTTTGAAAGAGTTCAATAATGTTATTTTCAATTGTGTTGATAGGAATAGCAATAAGTTAGCGGATATTTGTGCTAACTATGCTATATTTAGTGCTTTCATTTGGGAAGACATTAGCCTTAATAAGGTTCCTCCTTTTCTTACCTTGTTAAAGGAGGAACTTGTTGGGAATATTCCCTAGGTTGTATTTGAGTTTCTTTTTAGTTAATGCAATGATTATTATTGCTCTTCAAAAAACAAAATGGTGAAATTGCGCATCTTTTCAATTGTTTGTGGCACACTTTGTGCAACTTTTCAATTTGGGCTAATTTTATGCCTCTTTTTACTTTGGCGAGCATTGCATTTTTTTTTTAAGTTTGACATGCTTTGTGCATCCCTTTTTTTTCTTTTTGAGTCTTTCCAATATCATTAAATCTTAAGACAAAAACTAATAATAATAAAAAAAAAAACACATTGAAAAAAAATAAAATAAAATAAGACATCTATCTTGTAATTGTTTTTTTGAAGACTGCAAATTGCATTAATGAAAACTAAACTTATTACAAACTATTGAAAGAAAAGCAACTATCACATTCCTTCTTTATTAAACTACACAAAGAAGAATGAATGTTATTAGAAGAGAATAAATCAAAACAAAAGCTATTTTCTAAAGCCAAAGTGGCACAATAACCGGCTACTTTATTACATTCTCTTGAGGTATGGCGGAAAATAACTTTAATAAAGTCCTTAAGAAAAGATAGCTTATATGAAATTGAAGTGTAAACTTTCCACGTTTATTTCATCATAGAATCTTGAAGGAACTTAACCACATTAAAATTATCACCTTCAATTATTACACCTTTGCTTTCAAACATCCACTCTTGTAAGAATTCTCTTAATGAAAAAATAGCCTCCATCTCCAATTTATTTATGTCCCAATGAATTTTCTTTTTACCAAAAGCAAGAAGAAATCTACCTTTATGTTCTCTAATAATGCCCCCAATGCTTGCAAGATTTGAATCCAACAAAGAGGCGTCCACATTGATCTTTATCCAATCTAGAGGTGGAGGGTGCCAAAGAACCTCAAACTCCATATGGAGAGAAGCACCCCAGTCGACTAGCATCGAATATTTAGACATGATTGTGGATAACACATTAGCAGAAACCACCGATGTTGGAGAAGTAGAATTACCGTGCTTGATATCATTTCAGCATTTCCAAGCAAAATAGATAGTTGTACAATAAAGCTTTACAATATTCAAATGATTTTTGTAAAGACTTCTAAGCTCGGATAGACAATTTGCCAATGACTAAAAAAAAGAATTTGAAATTCCCATTGTCTCAATTTGGAAATAATTTCAATCAAGAATTTGCAATGGACAGCAATATGAGAATAATCTTCAACATATTGACAACCTCTAGCACAAATATCATTATGCCAAAGCCTTCTATATTTTAAAATCTCATTAGTTGATAAAGCACACCTCCTTAGCTTTAGCTTTAATTTCCTTAACCAAGTAGGGTGCCAAAAATCATTATCTTCAATGTTATATTTGATCAATTCATCAAAAGCCAACAAAGATAATGATTTTCCCAAATGCTGATATAGGGTTACTACATGATCTTCTTCTCCATCGTGAATACTACATTCCTACAGGATTAACTTGACCATATCTATATGAAACAACTAATTCATTTCATTAACATTCCAGTCACTATCCTTAAGTAAGAAATGCTGAAGCATAACACCATTTAATCCAACACAATCAGCTAGTATTGGCCATTTATTAAAACATTTATCTTGCAACCAAATATCATTCTTAACATTAATATTCTCTCCATTAACCACTTGCCATTTAATAAGTGGTTTAAGGTAATTAGCACCATCCAAAAGGATATGCCATATTCAGTAGAAATATTTTTATGTAGCAAAGATGAAGGTTTTTGAAGAAACCTCCAAGCCAATCTTGCTCTTAGAGGACCAAGCTTGTGAACTGTTGAATGCAAACCCATACCACCCAAATTCCTCAATTTACACAAATCTTTCCATGCCACATATTATAGACCCCATCTACCATTATGTTTGTGCCAAATAAAGTTTCTACATCGCTTATCCAATTCACACAAAACTTTTTTAGGAACCATTTAGTGAGTTGATAGGAAAATCAGCAAAGATAAGAAAGAGAACCTTATGAGCACCATCCTCCCAACCAAAGATAAGAATCTAGTTCCCCATGAGTTAAGTCTTTCCAATGCATAATCAGTCATGGATTGGAAGTCATTCTTCACCATTCTTCATAATACAATCTTACTTCTCAAGTATTGTAGCTCAATAACCACCTTGAAGCCAACTTTTTTCCCAAATTTCATTTTCATGGAAGATCTAACAGCTTTCCCAAAGATAATCTGAGACTTCTCTTTGTTAATTTTTTGCCCAGTCCACCCATAATACTTAGTAATTATGCCCTTCATAACTTGAATCAAATGAGGAGATGTTATCCCAAATAATAACACATTATCAGCATATAGAAGGTGAGTAATTTTCTAAGCTCTTGGAGAAATATGGATTCACAATTCTGGTCCTCTTTGATTAATTAGATTTGATAAAAGCTAAGAACACATAATAAATAAATATGGTGACATAGGACATCCTTGTCGAAAACCACTTTTTGCTTCAATCCATCTAGTGCTTTTCCCATTCAATAGCATAGAAAATCTTACATTCACTACACATTCCATAATAAGATTAGAAATCTTATATGGAAAACTGAACCACTTTAGGACAAACTTCTAAGTCTCCCATGCCATGCTATCATAAGCCTGCTCCATATCTATCTTGTAACAATTATAATTAACAAATACTTGTCTATAAGAATATGAAATTTATCTTTTAATCTTTATTAAGTCATAATTTTAATTTAAATTTTGAGAGACTAAATTTTGTAAGAGAATTAATTTGTAGAGCAAAGTAATTCAAAATCATAATCTAGAGATCAACTATATATGATTTCTCTAAATATATAAACATTTCAAGAAGAGAAATTTCAATGTATGTAAATACATCAATCCATCATTTCATTCATCATTCTAAACACATACAAACAACAATCACCTTACAGGAAATTGAAATCATAATAAGAGCATATGAAATCACAAACAAACAAAATATCTCAAGAACTAGTATAAATATCTCATCATCAAGTACAACATAGAAGTATAACTAAAATTCTCAATGGCCTTGATCTGGAGGTGGTAAAGGATTGAACACTATAAAAAAACTACTAATCGTAGCTATATTAGTGTTGACTGAGTCAAACTGCCCTTGGATCCACCCCATATCTTTATTATGCCTCACATACTGTTGGTTAAGATGAGTCTCAAGTTGACCAAAGTGAGATTCCAATCTATTAAAGTGCTAGACCATTTCTTGATAGAAGCTCTGGTAAGGTCCAAGTGCAAGTGTTGGACTAGGAGCTCCTCCTTCTTCCTCAGAATCTTTTCCCTCAGAACTTTGACCCAGACAAAAAAGTGCCCAAAAAGAAGCATTGCTAAAGAAAATGGGATGTTCAGTGGGAGGCTTAGGATGGATTAGATTGTACTTCTTCTATAAGATATAGAAAACTAGATATTATAAAGCCACGTTTTTCTTCTTCTTATTATGAGGAAGTCCAATATCATAAGGTTTGTAAATATAATCCAAGATAAGTTATGCTTCATCAGAAGATTTTTTTAGTCATTATCAAGTATGTGATAGTGGACAAAAGAGGATTCACATTTATATGATCATCAGCTTTGGGAAATATAGAGGTTTTCAAAATGTGCTGAATGATCCTGGCATTTTAGTTAAGGATATAAACACAAGAAAGATGGCTTACTTGTGCTACAACCCCAAGAGTTTTATTTATTTCTAACCAGTCCAAATCTGCTCTAGAGGTTAAAGTGTGTGCTCTAACTCCTTGGGTTCTAAGGTGAAGGTAGGTTCTTAGATCATCCCTAGTGATTTCTACATGCTGCTTAATGACAAAGGAGGTATTCTAGCGTGATCTAACTTTACCTTTATGTTTACAAATAACATTTGAAATGTTTGACAATGGTAGGCATAAATTTGTGTAAGGATGAAGGAAAACTATGTTAAGGCAAATAAGGGCATGATAGAAAAGTTGATTTCACTCTATATGATAAATCGAGAGGGGGTTATTTTGGCTACAAAATACCTATCAAAAGCTTCCTCATTCTCATTAGATAGGAAGTTGTCTCTAACAAATCTAGAGGTCAAGCCCTTAGAAGTGCGAGGTCATTTACTACAGCTATCCATTCCTATGGTTTGGAATCGAGAGGGTTCAGAAACAAAAGACAATGTGAAGAAAAAATTTATCCAAGACCCTTCTATTTAAATAAAATGTCCTATCATACAAAATGAAATTTATATCATATGTACGATTCTAAAATTATACGTAATGAAAAAATGTTTTGTGTATATCAATAAAAATGGCCAAAACTGGAATGACTTCTCTTAAAATACAATTTTTGAGGCATCATTTTATATAGGCTTTTTGACCAAATAATAATATAGACAATCACCTTTTCGTCCGGGATGATAGAATATTAAAGATCATTTTATAATGGTTAGGTTTATCCACATGAGAAACTAACAATAGGATCGTACAGATGAAATTTGATTTTGTACATATGATCTCATAAAAATAACTTAACATTTAAAAAAATTGTCCCCAATTGTACAGATGAAACATACCAATTTATACATACGATGATGATATCATACAATATAAATTTCAATGAAAAACTTAGTTTTATATGCCCAACTAAAAAAACTACCATGTCAATGCTATAGAAATCATATAGTATCTAAAAAATTCATACAATATGAAGAAAATAATTAAAATAGGACATGATTGTAGAGAGAGTTGCTATTTGCATGTTTTACATTATTGCAACTTGTATTATTTTGATGATTTCAAATATTATTGTTTTATAAATCTCCTAACACTTTTTAGAAGATTTGTTTTTGCTCTAGTGTGTACTAACATTTCAGAAAAATCAACTCCAAGCGAGGAAGACTTCAAATTATTCTTTTGTAAATTACAAGTTTTGAAATGAGAGGGAGTGATTGTAATTGAGTGAAAAATCACAACACACTCTTGGGGGACAATTTTTATGAACTGATCGTATGTGACGAATTTGGTTCGTACGGGACGATCATGTAAATTAACCCTCAGAAGAGCAATGGATCGAACAGGCGAGTATAAAATTTTCTAAGTCCTAATCATCCAGGAAGAATTTAATATTCATCCCGGGATGAATGTCTCTGGATTCTCACTTTCACTGTTCATCCAGACGAAATTAATTTTCGTACCGGGACAAAGCTCTCTGTATGAGATCGTACAGGACGAAATTAATTTTCGTCCATAGATGAAGCTCTCTGTATGCGATCGTACAGGCCAAAATTAATTTTCATCCCTGGACGAAACGCTCTGTATAAAATCGTCCGAGGACAAAACCTGTTCGTCCCAGGACGAACCGAACCGACTTACATCAGTTGGTTACGTCCTGTAGAATTTTGGGGACAGACCTATGTATAACCATTTCGTACCGGACGAACCTAGTTCGTACGGGATGATGAGCGTGTACGAACATAGTTCGTACCAATATACATTAGATTTATTTTTGACACTTTAAGTAAAATCGTCCAGGATGATCCACGATCGTACGGGACGATCCACTGCGTATAGAATTGAAAACTTGCAGTTTTTGGGCGGTTTTTCTTGTCTTTTGAATATATAGTCCAAATTAGACTGCCACCTAATCTTTTTGCACATTGATCTTCATGCCTATTGGTAGAAGAGTAAAGGAGAGAGTGAGAGAGAGCATTCAAAAAAGGATTTCTACAATTGGAGCGTGAAGGCTTTGCATAGTGTTCAAAGGTAAGATTTCCTACTTGTGATTTGAGATTACTTCACTCTTTTTTCTTTCTTCTTTCTAAATTTCTTGGGAAGAGATCTGTCAAGGAGATTTGGTTCTCTACCGACACTAGGAGAGTGTGAAAGGATGAAGGGTTCTCTGCCCTCACTAGGAGAGTGTAAGAAGACAACAGTTCTCTGCCGACACTAGGAGAGTGTGATAGGACGAAGGGTTCTCTGCCCACACTAGGAGAGTGTAAAAGGACGACGGTTCTCTGCCAACACTAGGGAAAGTGTAAAAGGGCGATAGTTCTCTGCCGCACCGGGTAGTGGTGAAAAGAGTGATTGTAAAGGCTTCTCCGCCTTGCTGTTGGTGCAAAAGGAGAGATACTATTGGTATTAGTGCAATACTGAGAGGGTGCCTCTAGGGAGTGGATGTAGGTCTGGTTTAGACCTAACCATTATAAATCGTGTGCCTTTTTATTTTACTGCTTTTTATTTTTTGCATTTACTTTAGTGTTTTAAAAATTGTGGATGAAAAACTTTTTATAAAAAATTCATTAAAGTTTAATTTCGATTATAATTATCAAAAGAGGGAAATTTTTTAAATACCAATTCACCCCCCCCCCCTCTTGGTAGCTTTGGGACATTAACTTAGGTTTAACAACCTATTTACTAGACTCAACAAGTGGTATCAGAGCATGGTTTCAAAAAATCATAAGTTTAAACTATTTTTTGATTAACGTAGATGGCTACATTTGGAAACCGAAATACACCTGAGGGTTACTCTATTACTAGACCTCCACTATTTGACAATATACCTTTTAATTTTTGGAAAACACGTATGTCTACTTTCTTACAGTCACTTGATTATCGTATATGGATCTTAGTCCAGGAAGGTTATATAAAACCAACTAGATTAGTTGATGGAGTTAGGGTAGAAACACCTTTTGCAGATTGGACTATAGAAGAACGTGACTTAGCTCAACTAAATGCTAAATATTTAAATAGCTTCTTTTGTGCTTTAAAATCTGAAGATTACATGCGGGTTTCCACTTGCAAAAGTGGAAAGGACATATGGGATAGACTTTGTATAACTTATGAGGGGACTAATGAGGTTAAGCAATCAAGACTTAATATCTTGTTACATGATTATGAATTGTTTCGCATGAAACCAAATGAATCTATTTCTGACATGTATACAAGATTCACACAAATTGTCACTTCTTTGCATGCACTTGGTAGGGAATTAACGAATGCTGAAATGATTAATAAGATTTTTCGTTGTTTACCTACTGCTTATGATGCTAAAATTACTGCAATTACAAAATCTAAAGATTTAAACATTTATTCTATTGACAATCTTCATGGTTCACTCATTGCTTACGAGCAAGGGGTTAGTCAAATAAAGATTGATGCAGGTGAACCACGAATGGAGAAGAAAATAGCACTAAAAGTGGAAGAGTCCGAGAGTGAACCCTCATAACCTGAGGATGAATACGATTTTGTATTGATGACTAGACAATTTAGAAGCTTTCTGAAGAGGAAGTAGAAGAGACGCCAACAATGGAATAGAGGTAAGTTTAACAGAAATGACAAGGTTTCTAATGAAGTGATTTGTTATGAATGCAGGAAACCAGGTCATATCAAGTCTGATTGCCCAAAACTTAAAGCCACTCCTAGTAAGGAGAAGGTAGAGGAGAAACCAATTATAAAGAAGGGCAAGAAGAATTTTCAAAGAGCTTTTTGGGCGGACTCAGCTTTAGATTCATCAGAGACTGAAAAGGAAGAAGAAGTCACCAATCTTTGCTTGATGGCAGATAGTATAGATCAATCAGATCAAGAAGAGGGTCGCTCTCACACAAGACCTCGTGGGAGCATATGGTACCTGGACAGCTGATGTTCAAAGCATATGACTTGAGATACTGCTCAATTCATAACGCTGGAAGTCAGAAGTGGAGGCAAAGTAACACTTGGAAATAACACCACAAAGAAGGTGGTTGGACCAGGTATGATTGGAAACTTAAAAAACTTTTTTATTGACGAGATGTTGTTGGTTGAAGGATTAAAGCATAATTTGCTAAGTATAAGTCAACAATGTGATAAGGGTTATAGTGTAAAATTTTTTCTTACTAGCTGTATATTAAGCATAAATGGTAAAGATGTGTTGAATGGAAAAAGGATAAACAATATTTATATGCTAGATTTAAATTGCATTCATACTCCTACTGCCTTTGTTTAAAAACTGTTTCTGATGAGTTATGGCTTTGGCATAGGAGACTTTGTCATTCTAGCATGAAAAACCTTAGAAAGATTACCCAAAAGAATTTAGTGAGAGGTATGCCTAAACTAGACTTTAATAAGGACCACCTTTGTGATGCATGTCAATTAGGTAAGCAAGTGAAGTCCTCTTTTCAGTCCAATAAGGATCTTAGGACTAGTAAACCTTTGGAAATCTTACACATGGATCTTTTTGGACCAGTTGGAACTGTAAGTCTAGGAGGGAAGGTATACAGATTTGTTATAGTGGATGATTACTCAAGATTCACTTGGGTTAGATTTCTATTTCAAAAGAGTGAATTATTTGAGGAATTTAGAAATTTTTCGACTTGGATTCAAAGGAAATTAGGGTGTGAAATTATTTCTATACAAAGTGATCATGGAGGAGAATTTGACAATGAGAGATTTGAAAACTTCTGTAAAGAGAAAGGAATTGATCATAATTTTTCTGCACCTAGAACCCCTCAGCAAAATGGGATAGTTGAAAGAAAAAATAAAACATTAATAGAAGCCGCCCGAGCAATGTTGGAAGAATACTCAATTCCTAGATATTTTTGGGCTGAGGCGGTTAGCACTGCATGTTATGTTCTGAATAGGTGAATGTGAGATCCAATTTAAATAAAACACCCTATGAGTTACTAAAAGGGAGAACACCTAATTTGTCACATTTGCATGTTTTTGGTTGCAAGGTGTTTGTTCATAATAATAGAAAATCTGCCTTACGAAAATTTGATCCAAAATCAGATGAAAGAATTTTTATTGGATATTCAAGTGTTGGAAAATCTTATAGGGTATTCAACAAAAGAACTTTAGTCATTGAAGAGACCACACATGTTGTGTTTGATGAATCTAGAAATTTGGAAGAGCCAAATGTTATTGAAGATGAGATTGAGGATAACTCCCAAAAGATTGATAGAATAAACTTGGAAGAAAATATGGTAGAGAATTTGGAGATAGAAAACCCTTTGCCTAGAGATTTGAGATATTATAATAACCACCCAAGAGAATTGATTATTGGTGAACCTAATGAGGGTGTTAGAACTAGGCGTGGATTAAACAAGGAAGTCAATCACTCAGCCTTTATTTCAACTATAGAACCCACTAATATTGATCAAGCACTTTCTGATGAATTTTGGATATTAGCCATGCAAGAAGAGTTGAATCAATTTGTAAGAAATAAAGTTTGGGAATTAACTTCAAGGCCAAAAGATCAAAGCATAGTTGGAACCAAGTGGGTATTCAAAAACAAAATAAATGACTCAGGAATAGTCATTAGAAATAAAACTAGATTAGTTACAAAGGGGTATAATCAGATTGAAGGAATTGATTTTGAGAAGACTTTTGCCCCTGTAGCTAGTCTTAAAGCAATTAGGATTTTGTTAGCGTTTGCTTATTTTAAGGGTTTCAAATTGTTTCAAATGGATGTGAAAAGTGTCTTTTTAAATGGGATAATTGAAGAAGATATTTTTGAAGAACAACCTCCAGGTTTTGAAAATTCTAAATACCCAAATCATGTTTTCAAATTGAAAAAGGTATTATATGGACTAAAACAAGCACCTAGGGCTTGGTATGAGAGGTTAAGCACCTTCCTGCTTGAAAGATCTTTTGAAAAAGGAAGTGTGGATACAACTCTCTTTTTAAAGAAAATTGAAAAGGATATACTCATTGTTCAAATTTATGTGGATGATATCATGATATCATTTTTGGATCTTCAAATAAAAATCTTTGTGATGATTTTTCTAAAACAATGAGTAGTGAATTTGAGATGAGTCTAATGGGAGATTTAAATTACTTTCTAGGTTTAGCATTAAGCAACTTGAGGAATGTACATTTCTTAGTCAAACTAAATATTTTAAGGACATCCTCAAAAAATTTGAAATAGACAATGCTAAACCTGTTAGTACACCAATGAGTTCCTGAGTTCAGTTGGATTAGGACCCTAAGGGAAAATCTGTTGATCAAAAGAAATTTAGAGAGATTATTTGATCATTACTTTACTTGACTACTAGCCGACCATATATCATGTTTAGTGTTTGCTTGTGTGTTAGATTTCAATCTGATCCAAAAGAATCACATTTGACAACAGTGAAAAGGATTTTAAGATACTTAATAGGAACTCAGAATTTAGGAATTTGGTATCCAAAGTTTAGCTCTTCATTTGAAATTATTGGTTATTCAGACTCTGATTTTGTAGGCTGTAGGGTGGATAGGAAAAGTACTTCTGGAACATGTCAATTCATTGGAAATTCATTAGTTTCATGGTCTAGTAGAAAACAAAATTCAGTGGCCCTATCTACTGCAGAAGCAGAATACATAGCATTAGGAAGTTATGTGGCACAAGTACTTTGGTTAAAATAATAGTTGATTGATTTAGGATTACCTATAGCCACTATACCAATTTATTATGATAATACTAGTGCTATTTGCATTTCGAATAATCCTATTCAACATTCAAGAACAAAACACATTGACATAAGGCATCATTTCATAAGGGATCATGTATCCAAGGGAGAAATTGAACTTAACCATGTTTCAACAGAAAATCAACTTGCAGACATTTTTACAAAACCTTTAGCCTTTGATACTTTCAGTACATTAAGAATTAGGCTAGGAGTTATTGATTTAAATACTTAGATAAAAATGTTTTTCTGCAAAATTGATATTTTGTTTTTGTTTTTGTGTTCATTGTATTTTTGTTTTGTTTTATAATTTTATTTATTTTTGGTGTGTATTTAAGTGTTTCTTGTTTATTTTTATTCATTTTTGTTTTGAGTGTGAAAATGAAAATTTGTGGTCATCATCGTCCGAGATGAAAGTTTTTTTCGTACGGGACGATGTGTGTAAAATGACAAAACTGCGTGATTTTGAACAATCTTAAGAACAGTTTTTAATGTAGTTCGTCTGTACGATCGTCACGATCGTACGGGGCGAAATATTTTTCAAAACGACGGGACGATTGAATGCAACAGTTGAATGGATAAGATAGTTTTTATTATGAACTTCGTCCGTACGAACCTTTGGTTCATCCAAACGAACACATGTCGGTTCATGGCGGGGGACGGTTTTCAATTGCCATCAAAACGAGTTAAATTTCTGATCGTCTGTACGAACATGTGTTCGTCTGTACGATCGTCTTGGTCAAAAGTCTGTACGAAAGGATGCTTCGGAAATTGTGTGTTTACGAAAAGCCGTTATTTTTTAAACTCATTTATTCGTCCATATAAAATTTTTTCGTACGGGATGAATAGAATTCGTATGGGACCAACGAAAATTTCATTTGGTATGAACAGTCGTTCTTCTTTAAATTAACGACAGTTTTTTACTGAACAGTCACTTTCACACATCTCTTTCAAACCTTTCCACTCTTCAAATCCTTCAATGACAAGTTCTAGCAAGCGCCAAAAGACTTTGGCTAAGGGTCCTCCAAGAAATACATCCGAAAACTTCCTTTCTAGAGCCAATGAAGAATCCTTTCCTAGGTTTGTCTCTGAAAAAATCACCCCATCTAGAGTTCTCCTACAGGATCAACTAACTTTTAAGATAATGCACTTGTTTACCTCCACTCAGTTTAGTTTGATCCTCACTTTAGTTCACTTCTACAATAGAGAAATCTTTCAATATTTCTTGGCAAACATGTCATTCAACTCCGACCATTCTGTCATCAGTTCTTTTGTTTTCAAAAAGAAAGTTGAAATCACAAAGGATGACTTTGGTATTTTTCTAAACTTAAGGACTGAAGGCTTAAGAGCACACACTTTAACCAACTCAAGTTTTGATTGGACAGAAGTTAATCGTGTGATTAGATATAGGAGAATTAAGGATCATTTGCCTAAAGTTTCAACCTTAGTGCGTGATGCCCGTATCATCCAGCATGTGTTAAGAATTTCCATTATACCTAAAGCTGGTGATAGAGTCAACATCACTCCTCTTCTTTCTACTGTTACCTACTTGATTATGACTAGACAACCTATAGATAAGGCCCAACTCCTAATTGACTACATTTATGGTCTCTCTGAAATTGGTCATGTTGATCATAAAAGGAAGAAGAACATAGCCTTAGGACATCTGATTGCTTATATTTTGGAAAGGAAGTATGATTTAATTCATCCAGAATAAGACTTTGAAGAACCACTCTACTACAACGACGCATCCTTTAGGGCTATCTTCAATAAGGATGAGCCCAACAGAACTCATGTAGTTCTGAGTGAAACAGAAGAAGAAGCTGGACCTTCACATGCTGCTGGACCAAATTATGAGGATTTGGTTCAAAGATTTGAAAATTTAGAAGCTCATTTTGATCAAAGGTTTGATCAAATTGAAACTCACTTGCAGCAGCAAGATTTTTAGCACAATCAAGATATGGGATTTTTACGTGAACAAATAAATGCCATTAATTCCAACATGTTCACGATGAGTAGTTACTTCAACTTCTTTGGTGCAGCACCACCTCCTCCTCCAGATCAGGGTCCTTCAAAATAATTTGTTTAGTGTTTGTTCAGTGTTTGTTCTGTGTTTCGTTGTAGTTCTTGTGTTAGTTATTGTCTTTAGTTTGTTGTTCTGTTCTTGTCTTAATTGTGTTACTATTGATATCTTGAACTTCAAATTGTAATAGCTTTATCCGATATCAATATATGTTTCAATATTTTGTCATTTAATGTTTTAGAAATGAATGTTTGATTTTATGACATTCCTTTTTTATTTTTATCTTAATAGTGCTTTATTTAATTTGTAAATTAAAATTAATTTCGTTAGAAAATATAATTTTTCTAAATGTAAGAAATGCTTATAACTTGATAGGATTAGAATTTTCAATTACATTTCTCTTATTTAGACTACATTATCTTTAATATTATTATTGCAATTTAGATGTTTTCTTATTTTGTATTTCTCTTTTCAATTAGTATTTATGCACTTAAAAAAAATTGAAATTCTAGATTATTGATTTTGGAAAGAATTCAAATACTCTTGAGAATTGTACAAATGTACAAAAATCAAAAGGATTCTGCAAAAATTTGCAATTACAAAAAGAAGCACAAAATAAGCCCAAAGTAAAAAAAAAAAAAGAGATGCACAAAAGTGTGCCATAAAAATTGAAAAAGATGCGCAAAGCGCCACATGTGGTAATTACTTCTTTCCAGACTCTTTTAATCTTTTAATTCAAATTGATCTAATGTTCATTTATAATTTATATTAAAATTTGAAATATAAAATTTTTTATTCATCCTTAGTACAATGATTATCTTTATCTTCATGTCTAAATTGACACATGCCCTTGAAAAATTCTTTTTATTTTCTAAGTTATATCACTTCTTAAATTATATGAAATTCTATGTTTTTCTAATATTTTTTAATTTTATTTCCATACCTTATTTCAATCACTTTCAAGATTAAAATATCAAATGAATTTCATATTTCTGCTTACATTTCTAACATTCTTTTCTTCTTCACTTTTTGATGTTGTCAAAAAGGGGAGAAATTGTTTGTTGCTGCGTATGTTTTCATACTGTTTGATTTTCATATGTGTGTTTTCGTACTGTTTGATTTTCGTATGTGTGTAATGTTTTCGTAGTGTTTGATTTTCGTATGTGTGTTTTTGAAGTATTTGATTATTTTCTTTATTTTATCTTTTGCGTTGTTTTGTGTTGTATAAAATTTTTGAAAACAAATTTTTTTTTTAGTAATTCAAATGCCTCCTTATTTACATGAGTTCATAAATTCAGAGGGAGTTTAGGAGATTCTTAGAACTTGAAATCTTACAAACAATAATTGTTTTGCCATTATCAAAAAGGGGGAGATTGTAGAGAGAGTTGCTATTTGCATGTTTTACATTATTTCAACTTGTATTATTTTGATGATTTCAAATATTATTATTTTATAAATCTCCTAACACTTTTTAGAAGATTTGTTTTTGCTCTAGTGTGTACTAACATTTCAGGAAAATCAACTCCAAGCGTGGAAGACCTCAAATTATTCTTTTGTAAATTATAAGTTTTGAAATGAGAGGGAGTGATTGTAATTGAGTGAAAAATCACAACACACACTCTTGAGGGATAATTTTTATGAACTGATCGTACGGGACGAACTTGGTTCGTACGGGACGATCATGTCAATTAACCCTCAGAAGGGCAATGGATTGAACAGGAGAGTAGAAAATTTTCTAAGTCCTAATCGTCCAGGACGAATTTAATATTCATCCCGGGACGAACGTCTTTGGATTCTCACTTTCACTGTTCGTCCAGACGAAATTAATTTTCATACCGGGATGAAGCTCTCTGTATCAGATCGTATAGGACGAAATTAATTTTCGTCCCTGGACGAAGCTCTCTGTATGCGATCGTACAGGCCAAAATTAATTTTCATCCCTGGACGAAACGCTCTGTATTAAATCGTCCGACGACAAAACCTGTTCGTCCCAGGATGAACTGAACCGACTTACGTCAGTTGGTTATGTCCTGTAGAATTTTGGGAACCGATCTATGTAATAACCATTTCGTACCGGACGAACCTAGTTCGTGTGGGACAATGAGCGTGTACGAAAATAGTTCGTACCAATATACATTAGGTTCGTTTCCGACACTTTAAGTAAAATCGTCCAGGACGATCCACGATCGTACAGGACGATCCACTGCGTACAGAATTGAAAACTTGCAGTTTTTGGGCGGTTTTTCTTGTATTTTGAATATATAGTCCAAATTAGACTGCCACCCGATCTTTTTGCTCATTGATCTTTGTGCCTATTGGAAGAAGAGTAAAGGAGAGAGTGAGAGAGAGCATTCAAAGAAGGATTTCTATAATTGGAGCGTGAAAGCTTTGCATAGTATTCAAAGGTAAGATTTCCTACTTGTGATTTGAGATTACTTCACTCTTTTTTCTTTCTTCTTTCTAGATTTCTTGGGAAGAGATCTGTCAAGGAGATCCGGTTCTCTGCCGACACTAAGAGAGTGTGAAAGGACAAAGGATTCTCTGCCCTCACTAGGAGAGTGTAAAAGGACCATGGTTCTCTGCCGACACTAGGAGAGTATGAAAGGATGAAGGGTTCTCTGCCCACACTAGGAGAGTGTAAAAGGACGACGGTTCTCTGCCAACACTAGGGAAAGTGTAAAAGGACGATGGTTCTCTGTCGCACTGGGTAGTGGTGAAAAGAGTGATTGTAAAGGCTTCTCCGCCTTGTTGTGGGTGCAAAAGGAGAGACACTATTGGTATTAGTGCAATACTCAGAGGGTGCCTCTGGGGAGTGGATGTAGGTCTGGTTTTGACCGAACCACTATAAATCGTGTGTCTTTTTATTTTACTGCTTTATATTTTCTGCATTTACTTTAGTGTTTTAAAAATTGTGGTTGAAAAACTTTTTATAAAAAATTCATTAAAGTTTAATTTAGGTTAAAATTATCAAAATAGGGAAATTTTTAAATACCAATTCACCCCCCCCCCCCCCCCTCTTGGTAGCTTTGGGACATTAACTTAGGTTTAACAACCTATTTATTAGACTCAACAATGATAAATAGATATACTTTTTAAAAATAATCACCTGAGATCCAATGACATGCAAAAAGTAAAAATAAAAAAACAAAACACAAAACTAATGAAAGAAAAATAAATAAAAATAAACAAAATAGAAAGACATAAACATACAAACTCTAACAAACAACCTATGAAAATAAACAAAAACACTGATACATTACAAATCAAATTTACAAATATTCGATTTAAGCATTAAAGTGCTAAATGTATTCAAAAGCCAATAGTTTTGTGCAATATTTGCAAGTTGATTTTTAGTAGCAACATGATGCAATTCAATTTCTCCCTTTGATTTTTAGTAGCTACATGATGCAATTCAATTTCTCCCTTAGCAACATGATCTCTAATAAAGTAATGTCTTATATCAATATGCTTGGTTCTAGAAGGTTGAATAGGATTATTTGAAATGCATATGACACTTTTATTATCACAAAAAATTGGAATAGTGATAATAAAAAATCTTAAGTTAATTAGTTATTATTTTAACCAAAGAATGTATGCCACACAACTACTTATAGCAATATATTCTGCTTCAACAGTAGAAAGGCTACTTAATTTTTTTTTTTGCTAGACTAAGAAACAAAAGAGTTTTTGATGAATTGACAAGTTTTAGAAGTTCTTATCCGATTAATCCTACATCCTACAAAATTTAAATCAGAATATTTAATAGTTTTAAAAGAAGAGCTATGCTTAGGATATCAAATTCCTAAGTTTTGAATTCCAAAAAGATCTTAGAATTCTTTTAACTGCTATCAAATGTGATTCCTTTAGATCAGATTGAAATCTAGCACATAAATAAATACTAAACATAATATATAGTTTGCTGGCAATCAAGTAAAGTAATGATTTAATTATTCCTCTAAATTTTTTTTTATCAATAGATTTTCCCTTAGAGTCCTTATTTAATTACACTGAAGAACAAATTGGTGTACTCACTAATTTAGCATTATCCAATTCATATTTCTTGAAGATGTCCTTAATATACTTTGACTAACTAAAAAAAGTTTCTCCCTTGTTTTGCTATATGCTAAAACCAAGAAAATAATATAAATATCCCATTAAACTCATTTCAAATTCGTTAAATATTATATTTGAAAATTATGATAAAATTTTTTATTTGTAGATCCAAATAAGATATTATCAATATATATTTGAATAATGAGTATGTCATCTTCTATCCTTTTCAAAAAGAGAGTGGTGTCTACACTTTCTTTAATAAATGATCTCTCTAATAGGAAAGTGCTTAACCTCTCACACCAAGTCCTAGGTACAAGTTTTAGTCAATACAATGCCTTTTTGAATTTGAACACATGTTTTAGGAATTTAGAATCTTTAATACCTGGAGGTTGCTCAACATAAATATTCTATTATATCACACTATTAAGAAAGGAAATCTTAATATCCATTTGATACAATTTAAAACATTTAAAATAGGCAAAGGCTAGTAAAACCCTTATCATATCAAGTCTGACTAGAAGGGAAATTTTTTTTTGAAAATCAATCCATACTATTTTATGATACGCCCTAGCCACCAATCTTGTCTTAGTTCTAATCACGACACCTAAATCATTTATTTTATTTTTTAGCACCCACTTAGTTCCAACAATATTTTGATCATTAGGCCTTTCTATTAATTCTCAAATATCATTTCTAATAAATTGATTCAATTTTTTCTGCATGATCAAAATTCAAAATTAATCTGAAAGTGCTTAATTTATATTTGTGGGTTCAATCATTGATATAAAGGCAGAATGGTTCGCTTCTTTGTTAAGTACATGTATTGTCCTAACACCCTCATTAGGTTCACCTAAAATCAATTCCTTAGGATGACTCATAGTAAATTTCCATTCTCTAGGAAAAATGTTTTCAGTTCCAACATTATATTACAAATTTGTCTTTTTAATTCCTTAGGAGATATTTTTAAAATGATTTTCTTCCAACCTGGGTTCTTTCAAAATATCATATTCATTAAAAATAATATGCGGTCTCCTCAACTATCAAAGTTCTCTTATTAAAAAACTTTATAGGATTTGTCAATACTAAAATATCCAAGAAAACTTTTTTTCATCAGATTTAGGATCAAAATTTTCTAGAGTTTTATCATTATTATGAATAAATCCCTTGCATAAAAAAACATACAAATTTAAAAGATTAGGTATTCTTCCCTTAAGAAATTCATAGGGTGCCTTGTTCAATTTGGATCTAATATTCACCCTATTAAAAATATAATAAGCTGTTTTAACCGCTTTAGTCAAAAAATATCTTGAAAGTGAGTATTTTATTAACATGGTTCTAGCGGGTTCTATTAATATTCTATTTTTCTTTCGACATGCTTATTCTGCTGAGGGATCCTACGTGCTGAAAAATTATGATCAATTCCATATTATTTATAAAAATCTTCAAAATTTTCATATTCTAATTCTCATCCATGATCACTTTGAATTGAAAAACTCTCACACCCTAATTTCCTTTGAATCTAAGAAAAAAAGCTTCTAAAATCCTTAAATAATTCACTCTTATTAAATAAAAATTTAACCTAAGTGAATCTAAAAAAATCATCAATTATTACAAATCCAAAAAGTTTTTCTCCTAGACTTACATTGCTAACCGATCCAAAAAGATCAATGTGTAGGACTTCTAATAATTTGCTAGTTCTAAGATGCTTAATAGAATGAAAAGAGGACTTCATCTATTTTTTAATTGACATGCAATACATAGGTGATCCTTAGTGAAGTTTAGTTTAGGTATATCTCTAACAAACTCTTTTTGGATAATCTTCTTAAGACTTTTCATGCTTGTGTGACAAAGTCTCCTATATCATAATCATGATTCATTAGTAATTATTGAGAGAAAAAAAGCATTAGAAGATTTAAAAAACTTCAAATCAAGCATGTACGTGTTATTTATCTTATTTTCATGCAATACATCAATTTATTTTGGCTTTTAATGCAGTTTGTGGGAAAAAAATTTATACTATAATCTTTATCATATAGCTGACTAATACTCAATAACTTATATTTTATGCTTTCTACTAATAAGATATTTTCAATGAAATAATTATTCTTGTTGTTAATCATATCTCTACCTACCACTTTCCTTGGGGTATTATCTCCTAGTATAACCTTGCCCCAATTCCTTGCCTCGAATGATATAAATTATGTTGAATCTCCAATCATATGCTTCAAACACCACTTTCCAGGTACCAAATACTCTCACGTGGTCTTGTATGAGAGCGATTCTATAAAATAATTAAATGTTAGACTTGAAAACTCAAATAAGTTTGGGTTCTCCTCTTGGCAAAAATAATCTAAATGGACGTTTTTTATGCTCTATTTTATATATTTTAGGTCTCCACACTAGATGTGTTCTACTTTGAATAATATAAGTGTGAGAGATATGACCAATTATTCCACAAGGAAAGCATTTAACTCTAGAAAAAAGATTTATTATTATATGATAATTATAATGTCTTTTTTAAAATTTTAAAATTTTAGGCTTCTGATTAGGATTAAAAAATTATTTAGGTGTGGAGGTGTCCTATTTTCCTTAAAATTTTTCAATTCAACTTTAAAATTTGAGTTATTAAAAGTTTTTTAGGGATGTTAAGTCCATATGAACTAGCCTGAGGCTAACCAAGAGAGGGGGGTGAATTGGTATTTTATTAATTCTCAAATAAAAATCATGATCTAAACTAAAAAATTACCCACATAAAATAAAGTGCAAAAATTAAATATAAAAATGTAATAAGAAAGAACACACCATATTTTATAGTGGTTCGGTCAACTTGACATATTTCCACTCCCTAGAGCCTCTCCTCCAAGTATTACACTAAACTCAGTGACTCTGCTTTTGCTCCCACAACAAGGCAGAGAAGCTTATACAAAACTCCTTTCCACTGACCCTGATGAGGCAGAAAATCCAACTTATTTTGCTTCCTCCTAAAGCAGGTAGAGAACCTGACTCCTTTTGCTTCCTCCTAAAGAAGGCAGAGAACCTCAATCAATCGTTAAAGTAGACCTCTAGAACCTCCAAGGAACCAAGGATGATGACTAGAGAAGATGACTCGGATCCTTACTTGGAGTAACCTTTTTGAAACCCTCATAAACTCCTCCTCTCAAGATCCCCTCTCTCTCTCCCAAGCTCTCCCTCTCTTCAAGAAGAAACTAAGGTTTTTTAACATATTATTCAGGATGATCCCGCAATCGTCCAGGACTATATAATCGATCAATCAAACCTTAATTACTTTCCTTAATCATCATACTAATTTAGGCATATTTATAATGCATCATCCAGGATGATGTCCTATATGATGTTTGAAAATAATAACATTCCTAAAAGAGTTGGCGGCTAATTCTTTATGATTTGAGCATATCATCTAGGATAATTTGCTTAATTCAGTTACCTTAACCATGATACCCTAATAAGGTTTTGTATTTTTAATGGATCATCCAAAATGGTTTTGGATCATCCTAAACGATATGATCAAAAACAAAACAAAACTCTAAAATAGATAAAATTTTTCCATCTGATTGTGTGTGCAAGGTTACTTAGCATCAGAACTCATTTTGTTATATTTGACTCAAGAAAATATAAAAATAATTGAAGTACACTTATAAAATGACTAAGTCTTAATCTACCCAATCTTGAGCTGGCTTGATTTATAATTGACCTTATAGACCTGAAATATTAGCAGGTAGGACAATAGTTGAAAATAGAGACATCATAAATATTTGTTATCATCAAAATTATAATCCCTAAATTCAGATTTGTAACAATTAGCATTTTAAAATAGAACTATCAATATTAAAATAATGTTCTCTACGATCAGATTCACCCATAAATATTTTAAAATTATTTTGAAGTTCAATATGTGAAGATTTCAATTGTTCATGCATTTTGTTCAAATCATCAAACTCGTCCAATAATTTTATATCGTTGCTATTAATCAATACATGATCATTCCTAAGGATTTCATGCTCTTTTTATAAATTTCAAAATTCTAAATTCAACTTAGTATGCAGCTTTTTGAGTTTCCTATAAATAGTATTAATTTTCTCATAAACTTTAAATAACTCATCATAGGTTAAGTCACATACCTCCTTTGATCTAACTGATCAAGCTTGTTGGCCATTAAATATAAGTTTGTAACTTCCTCCTATGCTTCTATTTTTTAGGAATCTGAAGCTAATTTTGCCCAAAATACTCTTTGCAACCTCTTCTTGCCCTTCATTATATTAGTTTTCTCCTCAACTTTCTCCTTGCTAGGATTAGCCTTGAGATTCAGGCAATCAGATTTGATGTGTCTAGGCTTCCTGCATTCATAACAAATTACTTCATTAGATATTTTTACATTTTTGTGGAACTTACCTTTATTTAACTATTGATGTCTATTTTGCTTTCTTCTAAGAAAAATTCTGATTTGCCTTGTCATTAAGGCAATATTTTTCAAGTCATCCACTTTCAATGCAATATTTTTCTTCTTCCACTTATCACCTGCATCAATCTGTCTTTGAGTCACTCCTTGCTCGTAAGAAATTAGTGATCTAAGAAAATTATCAATAAAATAAATATTTCAGTCTTTTGACTCAATCATTACAGTTATCTTTGCATTATAAACAATAGATAAATAATGAAGAATTTTATTTACTTTTTCAAAATTCATTAGTTTCCTACCTAAAGCATGCAATGAGGTGAATATTTATGTGAAACGAGTATACATGTTAGATATTGATTCATTTGATTTGATGCAAAATAGTTTATAATTGTGTAGTAGAATATTCAATCTAGATTATTTTATCTCATTAGTTGTTTCAAATGTAATGCAAACTCTATCCCTTTTTTTTCTAATTTTATTAGTTGAGACACGTATATAGTCCTTAGATTTAAGTGCATAGAAAAATTGTATAAACATTTAGCATTTAATTGAGCTAAAATTATTTCTTCTAATGTCCAATTGTAAATGGTGTTTCAATTATAATGCCGTTTACAAGTCTATTTAGTTAGTGTAGCCTTCCTGTACTAAAATCCACATGTGATAGTTAAGCGATTAATGAAAAGTAGACATACGTATTTTAAAAAAATTAAAAGGGATGTTATCAAATAATGGTGGTCTAGTGATCGAATATCCTTCTAGTGTGTTACAATTTCCAAAAGTAGACATAATCATTTTTAAAAAGTTATGTAAACCTTAATTTTTAAAAATTGGCTCTTATAACATTTAAATGTTTGAATAAGTTATTGACCTAAAGATTTTTTCCAATGATAATCAAGAGGGGGATAAATTGGTAATTTAAAAATCCTCTTGGTAAAATAGAAAACTGATTTTAGATTTAATTATAATGACAAATTTGAAAGTTCGTTAGGGATGTTAAGCCCTATACAACTGGCCTGAGGCTAAACAAAAGAGAGGTGGATTGGTTATTTAAAGATCTTTTAAAACAAAACTACAAACCAAAATCACCACAAAGAAATCAAATACGAAAATTAAATGTAGAAGCAATAATAAGAAAAGAATACACCAGGTTTATAGTGGTTCGGTCAAACCTTGACCTACATCCACTCCTTGGAGGCACCCTCTAAGTATTGCACTAAATAAGTGTCTCTCCTTTAGCCCCCACATCTAGGCGGAGAAGCCCTTACAAAATCACTTCCACCTTCTCCGGTGCGACGGAGTTGCCGGGTCCTTTGACACCAAAGTGAACTTCTTCTTTAATGAACTTCCCTCGAGACAAGCCTTAAATTCGACGGTATTAAGATGCAAGCCTGCCAGAGCAACCGTGTGGAATCCCCTCCACACCCCCTTGAGTCCCCCCTCGTAGGATCTTCTCCCTCTCAGACTTCACCCATTCCTCACTCCCTTTCAAGCTCTCTCTTCAAGTCTCCCCCATAAGAACGAAGCTACAATGGCTGCTAAAGACACCTACAAAGTATCATGACAAAGCCTAAATAGAAGCTCTCAAAATGAGCTCATTAATGCAAGTTGCCAACATTATCGTCTAGGACGATAGGCATATCATCTTGGCCGATTAGTTCAAATATGAGAAAAATCATCCTGAATATCACCCTAAAATGAAGCTTGCCGATGTATAATCGGCCCGGACGATCTTGCGATCGGCCCCGACGAAATCACCATTAATTGCTTTCCAAAATTGCCAGAGAAATTTTGGAAAAATTGTCCTGGATCGTCCTAGCAGATTCTTTCTGAATTGAGCCTATCGTCCTAGCAGATACAAAATCGTTCAGGACGATGTGTTTTGCATAATGATGGCTGCTTTAATGAAGATGCCCTAATTAGGGTTTCTACTTTTGAACAGATCATCCAGGATGATAAAAAATCATCCCAGACAATATTACCAAAAATAGTAAACTCTAGGAAACAGTCAGAAATTCTTTAAAGTTACAAAGCATCAGGAGCCCCACCAAATACAATAGACTCAATAAAGGAAAAAGTGTATAAACTGACTCAGACTTAGTCTACCCAATCTTGAGTTGATTCCAAATTGCAGTCCGATCGTGTGAACCTAAAATGTCTGTAGATAAGGCAGTTGTAGAGAAAAAAGAATATTTGCTATCATCAAAATCATAAGCCATAGATCTGCAACATTCTCCCCCTTTTTGATTGATGGCAAACATTTCAATTTGAATTTGCAAGAAGGAATATTTTCTCCTAATCTCCCCCTCACTAGAATAACACTTTAAAAAATATGGGAGATAAAAATATTTTTGTTGTTTTAAATTTTTTGAAAAGAAAAAAAATACAAATTCAACAGTACATTCTCCCCCTTTGACATTATCAAAAAGTGAGGAGGCACAAACAAAAACTAAAACAAATAGAAGATAAAAACGTTCTCTGATCTAGTGAAAAAAATAAATAAATATTCTTAAAATGAGAAAGTTACCTCTTAGTTTTAATAAAAAACTTAGTAGAATTGGATTGACAACGCATAGCCCAGAAAATGTTAGAAATCTAGAATTTGATCATCCAAACTCAAGTTCTTTTAAAAGGCTAAAAAATTTTTTAATTCAATATCTAATTCAAAGAATAAATTAGATAAAGAAACAGTTATTTTTCAAAACTCCTTCCATAAAATATATCTAATAGAAGATTAATGCACGAATTGTTGAATTAAGAATCAAGATTTTCAAACTCAAGTATCGAAAGTATCAAATATTTTCTTAAGCTTTTAAGAAGTACAAGAATGGTAAGCATTAAACTTTGTGGGCTCATTTTATGCCTCTTGACAATTGGTTGGCGCACTGTGCATCTTTTAATTTTTGATACACTTTTGTGTACATTTTTCAATTTGGCATCATTATGCATCTTTTATTTTTGGCATCATTGGCCAATTTTTTTTATTTAATACGCTACCTTTCTGAAGTCTTTAAAAACAAAAGTAAACCCATCCTATTGATAAAGCGAATTCTTGATTAAAAAAATTATGAGTTAGATTCAACAACTAGCAAAAGATCCCTATGCGATAAATAAAATGTAGGGAGATAAAAGATTTAGTTTCAAAGATTAATTTAAAAGATGAAAAAGATTTTAAATCAAAAGTTAAATAACCTCTTTTAGGAAATAGAGATTGAGAGTCAAAAACATGAGTTTCCTTCTTTTGACTATTTTAGAGAAGTCAAACACAACTTACCAAAGATTTCAAGAAAAAAATAGGAAGTAAATTTTTTATTTTTAGAAAAGTGAATGTGTGTGTTGATCAAAGAAAAAACTTTCACGAAAATGAAAATTTCAAAGAATAAACAAAACAAAAATACAAAATAAAAATGAAAAACATAAAAATAAAAACGCAACACAAAAATAGAAAAGGCTTTTAACTATTATATCTCTCCTAGTCTAATGCTTCAGAAACCAGATCTACCCATGAGATTTTTTGCCTTTCATTATTTCCCAGATTAAATTTTGCTTCGCCTTGCCCTTTTCTTTCGTACAAAGAATTCTTAAATTAGAGCACTGATTTTTCATATGTCTAGGCTTCCTACATCAAAAGCAAATAATATCAGAAGAAATATAGACATCCTTACCACTTTTACCTTTTTTCCACTTTTGTTTATACTTTGGTGAGATTTGTGATTTGCTTGTCAAGTTATTGCATTCATCACCAACTAAGCTATCTCTTTCTGTATCTTCAGTTTTTAGAACAATCGTTTCACCTGCATCCAAAAATCTTTGACTCAAACCTTGCTCGTAGGTAATGAGCGAGCCAATCAAATTATCAATAGAATAATCATTCAAATCATTTGATTCATAAATAGCAACAACTTTGACATCAAAATTTTCAAGTAAACAACGAAGAATTTTAATGACTTTTTCAAAATTAGAAAACTACTTTCCTAAAGTATGTAATGATGTTACAATTTGAATAAACCTAGTATACATCTCTAAGATCATCTCATAAGGTTTCATAAAAAATAGTTCAAAATCATGCATTAACATATTAAACTTGGATTGCTTGATTTCACTAGTGCCTTCGTATATGGTGTGTAGTTTATCCCAAACTTCCTTACCAGTAGTGCACGTGGATATTAACATAAAATCTTCAGAATTTAAAGCACAGAAAAAGCAGTTTAAAGATTTTGCATACAATTGAGCATTTACTTGTTCTTCCCTATTCCATTGATTAAAAGGAATATCAATTTTAACTCCATTAACAATACATGACGGTGATGAATAACCAGTTAAAATCATATGCCACATGTAAAAATCAATGAATTGCAAGAAAATATACATGCGAGTTATCCAAAAATCAAATGATATATTTTCAAATAAAGGAGGTCTAGTGATTGAATAACCTTCCGCAACATTATGATTGGCCATGGATCAAAAATTCAAAAGCTTTTAAAAACTTATTTTATGAATACGGCTCAGATACCACTTGAAAGTTTGTTAGGGATGTTAAGCCCTATAGAATTGGCCCGAGGCTAAACAAAAGAGAGGTGGATTGGTTGTTTAAAGATCTTTTAAAACAAAACTACAAACCAAAATCACCATAAAGAAATCAAATGCGAAAATTAAATGCGGAAGCAATAATAAGAAAAGAACACACCGGATTTATAGTGGTTCGGTCAAACCTTGACCTACGTCCACTCCTTGGAGGCACCCTCCAAGTATTACACTAAACAAGTGTCTCTCCTTTAGCCCCCACCTTCCCCGGTGTGGCGGAGTCGCCAGGTCCTTTGACACCAAAGTGAACTTCTTCTTTGGTGAACTTCCCACGAGACAAGCCTTGAATCTGACGGTATTAAGATGCAAGCCTACCGGAGCAACCGTGTGGAATCCCCTCCACACTCCCTTGAGTCCCCCCTCACACAATCTTCTCCCTCTCAGACTTCACCCGTTCCTTACTCCCTTTCAAGCTCTCTCTTCAAGTCTCCCCCACAAGAACGAAGCTACAATGGCTGTCAAAGACACTTACAAAGTATCATGATAAAGCTTAAATAGAAGCTCTCAAAACGAGCTCATTAATGCAAGTTGCCGACATTATCGTCCAGGACGATAGGCATATCGTCCTGGCCGATTAGTTTAAATATGAGGAAAATTGTCCTGAATATCGCCCTAAAATGAAGTTGGCCGATGTATAATCGGCCCGGACGATCTTGTGATCGGCCCGGACGATGTTGTGATCGGCCCGGACGATGTTGTGATCGGCCCGGACGATATTGCAATCGGCCCTGACGATGTTGCGATCGGCCCGGACGAAATCACCATTAATTGCTTTCCAAAATTGCCAGAGAAATTTTGGAAAAATTGTCCTTGATCGTCCTAGCCAATATTTTATAGTCCAGGCCGATCCACCAGGCCGATGTCCAAAAATAAGTATTTCCCAAGAAGACCTGGCGGCAGATTCTTTCTGAATTGAGCCTATCGTCCTGGCCGATACAAAATCATCCCGGACGATGTGTTTTGTATAATGAAGATTGCTTTAATGAGGATGCCCTAATTAGGGTTTCTGCTTTTGAATAGATCATCCAGGATGATATAAAATCATCCCGGACGATGTTACCAAAAAACAGTAAACTCTAGGGAACAATCAGAAATTCTTCCAAGTTATAAAGCATCAGGAGCCACACCAAATATAATAGACTCAAGAAAGAAAAAAGTGTATAAACTGAATCAGACCTAGTCTACCCAATCTTGAGTTGATTTCAAATTGCAGTCCGATTGTGTGAACATGAAATGTCAGTAGATAAGGCACTTATAGAGAAAAAAGAATGTTTGATAACATCAAAATCATAAGCCATAGATCTGCAACAAAATTTTATCAAAATTATTTTTTTAACCAAAAAATTAAAACTGGTAGAAAATAAAAATAGTAAAAAGTAAAGATAGAAAAAAACATAAAATTTTTATAGAAGTTCAATCCAACTAGACCTACGTTCACTCTCTTAAAATTCCCTCTTCAGATATTGCACTATATCAAAGTGACTTTCTTTTCGCTCCAACAAGGAGGAGAAGCCTTTATAATGAACATCTCTTTCACCAATCTCCAATGTAGTAGAGTACCATCATCCTTTCTTACCCTCCTTGTAACGATAGAGAACTCACGTCCTGTCGTACCCTCCAGGTGTCAGTAGAGTACCAGCATCCTTTTATACCCTCTTAGTGTCAACATAATACCAGCATCCTTTCGCACCCTCCTGGTGTCAGTAGACTACCGACATCCTTTCATACCCTCTTGATGTTGGCAAAGTACCGACATCCATTTACACCCTCCTGGTGTCAGCAGAGTATCGAATCTCCTTCAAAAATCTCCTTTCAAGAGTCTTCAAGAAATTAGGGAAAATTTTTGAAGAATAAGCAAGAGATCCTTACTATTGGGCATCCTTGTGAACCCCCTCTTAAATCCTTCTTAATAGATCTCTCAGTCTCCAATCATAAGACACTCTCTCAAACACTCTCCAAGTGCACTCTCAAAAGAAATTTATATTAGGAGTTTTTTTAGTCAGTTTTTAGGACTCTTGAATATAAAAGACAAGAAAAACCTTCTAAAAATTTGATAATTTCAATTTGACCATCTTAGATAGTACAATATGATCATACTTCATATGTATAAACAGTTCAAAAAAATCCTTATACGATCCTGTAAAAATTTAATTTCATACTCTAGCAGTCGTATATACGAACTGACATTATATTGTATGACTAGTTCAAAAAATGAATAGGTTCATCCAATATAATAATGTATGAACCCATTTTGTACTCTTATCATTGTATGTACGATATATCATATAGTACAAACTGGTTAAGTCAAATCATGCTTCGTATGGTACAAAAATGGATGAGTCCATTTTGTACTATGGATGTCATCTATACAAAACTAATTTCGTGCAGTATAAATAGTTAAAAAAATTTACCTATTTATATGGATGAACTGGTACACACCTATTTTGTACTCTGGATGTCGTCTATTTGAAACTAATTTTGTATAGTATGATCAATTTACAAAATGGTGAGTTTGTTTGGGATGAATTGGTATGTATCCATTTTGTACTATGGACGTCATCTGTACAAATCCAACTTCATATGATATGAATAATTCTAAGAAAAAAGTTCTTAGGCATGATTCGAATAACTTAATTCTTAAGGAAAACTCAGGTCAAATTGTCTAGTACGATTAGTTTTAAAACTACAAGTTTTGACTTACTCCCCCAATGTGTGTGTGTATGGTTACCCAATTATAATCACACTCTCTCATACTCAAGAAAAAGAGAAAAAGAAAAGACTTCAATTATAAGAAACCCTAATCTAATATGTCTTGAAGTCCTTGATAGTCTAGAGTATGATTTCCTTGAAACATTGGTACACATAAATAAGACTTTTCTAATGTGTTAGGAGAAATATTAATCAACATAATAATATTTTGGTATCATCAAAAACTCACATGATATAAAAGCATAGATTTGAAAACTAAGTCGTAATAAAGCATATATCATTCAAAATGACCATCGGTATTTTTTGCGACACAGTTATGCCCTTCGGCCTGAAGAACACTAGTACCACCTATTAACAGCAATGACATATATATTTCATGAGCTAATTCATAAAAAGGTTGAGTGTTATATGGATGACCTTGTTATCAAGAGCATGGACTGAAAATATCACCTAAGTGATCTGAGAATCATATTTGAGAGAATTAGAAAGTTTGATATGAAGATGAACCTTCTCAAAGGTGCTTATGGGGTATCCTCTAGTAAATTATTAGGGTATATTATTTGTAATCAAGGAATCGAGACCAACACCAACAAAATTAAAGTAATTATAGAGATGCCGTCTCCTAGAAATCTCTAACAGCTTCGCTCTTTGCAAGGAAAACTAGCTTTCATTCAGTGATTCATATCAAATATGTCGGGTAGGTGCCAACCATTCTCAAAATTGATGAAGAAAGATATTCGCTTCAAATGGGATGCAGAATGCTAGGAAGCATTCGACAGTATTAAAAGATATCTGTTGAATCCTCCCATTCTCGTAGATTCTCGTAGCACCAATTCTAGGGAAGCCTCTTATAATATATATAGTAGTACTAGAAGAGTCCCTCAGAGTACTGCTGGCCCAACATAATAAAGAATATAAGGAAAATACACTCTATTATATCAACTGAAGATTGATCGAAGTAGAAGTATGATATTCCCCAATTGAGAAGCATTATCTGGCATTTATTTTTGTAGTCCAAAAACTACGCCACTATATACATTCTTACAAGATTATCTTAATATGAAAGATCGATCTGCTTGAGTTCATGATGATGAGACCAACATTGACAGGTCTTTTAGCTAGGTGGGTAGCATTATTATTATAATTTGATATCACGTGCATGACATAAAAATAAATAAAGGTATAAGCATTAGTAGATTTTCTTACCACACATCCAATTCAAATAGACTCTCCACTCAATAATGATTTGCCTGATAACCAAATCATGCATATCAAGAAAAATGAAAAACTAATATTTTGGGAGATGTACTTCAATGGAGTATCATCGATAAAGCATGCCTGACCTCCAAATCTTACTAGAGCTCAAGATGGTATCAGCCTCATAGCACCTAGAGGAAGCATAATGAGATTTTTATTCAGTTTAACTGAACCCAATACTAATAATAAAGACGAGTATGAGGAAAAGCCTATATTCAATGGAGAATTCAAAATCTTTGAATCTCCGGCTACTCTCAACTTATAATAATCCAAGTCTTTGGTGTTTACAAGATTTTCAAGCTTGAGTTGGGCCATTACCACCGACAAACCCTTGAGCTCCTAAAATAAGTTCTAAATGTTAAAATAGTTAGAGTTCCTTGAGGACAAAATGCCAAAGCAGATTGCTTAGCTAAATTAACCAACAAAATGGCAAATACCGATGAGGAAAAGCCTATATTCATCAGAGTTTACAACAATTTATTCTTGGAGCCTACTTTGTTACAATTCCTAAAGGCAAAAGAGGTACCTGATCTGGACCAGCAGGATATAATTCTGGTTGACCCTTAGCCTCTCCATCAGATCATTATAAAAATTATCCATAAGGATATCATTTGGCCAAAAGACCTAAAGCTAGACAAGCTTTAGAATCATGGTGGCATTATTTAGGTATTAAAGTAGAAAATGATTATAGGCAGTCATTCATTTATTACTTCCAAGAAAACAAACTCCCGAAAAAAAATCTATAGCAGTACAAATCCAAAAAAGGGCATTATGATACGTATTTATCAATGACACGTTGTATCAATGGACTTCTGACTAGATGCGGCTAAGATCCTAGGGACAAAGAAAGCTGATAAAGTAATATTAGAAGTCCATGAAATAATTTATGGTGCATATCAGTCAGGTCCTAAAATGGCCACTAAAATTAAGAGGATGGGTTATTATTGGCCAGCAATAGTGATGGATTACATTGACCTTGCTAAGAGGTGCAATGAGTGTCAGATTCATGATGATGTTATTTATTAGCTTCCAAATCCACTACACTTGATAGTAGCATCTTGGTTGTTTGAAAGATGGGGCATAAATATAATTGGTCGGATATATCCACCATCATCCATTGGACACTACTTATATTGGGAGCAACTAACTACTTTTCTAAGTGGGCTAAAGCAGCTCCCTTCAAAGAGGCCACGTCCGAGCATATGATTAACATTTTCACCCATAATGTGGACAATAGAATTAGTCTACCACATAATGTGGTCTCAGATTTTGGCATAATATTCAAGAGCTCTAAAATCTACAAGTTTGTCAAGAGACACAATATAGATTGGTGATACTTATGAAAATACAATCCAAGGGCCAATGGCTTAGCAGAGGCCTTTAATAAAATGCTGGTAAAATTGTTAAAAAAGATCCTCACAAAGAATAAATTAGAGTGGCACAAAAAAATGGCGAAGGAACTATAGGAGTATCATACTACTTACAAGACACTAACCAAAGCCACTCCCTACTCACTGGTGTTTAGGGTAAAAGCTATATTGGCACTGGAAATTGAGCTGCCATCACTCTATGTAGTTATCCAGTACGATCTGACTTAGGAGTAAAATGCTTGATTGAGAACTGAAGAACTTAACGTACTCGATGAAGTCGTACTACAAGCTCAAGAGAACTTGGAAATCTATAGGATAAGGATGATTTGATCGAATGGTACATCATTGACCATTTCAAGAAGGGGAATTGGTTTTAGTGCTGAGAAGTTCAATCATCCCACACTGAAAAATTGATGGAAAATTGATGTCCAACTATGAAGGCCCATTCGTCATTGAGAATGTATACCTAGGATGAGCTTATAATTTGATCGACTTGGATGGTCAAAGGCCCATACCGCTAATTAATAATTGGTACTTGAGGAAGTATCATGTATAGGAATAAACATGTATTTAAAATTTTATTGGGCATTTCACTTGTGCCTGGTAGCATATGTATGACATATGTTTCAAAATTCTCTTGTAATATAAGAATTCATTAAAAAAAAGGGATATTTTAAATATTTATTCGGGCCAACATTATGTTGCATTATGAGATACCCGAAAAAATATTTAAAACTCTGAAAGGTTAAATTTATTTTATTTTGAAATCTCCCGATAAGGCGGGGTATTTTAAATATTTATTTAGGTTGACATCACGTCGCGTGTCAAGATCACTGAATAAATATTTAAAACTCTAAAAGTTAAATCTATTTCATTTTAAAATATCCTTGGTAGATAGGGGTATTTTAAATATTTATTCAGGTATACACTGCTCAATGTGCCAAAATTTCCAAATTAATATTTAAATCATCAACTATAAATATCTCCTCAAACCAGCATGTGGCAATTTCTACTATTAATGTATATGTGGGTGATTTTCTTGAAGTTTGGAACACTATTCCTTCTAATGTACCAAGATTTCAAAAATCAAAAAAGAGATCTTTATGATTGTACACTCTAATAAATTGAGCCGGAAAAGATTGAAGTCTTCCAATAGCCTGAAGCTTAAGGTTCAAATTAGTATAAAAGATTGGATCCAGCACTCCCAAATATGGCTAGATCGCAGGCAGCACTATCTGCTCAACATGCTAGAAGAAATTTCTAGTAGCAGAACCCCCACTTTGATAACCCGTCAGAAAGGACAGTAGGAAGAACGAAGGCTAATTTAACTCGATAAGTTCTAATAATCGTAGTCAACAAGAATCTCCTAAATGATCAAAAAATTAGAGTTATGGTGGGAAGGATGAGTGCCAAGCACCATTAGAGTTATGGTGGAAAGGATGAGTGTCAAGCACCTACCATATATACGTATACTCCAAGTCTTTAACAATAAAGGAAAACTTTAAATCTACCAACTTCAATAGATTCAATATCGAGGAGCACATTTCCTATTGCTCAAGTTTGAAGCTTGAATGGGCTAAAGAGGTTGAATCCAACAAGGCCAGATATGGCAAGATCTCTGACATTTCTATTTACTCAACATGTCATAAGAAAGGTTGCAGTAGATGAATCTCATTTCAATAACTAGACGATGAAGAGCTATCAAATCCAAGCTCACCTAATCTGATGAACTCAAGTAATTCAGATTGAAGTTTTCTCAACTAGTTAAAAGTCTAGATACTATATATATTTTGTACTATCAACTGAATCCAAAGCTTATAAATCATTCATAGTGTCATCTGCATAAAGCTTAGGATAGAAAGAGCCAAAATTTTTGAAATTCAAGCTAAAGCTATGATGACTAACACCAACTAGTGGCTAAAGAAACACTGCTCATAACTATCCTCAAAGATAGGGGACATTTTAATATGTGATAAATATAATAATGCATTTAAAATAAATTGACTTATAATAAAAATATACCTGTGGAAGGAACCACATAGTCAGTAGGGTAACTGGCAGGGATAGAAGGAGGGCCAATAAAGCTAGTTGGGTGGCCGTCAGAAAAGAAGGAGAACTCTGTAGGCACCATATCTAAGGTTGGTAATATATACGATGACCCCCAAAGAACTCTGTAAGTGATGTGGCACTGGTACCAGAAGACTCTCCTGGACAAAATGACTCATAAGGGTTTACCAAAAAAGAGAAGTTGTCGGAAGGTCCTAGTGTACTGTACCCTGTAAAGTCTAACCTACTCGTCTCCTGTTTACTCTCCCCAAGGTTCCTATGAAAAGGATGAACTTCTACATACCACCTGGAAGGAGTAGCATGATGAGAACCAGCCCACTAGAAAGAAGAGCAAGAAACCTCTATGCAATGTGGCTTAGGTGACACATCTAGAGCTCTTGATGGAAAAGGAACAACTTCCTTAGTAACATTACAAGCCAGATCACCTATCCCTGCACCAAAAAGTGAATCAAATCACCAGAATTATATTAAATTGAGTGCTGGTAGAAAAGAAAGGAGAAAGGTGTAGGAAGTATATCTACTACCTACAAGTCCTTGATGAGACCTATATCCCCTCGAAACCCCAAGCTCCCATACTTGGTGCTCGTATCTCCTTACATTGTGCTCCAAAGTAGGTCGAAATGATTGTCGCACCAAGGATGGCCATGTATAACTCACTCCTGTATGAGCAAATGGCTGGGCCAAAAGCTGGAACTTATCTCCATTCTTTGTAAGTGTAAATAAGTCAAAGCTGCAACATAGAGGCAGGTCTCTAGAGGAACAGTATCCATGTTATGTGTGTTAATAACTCCTTAAACTAGTGGCCTTCTATCATAGGTTACGGCATGGTATAACCCAAACTACCTAGCTACCATGTTGGGCTGGTAGCCCTTTAAAGTCACTGAAGCACCAGCTCTATAACATAACTTTCTTGGCCATATATTAATAAAGTACTCAGCAGTGGGTAAACTCTATATACTTTATAGTAAAGAACATCTCCCTTTGTGATTGACCCCATCCATAACAACATTGCCTCTCTAGTGAGGTGATAAATAAAAACATCTGACTAGTGAACCAAAGTAAACTAGTCTGAAACCAACTGTAAAGCGAAGAAGAAGATGTGAATCCTCTTTGATTCAAATATGGAAGAGCCTGGGGTAGTTGCAAAATTGTGGGGTATCCAGTTTGCAAGAAGTAGGTTAGAGTTTTTATATAGGAAGAAGTACCCTAAAAGTTTAAGAGAACCCAAGCATACAAGTACTATCAAGGTAGAACTAAATCTTATACCTTTAGCGAACTAGCCTAAAAAATGGTCCATAGGATCCTGCACACTCTAACAAAAATGTCAAGAGCTAAAGCGAGACTCTATCCTACCGATAACTAACTAGCTTTTAAAAGAGCATTACACCTCAGAGACCCTATCCTAAGTGGAAGTACAAAAGTGCTGAGCCAAAATACCACAAATCTTATAAATAGTAAGTGCTCATCAACATCTCTTAACCAAGCAGAAGTGTAACCAACTGGAGAAGAAGGCTCGACAGTCTCCTCTGACAATGGAGTCCCGCACTGCAAACCATGGCCAAAGTGGTTGTGCACTGACATCGTGGTAGAGGAAAAGTACCTCTCCTGAAGGAGACTACGTACCCAGACACCTGTAGGTATGGTGACTCGAGAATGCATTAATAAATTCTATGCTGACCTATAAGTCTGATAGTAGTACTGTAGAAGCCTGGGGAAAACATCTGGCAGTAGTAGTCTACCTCTCCTGTCCCCATCTACTGAGGAAACCTGGTGAAAAAGCTACTCATCAGGGGGCACGTACTCCGCAAAATGGTACCAAAAAATGGGTAGCCTAGAGACTATCTACAAGTATGAAAGTGTAAGCATAAGCTCCTCTATGCCAACCGCCAGCATCCCAAAACTTGAGTAAATCATGAGCCAAGGAAGTAGGGAGGTGCCAACAGTCAAACAAAGAGGCATAGACAACCTCATAAATCCCAGCCTCATACAACGTGCCCCTATACGCCTGAAGTATATATCGGGCCCAGTAAACATACCCGCTGATCGACCTCTAAACTTGTCCAATTACTGAGTCCTTCAGCCACTCTAAAAGAGATGGTTATAAGTGATGATGACTAAGAAGGTTGGACTACCCAATTGGCTCAACTATGTATGTGATAGGTACTAAAACATCAAAAGTACCCTAACCAATCTGGGAGACTAAACTCTCGAGTGGGTGGTACTCCCTGCATTATATTCTCAGATTGGTAACCCACATGTCGGGGTCCTCAAACAAAATAGGGAAGAGTGGGCAAAGAAGCTATGAAAGTTATCCCTGTAACATATTCTAGTGTTGCTCCTGTCTATCACAGACATGAGTGCTACTTTGAGAGTCATGCCTATCAATAGCCTCCCAGATGGCGACCTCACTAGGCTTGCTTAGAGGCAGGTCATTGAGTTTCTACTAATGAAACATTCCTTGTATAGGAAAAATAAGCACAATGCATTAGAAAGCAATTATAATAATGATAAATTTGTAAAAAGAAAATTACTAAAAGGCTATCAACCATGATACAACAAACATGATATGCTTTAAATAGGTAGCATATTTATTGGGGGGCATTTATTCACCCCTATATGTTAAAACTACACACATGTAGGGCTAAAACAGTGAATTTAGTGATGTATGCTTTTATGAAAAACATCACTTAAAGGGTCAAACATCCTCTGAATGTTTAACAGATAATGGCATTGCAATTAAAACATCAAATTTTTCTAGGTCGAGGTCCCTCTCTATCGAATCAGATGATATTGATCAAAAGGGACGACCAACACTTGAAATTAAAGTATGATGCTAATCAAGCGATGTTAGATCGACAAACAGGCTTCGTCATTATGTCTGAAATATTGTCAACCTCTAAAAACTATACTTTGTTTACTCAATTTGAGGCATCTAGATGTGTGGCACGAATTTTGAGACCAAATATGCATATCGAGGAGAATAGGCATCGGTGCTATTCAAACAAAGTCTGGTCACGAAATGAACTACATCAATGCAATTGAAATATCCCAAATAATATAGAATACCTAAAAATGACATTAAATTTGATAAATTTAAGACATGCGAGGGGTTTGACATGGATATTAAGGCAAAGCACATATTTTAAGAAAAATTAGCCTCGGTATTGCTCAAATAATGTTTAATTATAAAATGAATTGCATTGTTGTGATCAGAATATTGTTAATTGCCTAAATGCACTATTAATTTGTTCAATTATGATTGTTTGGCAAGTTCAACATGCATCCCAAGGAAAATCATGCACTTCAAGGAAAAGATTGCTCTGCACTATCCAAATGATGTCCGATTGATGAATAGACTTTGTTATTATGTTTGGAACACTGTCAATACCCTAAATACACTACCAATTTATTTAATTGATATCAACACATAAATTGAGGTAGTTCCAAAGCAACTACACATATTTGAATAACAATTAGCCTCGGTGTTGCTAAAATGACATCTGATTGCAAAACAAATTGCTTCAATGTGACTGGAACATTGTCAATACTTTAAATACACTATTAATTATTTCAATTATGATTATTCGACAAAATTTATGCTTAAATGAGAACAAATACATGAAAATTGAGATAATGCACAAGAATTAAGGCCGTATTCATTGATTATCATATTACTGTCAGCATAATTAATGACATTGCTTATAATAACATATTATTATTAGCTCTACTAGCAGATTTAAACAAAACTAGCAAGTCAAATAATAAATAAAATCAAATTTAATGCAATACCTCGTATCAACTCTATGACAAATCCTAGAAATATTATAAGAAATCCATGGACAGGTGCTCTTCTCGATTCAATGCATAGCTTTGTCATTAAAGAGAGGATATAAATAAAATAAGGGCTAGTTCTTATTTTTCTATTATTCAAAAATCCCACGCTCAAGCTCTCATCCTTTGTTCTTTCTCCACCTTACGACTAGCCTGCACCCTATTTATAAGACTGCCAATCAACCCCATCTTCTAACTAACATCTTCATACGCTCCAGCTCACACAATTTTCATTCTTTTTAACCTGTACGAACCGCTCCTCTTGCCAAACACCAGCAAACCCAATCCCTTTAACACCTTCCCACATGTATCTCCTCCCTTATGTCAACCCCAGCTATAAATCTGAGTGGCCTTGTGCTTCTAATCTCACAAGGAGACCAGCTTCAAGTTGAAGCTCTCAAGCTGCCCTTGTTGACCTTCTTCCCCACCTCCATAATAGTTGAACCAAAGCTTGGATGCTAGACTTTAACTTAGCAGTGTTATCCAGATCCTATCAAGTTTCATGATCAAAGCATGTTGTTTAATCCTTTCATGTCATTAGAGTTTTCTTTTTTGCTTCAATTGGAGGCTCAAGCAAACCATACTCCACCAAATTTCTTGCACATGAGGCTTACCAGACACTTCCATGCCTACTAAAAGTTATAAATAAATAAAAAAAGGTGAGGAAGATATGAGTCTCTATATCACAAATTACAAGCTATTTCATTTTAAGGTGATAAGCAGTAGTGTGACAGAAAGTAAATAGTTAGTGCAATCTAAAAATTGAACTTTTCTAGGGTTTGGTGCGAGCTCTGCTAAGGTTTGGCACACCTTTTTTCCCATCTCCTCCTCCTCCTTATGCTACCTACTTAGGGAGAGACTTCCCCAAGGCATCTTCCTCCTCCAATCTCTCAGACTTCCCCCCTTCCCTAAAGTTGCTTCTCCTTCTTTCTCTATTCCCACAAACCTATGTTTCACCTCTAACCTTACTAATAAAGACCCCGTTGCTAATGACTTCTCCCTCTCTTTCATTCCTCCTACAAAAATACCCTTTTCTGCTGAAGATCTGGCGATGGGTGTCCCATACTGGAGCTTGTCACTTGTTGGCTATTCGGTTGGTCCTTGACCTACGTATTTGAGTCTACAAAATGTTATCAAGAAGTCTTGGTTGACAAAAGGTTTGTTGATCTTCTCTCACTAAATGATGGTTTTTTTCTATTTAAGTTATCAAGAGTGGAAGACTTTGATGTTGCTTGGATGGGAGGTCCTTGGTTTTTCTTTGGAAGATCCTTTATTTTATAGAAATGGACCACTAAATTCAAACCCAAAGGGATTGATACATGGCTTATTTCAGACTAATACTTCTAATAGTTTTTAATTTCAGTGGTTTATGCTACAAATACATTGATAAAGATGTCTTCTTTTTGGTAGCAGCTCTCTTTATTGGTTGATAATATCACCTCCCCTTGTATTATTATGGGGGACTTAAATTGTTTCAAGGAGGTGAAGGAAAAGTCTAGGAGAATTCCTCCTCATTTTAGTCATTTGGGAGAGATGAACAACTGGATTTCTAGTAATGAAAATTTTGATCTTGCATCCACTAGCTTGTTTTATACTTGGTTTAATCAAAGAACTCAAGACCATATCCATATTAAGCTTGATAGGATGTTGGTCAACCAATCTTGGTTGGATTACTTCCCTTCTTCATTTTATAAGGTGGATCCCCCAGGATATTTGAATCACTCTCCATTGGTGCTCTTTTGTGACCTTGTTGTGCCCAATTATGGAAGATTCCAGTTTAAAAAGTTTTGTACTTCTATGGAAGGTTATTGGGAGGATGTTATTTTAGCTTTCTCATCTCAATTTGAGGGCAGTCATATTGCCAACTTATATGGTAAATTGAGGCTTTTGAAGTCTCTTCTTAAGAAAAGGAATTGGGCTAGCTCTTCTTTCATTTGTGATAATATTTTTGCTCTTGAGAGTAGGCAGAATTGTCTGCTTGGATTAATTTAAACAAACCCCTTAAACCCATTACTTAATTCTAATTTTAAAAACATCAACAAATCCCTTCAATATTTCCAGGCTTCTTGGGCTTCTTGGATTGTCCAAAGAGCAAAAGTAAGATGACTTTCTAATGGAGAATATGACTTAGGTTTCTTATATGCTGGAATTAATTCCATAAGTAACTCAAACCACATCAAGGAGCTTTCGATTTATGATGAAAAGTTCTATGCACATCAGGATATTACTTATGATGCTATAAATTACTTCAAAAACTTGTATAACTCTCCTAACCGGACCCCTCCCTCTACCAACATCATCCCCATTAGATTTATTATCCCTGCTCACCATATCGCCCCTCTTATTACTCCAGTTTCTAATGAGGAGATTAAGGATATTGTTTTGGCCGATCCTGCCTCTTCTTCTCTTGGACCGGATGGATTCACTTTTGAATTTTACAAGTTCTCATGGGAAGCTATTGGTTTACATATTTGCAATGTGGTTAGAAACTACGTCTCTAATTGTCACCTCCCTAAAAGAGCCAAAGCCATGGCTATAGCCTTAATCCCCAAGCATCCTCATGCCTCCAACATTTCTGATTACCATCACATTTCCCTTTGCAATGTTTTTTACAAAATCATCACCAAGATCTTGGAGAATAGACTGAAGGGGGTGTTGCCTTTTATTATTCACAAGAGCCAAACTGGTTTCATTCATAAGAGATTTGCATCTGATAACATTGTGTTGACCTCTAAAATTATGAGAGAATTTAATGCTAATTAGGGCAAGAAGTTTTTCGTGTCAAATTAGACATAAGATGTTGAGATTGTTGCAGCTTAGTTTTTTGATTATTGAGATTATTACAACATATGTGTTTTAAATGATTCTAAATATTATTGTTTTAATTACAATTTCTCCTAATATATTTTGGATTTATTACTTTTGTTGTTTGTGTGTACTAACATTTCAGAGAAATCATACTCCAGATTATTGAAGACTTCAAATCAAATTAGATTTGGATTCAAAATAAATAGAGTATGTATTTTTTATTTATTTTATTGAGTATGAGAGATTGTGATTGTAATTGAGTAACTACGCACACACACACACACTAGGGGAGTCTTTTAAAAAATTTGTAATTTTTTTAAATAATCATGTTGTACGAATTCATTTCATACGGGAAGATTTATTCAATTATTTCCTCCTACAAGCAGTTAAACGAACTAGAGAAATAAAATTTTTTCTAAGTATTAATTGTACTGTACAAAGGGTTCTTCGTATAGACGACATCTAGAACACAAATTGGACGGATCCCTTTTCATCTCGATAAATTCAAAACTTTTTCTTAACATATCATACTGTATGATTGCCTGTTTCTATAGACGATGTCTAGAGTACAAACTGGATGGGTCCCTTTTCTTCCTAATAAATTCAAAACATTTTCTTAACTAATTGTACTATATGATTGCTTGTTCGTACATATAATGTCCATAGTACAAATTAGATGGGTCCTATTTCATCTCGATGAATGCCAAATTGTTTTGAATGGATCATATTGTATGATGCCTTGTTCATACAAACGACAACCAGAGTATGAAAAAGAGGGAAATCTTTGTATCCTAATGAAATAAAAAAAATTTCTTATAGTTTGCACAGTATGAATATGGTTCATACTGGATAATTATCATATACAAAAATATTTTGTACATGTTCATACACAGTAGTTTTTGAATTGTTCGTACGTTTGAAGTACGATCGTACACGCTCAAAATGGCAATTTTTAATTTTTCGGATGATTTTTCATATCTTTCATATAAAAAGTCCATTAAAAATGACATAAAAAGTGTTGTTCTTCATGATTTTTCAAGAGCAAGTGAAAGAGTATTTTTGGGAGATTGTTTGAGAGAGAGTTCTTGCAAGTGGAGTGTGAAGGGATCACAAGGTCACTCAAAGGTAAGAATCTCTTTTTGTTTTTGGTTACTACTCTTCCTTTCTTCTTTTTAGTTACTCAAGAGAAGAACTTTAAAGAAGATATAATACTCTACCGACACTTGGAGGGCATGAACAGATAACGGTACTCTACCGACACTTGGAGGGTGTGAACACATGACGGTACTCTACCTATACTTCGAGCGTGTGAATAGATAATGGTACTCTACTGACACTTGGAGGGTGTGAATAGACAATGGTAATCTACTAACATTTGGAGGGTGTGAATAGATGACGGTACTCTACCGACACTTGGAGGGTGTAAAAGGATGACGGTACTCTAGCGCACCGGAGATAGATGGAAGAGAGAAAATTATAAAGGCTTCTCTACCTTATTGTGGGGGTAAAAGGACAGTCACTTTTGATAATAGTGCAATACCTGAAGAGGGAGTCTTTAAGGAGTGGATGTAGGTCTTGTTGGACTAAACCACTATAAATATGTGTGTTCAATTTATTTTCGCACTTTTATTTTTCTACATTTTGTATTTGTGATTGAAAATTTGTTTTTACAAAAATATATAAAAATCAGTTTTTGCTTAATTACCAAGAGATTTTTTATAATTACCAATTCACTCCCTCTCCCCCTCTTAGTTAGCCTTGGGACTTTTGTATAGGTTTAACAACCTATCCTAACTTTACATAAGAAAGGCATTTAACATTGTCTCTCAAGACTTTCTTATTTCTAGACTTTTTAAGAAAGGTCTTCATGACAAATTTATTTCATTGATCAAAGGTTACATTATGGACATTCCTTTTTCTATTTATATTAATGGTGCTCTTGAAGAGGTTTTTAACTCATGTTCTGGGCTTCTCATAGGATGTCCACTTTCTCCATTACTTTTCATTATAGTCATAGATGCCTTTTCTTGTGCCCTTAATGCTAGCAATTTCTTGGACATCTCTAGAGGAATTACAATATTGAACTAATTGCTCTATACATATGATGTTTTGGTGTTTGGGGAGGCTAAGTTGGAAACGCTATAAGTTTTAAAGATGCTCTTGACATTTTTGCTTCTTCTTCTGGGTTATTTATCAATAAGACAAAATGTTCCATCACTTTCTATTAGAATACTAGAATTATAAATGATATTTCCTATCTTCTTGGCTTCTCCATATTAGATCACACTATTAAATATTTGTGCCTCCATATTTCCTCCAAAAAACTTTCTGTTACTCACTTCCAACCACTACTGAGGTAAATTTCTACTCTATATGCTGGTTGGAAAGTTAAGTTCTTGTCTTTCACAGGTAGGATCCAATACTTGAAGTTTATCATTGCTTATTGGATTAAAGGGGCAATTTTACTTAAGCTATGCTACAAATCTATTGATAAACTATGTTCCAAGTTTCTCTTTCATGATTTCATTATTGAGAAGAAGTTTCATCTCATTGCTTGGAAGAATGCTTATCTTCCCACTTATGTTGGTGGGCTTGGAATTCCTAACATCTAATCCCTCTCTTTTGGATTCAGTGCACCTTTATTTGGCAGTTGTTTAGTTTGAATTCTCTGATTTGCTGGTTGGTTTAGATTTAAACATGTCTCCCTTGGAAACTGCCAACATATAAAGCTTCTAATACTTGAAATTCATTTGTGACACTACTGGTAATATCAAACAACAAATTAAATTAAATGTCAACAGTGTTAACTGCATGTTTGACATATTTTGGGACCCTTGGCTTAACGGTTTAGCTATTTCTGAACTTTTTCAACATCCCTTTGTTGGTTATGCTAATGTGCAGAATTATATTTGTTTGGGAAATTGGAAGTTGAGAAACTCATTTCCTCCGCTTGCAATCCAATATATTCATTCTTTGATAATTCAGGACAACCCGCCTGCTTATATTTCTTGGGTTGGAAATGGGGAGCCTTACTTAAAAACCTTTAAAGAGCTTTTCTTCTCTAATTTACCTAGTGCCTCATGGAATAAATTCATTAGGCAAAAACGATATTCACTTAGGTATTCTTCTTTTACTTGGTTGGCAGTTTGTGATGGGTTTAAAACCATAGAGGAGTTAGGCAAGAGAAACATTGTGATCCAAAGAAATTGTCACCTCTGTTGGTTGGAAGATAAAACTAATCTGCATCTTATGCTTAACTGTGATTTCTCTTTTGAAGTTTTATCCTCTACTGCCTTATCTTGATGGTTTCCTCTTCTGGCCCTCTTTGCTTCAGAATTTTGAATTTTTTGATGATTTGCAGCGACTCAAACTATTTGAGAAGAACCTTTGCTTTTTTGTTATATGTTATGCAGTTTATTTTTTGTGGAGGGAATGAAATGACAGAAGATTTGACTCCATTCAGAGCACTCCCAACACTATTTGTCATAGGATTTCTAATGCAGTTACTGCAAAAATTAAAAGATGAAAGAACATTGATAAGTTGCAATCCTCGTTTCCCTCGTGCTTCTCATTGCAACATCATTTTTTAGCAGATTTTTAGTGTTATGGGCAATGGTGTGTGGAACTGACACTACTTTTCATTGAAATTGAATTGCCTTGACATTCCTACTGCTTTGTTTATGCATTTGGATTAGCATTCGTTGCAACATGCATAATATTTTTGGTCTGATATGTGGGCAATAGGGGCTGGATACCTATTTTTCACGAGTTTATGAGGTCCAGATGCTTTGAATTTATTTGCCCGTTTGTATCGATTCTTTTTCTCCTGAGCCCTCTTTTGAATTGTTGCCATTTTAGGGTGTTGTTTGCTCTTTACTATGGGATTTTTGGTGCTAGATTTCACTTGTAATTTCTTTATAGGTGTTTTTTATGATTCTTTGTAACCTTTCTTTCATTTAATATACAGGCGTAGCCCCAAATTTTTCAAAAAAAGAAAATAGTAGTGAGACGTTCTTTTGCTCCCTTTTCCCTGCCAGATTAATTTTTTTATCTTTATTAGTACTCTACTCATAATAAATGGATAAAGGTATATAAAAAAGGAATGCAATAGAACTCCTCTCCTACCATTTTTTACACTACTAAAACCCCATACATGTTTGTTCTTCACCTATACCAATCCTTTAGCCACGCCCAGCTCAGAAATCCGACCAATTCCCCCTACTCGTGTGATGCCAACGTCCCTACTATTGAGATAGTTGCAACTTAGTTCTTGCATGTTTGATATTCTTGCAACTTATATATTTTTGATGATTTCAAATATTATTGCTTTGATTATTATTTTTTCTAACATATTTTAGAGGAATTATTTTGCTCTTGTGTGTATTAACTTTTCAAGAAAATCATACTCTGAATTATTGAAGACTTCCAATCAAGATCAATTTAGAGTTTATTGTAATTGAAGTCTATATTTTTCAATTTATTCAGTCTGAGAAAGTGTAATTATAATTGAGTAACCGAGCACACACACACCGGGGGAGAGTTTAAAATTCATATTTTTTAAACTGATCGTACTGTACGATATCACTTCGTATGGGATGATCTGGCCAGTTATTTTCCTCGACGAGTTGTCGAATGAACAAAAATAAAAATTTTGGGATGATCCCAGTTCTTACATGCTTTCACGAGTATGAAACTCTCGGGTCTATTCTCGCTAAAAAAACATTTTTTAGAATGGATCATACGGGACGATCCCAGTTCATACATGCTTTCATGAGTATGAAACACTCGGGTCCGTTCTCGCTCAAAAATATATTTTTTTCAAGTATGGATCATATTCCAAAGTATAAAATTGTGAGGTCTCAGTTCATCCCGATGTTTCATTCAAATGAATTTTGAAAATTTTCATACTATTCGTTCCGGACGAACTTGGTTCGTACCGGATGATGATCAGGTACAAAATAATTTTTCTACTAATTCATAACAGGTTTAAACTATTCGTACGTACAAAATATGATTGTATTATACTAACGTGTATGCTCAAAATTGAATTTTCAATTTTCTGGATGATTTTTCGTGTCTTTTGCATAAAAGGTCCATTAAAAACTGACATAAAAAAATCTTATCTTCATGATTTTTTAAGGGCTATTGAAGGAGAGAGTGTGAGAGAGTGTTTGAGAGAGATTTCTTGCTAGTGGAGTGTGAGGGGTTCACAAGATTACTTAAAGGTAAGGATCTCTGTGTGATTTGTATTTTTCACCCTTCCTCTTATCTTTCTACATTGTTCGTGAGAAGATCTTTAAAAAAGATCCGGTTCTCTGTCGACACTTTGAGAGTGTGAATAGCCGATGATTCTCTACTGACACTAGGAGAGCGTGAACAACTAAAGGTACTCTGCCTACACTTGGAGGGTGTAAAAGGAAGAAGGTATTCTGCCTATACTTAGAGGGTGTGAAAGGACTAAGGTACTCTTCCTACACTTGGAGGGTGTGAAAGGATGAAGATTCTCTACCTATACTTAGAGGGTGAGAAAGGATAATGGTTCTCTGCCGCACCGGGGATTGGTGGAAGAGAGTCTTATAAAGGCTTCTCCGCCTTATTGTGGGAGCAAAAGGAGAGTCACTTCGGTAATAGTGCAATACATGAAGAGGGGGTCTTCAGGGAGTGGATGTAGGTCGTGTTTGACCGAATCACTATAACTCTTTATGTCGTTTAAATTTTTGCTACTTACTGTAAGTTTTTATTTTGCGGTTGAAAATTTTGTTTTCAAATAATTTCAATTAACTTGCTATGAATCGTTAACTGGTTTCAAATTTTAAATCCAAGAGTAATTTTTTTAAAATTACTAATTCACCCCCACCCCCCCCCCCTCTTGGTTAGTCTTAGGATATTAGCTTAGGTTTAACAACCTATTCAAGGTTCAACAAGTGATATCAAAGCTTTGTTTCAAAATCATAAGTTTAGACTACTTTTTGATAAATGAGAATGGCTAATTCTGGAAACCGTAACACACTTGAAGGATATTCGATCACTAGACCTCCTTTATTTGATATCATTTCTTTTGATTTTTGGAAAATACATATATCTATATTTTTACAGTAATTAGATTATCGTATATGGATCTTAGTTCAAGAAGGGTAAACAAAATCAACTAGATTAGTTGATGGTATTAGAGTTGAAACACCCTTTACAACTTGGATTGTAGAAGAATGTGACTTAGCACAACTTAATGTAAAATGTTTAAATAGTTTCTTCTGTGCACTTAAGTTAAAAGACTACATGTGGATTTTCACTTGTAAAAGTGGAAAGGACATATGTGATAGACTTTGTATTACTTACGAATGGATAAATGAAGTAAAGCAATCTAAATTAAACATCTTATTACATTATTATGAATTATTTCGCATGAAATCAAATGAATTCATTTCTAAAATATATATAAGATTTACTCAAATTGTTACTTCTTTACATGCATTGGGTAGGGAACTAACCAATACTAAAATAATTAATAAAATTCTTCATTATTTATCTACTGCATATGATGCTAAAATAACTATTATTACAGAGTCTAAAGATTTGAATGTTTACTCTATTGATAATCTTCTATGTTCATTAATTGCCTACGAGCAAGGAGTGAGTCAAAGGAAGTAGGTGAATAGCGAAAGAAGAAAAACATTGTAATGAGAGTGGAGGAGTCAAAGAGTGATCTATCACAACCTGAGGATGAGGATGAAATTTCTTTAATAACTAAATAATTTAAAAGTTTTCTAAAGAGGAAGCAGAAGATATGCTAACAGTGAAACAAAGGTAAGTTTAATTAGAATGTTAATATTTTTAATGATATAATTTGCTATGAATGTAGGAAACTTAGACACATAAAATCAAATTACTCAAACCTAAAAGTCACTCCTAAAAAGAAGGTAGAGGAGAAAACAAATGTGAAAAAGGGTAAGAAGATATTTCAAAGAGCTTTTTAGGCGGACTCAACTTCGAATTCATCAGAAATAAAAAGGAAGAAGTCACCAACTTGTGCTTAATGGTTGATAATCTTGATCAGTCAGATCAATAAGAGGTATGTGACTTAACCTACGCTGAACTGTTAAAAAATTCTGAAAGAAATTATGATGCATATAGAAAACTTAAGAAAATGCATGCTAGTCTGAATTTAGAATTACAAGAATTATAAAGAGAATATGAAATCCTTAAAAAAAATCATGCATTGATAGATAACAACCACATGAGCTTACTTGATGACTTGAATAAGAATAATGAAATTTTAAAATCATCCAATGCTTAATTGAAAAAAGTCTTTAAAAGGTTTAAGGATGAATCAAAAAATAGAGAGCATTATTTTAATTATGATATTAATATCTTGAAAGATGTAAACACATTTCTTAAGTTAAAAGTGAAAGCTCTTGAGAAAAAAAGGAAACCCCCAACACTTGAAGATTTTACAAATCCTATTTTGAGGCCAAAATTTTTAAAACATAGGAAGAATCAGATTTACTATAAAAATTTAAGAAGCCCATTTCCTAAAGTAAAATATTATTGTTGTGGCATGCTTGGACATATAGCACACACTTATACTTTGCACAGGAAAACTCATTTAGTGTGAAAATCTAAGATGCATAAACCTAGTCATATCATACATGCATCTGGCAAAAAGGAGAACCCAAACTTATTTGGGTTCCCATGTCTAATATTTGATAGTTTTATAGGCATGCTCTCATATAAGGCCTTATGAGAGTATTTGGTACCTAGACAGCAATTGCTCAAAGCATATGACTTGAGACACTAATCAATTTATATTGCTGGAAGTCAGAAGTGGAGGCAGGGTTACACTTGGAGATAACACCCTTAGGAAAGTGGTTGGCACAGGTATGATCAGAATTTTACAAAAATTTTTCATTGAAAATTTGCTACTTGTAGAATGCTTAAAACATAATTTGTTAAGTATTAGTTAGCTTTGTTATAAAGGGTACAATATAAATTTTTTCTCACTAGCTGTATATTAAGCCTAAATGGTAATGATATTTTGCATGGATTAAGGATAAATAATATTTATATGCTAGATTTAAATTATATTAAGACTCCTAATACTTTTTATTTGAAAACTATTTCTAATGAATTATGGTTATGGCGTAGGAGACTCTATCACTCTAGCATAAAAAACCTTAGAAAAATTATCCAAAATGATTTGGTTAGAGGTATACCAAAATAAGACTTTACTAAGGATCACTTTTGTGATGCATGTTAATTAGGAAAATAGGTAAAGTCCTCTTTTCAGTCCAATAAAGATATTAGAACTAGTAAATCTTTGGAGAATTTATATATGGATCTTTTTAGACCGGTTGGAACTGAAAGTCTAGGAGGGAAGGTATACGAATTTGTGATTGTAGATGATTTTTCAAGATTCACTTGGATAAAATTCTTATATCATAAGAGTGAATCATTTGAGAAGTTAGAGATTTTTTTGCTTAGATTTAGAGGAAACTAAGATGTGAGATTTTAACAATCCAAAGTGATTATGGCAGTGAATTTGAAATAAAAAATTTGAGTATTTTTATAAAAAAAAAGGAATTAATCAAAATTTTTTTTGCACCTAGAACCCCTTAGCAGAATGAGGTAGTCGAAAGAAAGAACAAAATATTAATTGAAGTCACTCGAGCCATATTGATAGAATATTCACTTCCTAAATATTTTTGGGTTGAAGTACATGTTATATTCTGAATAGTGTGAATATCATATCAAAATTAAATAAAATATCCTATGTGCTTCTTAAGGGGAGAATACCTAATTTAGCATATTTGCATGTTTTTGGATGTAGGATATTCATACATAATAATAAAAAATTTTCTTTAAGAACATTTGATTCAATATGAGATGAAGGAATTTTTTTGGATACTGTATTGATAGAAAATCTTATAAAGTACTTAACAAAAGAACTTTGGTAATTGAGGAGACCACATATATTGTATTTGATAAATCTAAAATTTTGGAAGAGCTAAATTTAGAAGAGTATGAAATAGAAACTAACTCCCAAATGATTAAAAAAATTAATTTAAATAAAAATTTAGAGATAAAAAATTTGTTGCCTAGAGATTTGAGATTTTCTAAAAACCATCCTAAGTAATTAATTTTAGATGAACCTAGTGAGGGTATTAGGATTAAGCGTAAACTAAGCAAAAAAGTCAATTATTTTACATTTATTTTAAAGATAGAACCCACAAATAAAAATCAAGCACTTTCGGATGAATTTTGGATTTTGGCAATACAAAAAAAATTAAATCAATTTGTGAGAAATGATATTTGGGAATTAATTGCAAGGCCAAAAGATTAAACTGTAGTAGGAACTAAGTGGGAATTTAAAAATAAAATGAACGACTCAGGAGTTGTCGTTGGAAATAAAGCTAGATTGATGGCTAAGAGATATAATTATTGCAAATCTATTTTCATGGCTTATGTTTTGATGATTGACAAACACTATTGATTCTCTTGGACTGCCTGTTATTTCTAACATTTCAGGAATCGAAGATCGGACGAACAAACGAAGCCAGTTCAAGATTGTGTAGGATTAGGGTTGAGTCAGTCTGTACTTTATTTTTCTCTTCTTGAGTCTACTTGTAATGGTCAAAGAGACTGATGCTAAGTAACCCTTCACACACACACTTGAGAGACTTAAAATTTCTGTTTTTACTCATATCGGCCAGGACGATATTTACATCGTCTTGGACGATCAGGCTTAAAACAGAAAGTCTAAATAAGGATTCTTAATTAAGGCAGCCGTCATTAATTGATCGGCTTGGATGATACGTGTATCGTCCAGGATGATAAGCTCAAAACAGAAAGAAATTACCGCCATAGACAATTAAGGTATACTGTATTTTTAAATAATCGGCCAAGATGATCATTGATTGGCCTGGACGATATTCTCAAATTATGCCTTAATTGATCAGGAAATCAAGGGAGTAATTAAGGATGATTGATACGATCATATCGTCCTGGACGATCGCAGGATCGGCCAGGACGATCAATTTAAAAACCTTAGTTACTTCAGGACGATAAATATCGGCCAGCTCGAATTCAGGACGATGCTCTGGACGATTATCCTCTGATTTGAACTGATCGGCCGGAACGATCGTGAGATCGGCCTGGATGATCAAGCCAATTTTAAATCGTCCAGTTTGCATTTAGGGCGATGCTCTAGCCAATCTTCTGAGATTTGTACTGATCGGCCAGGCCGATGTCCATATCTGCCTGAACGATATTATCGGCAACTTGTAATTAATGAGCTCCTTTGAACCTCTTCTATATTTACGAGCTCTTGTTCAACATTTTGAACAACCTTAGTGTTGTTGCCTTGACCTGAGAAGGCCTTGAGAAGAGAAAAAGAGAGAGGGAGAGAGAGAGGATCTTGTGAGGGGGAGCTTGTGAGGGGATTCACAAGGGTTGCTTCAAGGATCGCTCTGCTTCTTCTTTGTCTAGAGTTTCTCATCCGTGGAAGGGTCGGTAGAGGTAAGGAGTCAGCATTTGGTTGTGGTTCTCTGCCAGCTTCAGGAGGAAGCAAAAGGAGATAGGTTCTATGCCTTGTCGGGGTGGCTAAAAGAGGTTCTTTGTGAGGGCTTCTCCGCCTAGCCGTGGGGGCTAAAGGAGAGTCACGTTTGTAGTGCAATACTCGGAGGGCGCCTCCGGGGAGAGGACGTAGGTCAAGTTGACCGAACCACTATAAATTTCTGTGTTCTTGTTTCTTGCTTCCGCACTTTTAATTTCCGCATTTATTTTTCTCGTGGTGTGATTTTGGTTTATGTGATTTTTTGTTCCTTGTGATAAAGAAATTTTTAAAATATCAATTCACCCCCCCCCCTCTTGGTTAGCTTGGGCCAATTCTATAGGGCTTAACATCCCTAACGTACTTTCAAGTGGTATCAGAGCGGGATTCATAAAAACTGAGTTTAAAAACTTTTTGAATTTTGATCCATTGCTAACCTTGGGAATCGTAACACTACGGAAGGTTATTCAATTAGACGACCTCCCTTGTTTGACAACTTACCTTTTGATTTCTGGAAAACCCACATGTCAACGTTTTTACAATCTACTGATTATCGCATGTGGATGCTTATCAAAGAAGGTTATTCTCCACCTTCTCGTGAAATTAATGGTGTTAAAATTGAAGTTGCTTTTACTGAATGGACTTTTGATGAACGAGATTTAGCTCAATTGAATGCAAATGTTTAAACTATTTTTTCTATGCTTTAAAATCTGAGGATTACATGCGTGTCTCCACTTGCAAAACTGGTAAAAAAATTTGGGATAAATTGTGTATCACCTATGAAGGCACTAATGAGGTTAAACAATCCTGTTTGAATGTTCTCTTGCATGATTACAAACTTTTTCATATGAAACCTCATGAATCTGTTTCTGACAAGTACAATAGGTTTACTCAGATAGTTACTTCTCTGCATGCATTAGGAAAAGAACTTTCAAACTATGAAAAAGTAAACAAGATTTTGAGATGCTTGCCTTCGTCATACGATGCTAAAATCACTGCAATCACTGAATCTAAGGATTTGAACACTTACTCTATTGATAACTTACTTGGCTCACTCATTGCTTACGAGCAAGGGGTCAATCAAAGAAATCTTGATGCAGGTGAGAAGAAGAAGGAGAAAACAGTTACACTAAAGGCACACAAATCAGATTCTGAATCTTCCGGGTCTGAAAGCAATGAAGTTGCCTTCATCACAAGGCAATTCAAAAGCTTTCTAAGGAAGAAACAAAATCATTATTGGAGAAAAGGTAGGGATCATAAACATTCTAAAGGATATTCTGATATTGTTTGTTATGAATACAGGAAGCTTGGACATGTGAGAACCGATTGTCCTACACTTTAAGATCACTCGAGTAAAGAAAAGGAAAAAGGTGAGGAGAAACCTAAGTTTAGGAAGGACAAGAAGAGAGTCCAAAAGGCGTTCTGGGTAGAATCTGGTACTGATTCCTCAGAGACTGAACCAGAGGAAGAGGCTACAAACCTTTGCTTAATAGGGGAAGATCATCTTGAGCAAAGTGATGAGGAAGATGTATGTAAACCAACCTATGATGAATTATTTGAGATTTGTGAGAAAATCCATGTATCTTACAAAAAACTTAAGAAGACTCATGCTAGCTTAAAAGTGGAACTTGTAAATTTGCAAAAAAGAGTATGAAGTCATTCTTAAAGATCATTCAACGATTGATTCAAATCATATGACTCTTCTTGATGAATTTGATGATTTAAACAAAAAGCATTTGGAACTAATTGATGAACATAATATATTAAAAGTTTCACACACCTCACTTAATTCTGATCTTAAGAAATCTAAAGAGATTGAGAAAAAATTGAGAATTGATAATGATGCATTAAAAAGAACTAACTTGAGGATTCAAAATAATTTGGATACATGTAAGAAAAATCAGATGACATCTACTTTTAATCCTGAGCCAGAACCTAGGAAGAGGCATTATAACTCAAACCATTTAAGAAACCCTTTTCCTGGAGTTAGATGTTTTTCATGTGGTATGCTAGGACACATCTCACACACTTACACCGTTCACCGTAGTACACATTGGGTGTGGAGACCTAAGATGCATGATTCACAGTATACCATATCTGCATCGCATTCTACTTTTCCTAAGAAGGGACCCAAACCTGTTTGGGTTCCTAAATCTGACTGTTGTTGAGTTTTGCAGGAGTGCTCTCACCAAAGACCTTATGGGAGCATAGGACAACTGGACATATGAAGGCTCGCAGCTCATAAATGCTTAAACCTGCTGCTTCAATAATTTCTTGAAATGTGTTTTCTCTTTTTGTGTTTTATTTTCGCTTTGTTGTTGATTTAATTTGTTTTGTTTTCACTTTGCTTTTATAATTGGTTTCCCATATGTTGAATCTTTTCAAGATTTTAGATTTTGGAGTTTTGAAGATAGAGTTTAGCTTTTCTAAAATTGGTTAAAGGGAGAAACACCATTGATGATTTCCCTCATTCTCACCTTATTTAGTGATATAATTTTCTTCTCTAAACAAAAGTCTAACTAATTTTAGCCAATGGTTTTTGAAACTAAGATTCTTTTTAACTTGCTACAATAATCTATCTTGTACATAATATCCAAAGTTTTTATATATCTTTCAAGTTATTTAAAATCATGCCATTGCTTTCATCACATGATTTTGATTTTGTTTTGTGACTTGTTCTTCCCTATGTTAGAAAGAGAGCTCCTATTCTTTAATATTTGGAGGATATACTCACAATTAAGGGTCTTTTTAAGGGTTTTGTTAAAGGGAATGTAGCTTGAAAGAATTAAGAAAGAAAATGAAAAGATGCAATTTGAAATATATTTATACACAAAAGTGTATCAAAATTGAGATGCTCAAAGAGCCAATTCAAAGACAAAAGAGGCATAAAATAAGCCCACTAAATTCAAGCTACTATCTCTTCTCTAAACTCTTAAAACTTAGAGAACTCATTGATTATTTGATGATTTCAAAGGCTTGATTTCAAATTTCACGATTGAGACAAATTACTTAGTTTTATTATTTATGAGATTTTTTTTGTAAACAAGTTTTGATTGGATCTTCTTTTTGCCCAATTAGGTTTATTCTGAGTTAAGCATTTTTGTTTTTCAAAAGAAAATTTGTATTATAAAGAATATCTGATCTAGGGTTAACAGAATTGGATATTCTACATTTGTCTAATTAAGATTGGCTAAACTACTTGATCTTGTGGAACTCTAAAGTCTAAGTAGTTGAAAACTTCTCATATGAAGCCTTGATAAAATAAAAAAAATTAAAAAATTAAAATTCAAAAAATATTCTTTTTTATTTTCTTTTTCTTGTTGCTTTTAGCTTTCTATTACTGTGTTTTTTGTCTGCTTTTATTTTATTTTATTTTTGAGGGCCTTGATCATCACCATCTTTTCTTGGTTTCAAATTCTAGTCACATCCTCCTGGCCGATACTTTGATCGTCCTAGACGATAGGGCAAATTCTCTTCAAAATCCATCTGCTGACCTTTACTGTGCTTGCTGTAACTCATCGTCCTGGACGATACTATATTGTCCTGGACGATCTGATCAAACTCTGTTGCAATCATGATGATAGTCCTGGATGATAAAATATTTAATCTGGCCGATACATTCTATGTGCATCGTCCTGGCTGATACACTGGATCGTCCTAGACGATCCACGTGTCAGCATATTTGGATCTTTAAAATCGGCCCCGGACGATCCATTATTAGACAATCGTCCTGACCGATCCACTGTTCGTCCTAGACGATACACATGGCACAGATTTAAAATATTTTAACTTCGTCCGATACTATTAATTATTATGCATCGTCCTAGACGATACACCTAATCCGCTCGGACGATCTGCTTTTTCAACGGTCGTCCGGACTGACTCCTCAGGACGATCGCCTGTGTCTAATCATCCTAGCCGATATCTGATCAGCCCGGACAATCGGACTGCCTTTTTGACCAATCGATATGTACGCAATTATTATGCCATACCGGCTTGGACGATTCTGTAATCGGCCTGGACGATATGGCCGTTTCTTTAAATTTTGGCCGATCCAGCCATTTTTTCCACCTCATCCTTTCTCTTCTTGTGTCTTCTTGCTAATCCCTTGCTATGGCCGGTGGGAAACATGTTCGACAGGCTTCTAGGAGTTCTTCGAGGGCTAGAATTGACCCTCATTTCAGGGAGGCAGAGGATGAAGCTGCCTACCATCGATACAAAGAATGTGGGATTACTGTCTCCAGAATCATCAATCCTACCCACATCTCATACCCGGTAATGGATCTTTTCGCTCACACCTCCCTTTGTTTCCTTCTATCTATTGCTTTTCCCTTTAATACCGAGTTTCTTCGAGAATTCTTTGCAAACCTTCGCATTAACCCTACCTTCACAGCCCTGACCTCCTATGTGAATCGACGCCCTGTCGAAATCACATATCAGGACTGTGTTGAACTGTTACAGCTATCCACCACCGGGGATAAGCTACACTTAATCACTTCAGTTCTTGACCTTGACTGGTCCACGACAAATCACTTCCTTCGCCAGACCAATGCACCTTTTCATGTTGGAGAGACTAGCTCTTTAGTCAAAGATGCTAGGACAATCCAACATGTCCTTCGCACCTCCATAATTCTAAAAGCCGGGGACCGAATTCACATCACCCCTCTACTTTCCCTCACTACTTGCTACATCATGGCACGTAGAGAATTCAATACTGCGGACTTAATTTTTCGATACATTGATCACTTAACCACAATCTGCCATCCAGGTCATAAGAGGAAACCCAATCTAGCCTTAGGACACATCATAGCCTATTTCCTTGAAACCAAATACCAACTTCAGTATCCTATTTCACCTAGCCTCCCAACTCCCTTCTACTCAAATAGTTCCTTCAGTACCCTTCATAATACTCGTCTCCACCCAGGAGATGGGGAACCTCAGGGGGCTGGGGAGGAGGAGGCTCCCGTTCCTGATCCTGTTCCTCTCCACCAGCACTCTCCATTTGATCAATTGATAGAGAGGTTTGACCGATGGGAGACCCGCTTTGATGCTTACGTTGTTGCACAGGAGCAGCAACATTCTGAGGACATTGCCCACTACGAGCAGCACCGCACAAAGGATTTAGCCCGATTTGATAGTTACCTTACTCACCAGCAGCAGCAGCATGACCAGGACATCGCCTGGTTCAATGCTCAGTTCACCACGCTTGCCAGCTACTTTCAGTAGCCACCTCCACCACCGCCATCTGATGATCAGGGTCCCTAGTTTTTCTAGTTTGTGTTTTCTGTTGTTTATTTCCTATTTTCTGTAGTTTTTCTTTTAGTTTGTTTTAGTTTCTGTTGTGATGTTTTCATTTTCTTTTATGTACCCTCTTTTTGTGATAACAAAAGAGGGAGTAGGTTGTGATAGGAAAAAGGATATGTGCCAATAACTTTGAAATTTTAATGAACTAATTTTTTTTTAGTTTTTTCCTACTTGTGTTTGCCATCATCAAAAAAGGGGAGATTATTACAAATCTAATTTCATGGCTTATGTTTTGATGATTGACAAATACTATTGATTCTCTTGGACTGCCTGTTATTTCTAACATTTCAGAAATCGAAGATCGGACGAACAAACGAAGTCAGTTCAAGATTGCGTAGGATTAGGGTTGAGTCAGTCTGTACTTTGTTTTTCTCTTTTTGAGTCTACTTGTAATGGTCAAAGAGACTGATGCTAAGTAACCCTTCACACGCACGCTTGAGAGACTTAGAATTTCTATTTTTACTCATATCGGTCAGGACGATATTTACATCATCCTGAACAATCAAGCTTAAAACAGAAAGTCTAAATAAGGATTCTTAATTAAGGCAGCCGTCATTAACTGATCGGCCTGGACGATAAGCTCAAAACAAAAAGAAGTTGCCGCCATAGACAATTAAGGTATACTATATTTTTAAATAATCGGCCAGGACGATCATTGATCGGCCTGGATGATATTATCAAATTATGCCTTAATTGATCATGAAATCAAGGGAGTAATTAAGGATGATTGATACGATCACATCATCCTGGACGATCGCAGGATCGGCCAAGATGATCTATTCAAAAACATTAGTTACTTCAAGATGATAAATATCGGCCAGCTCGAATTCAGGGCGGTACTCTGGATGATTATCCTCTGATTTGAACTGATTGGCCGGGACGATCGTGAGATCGGCCGGGACGATCGTGAGATCGGCCAGGATGATCAAGCCAATTTTAAATCATCCAGTTTGCATTCATGGCGATGCTCTGGCCGATCTTCTGAGATTTGTACTGATAGGCCAGGCCGATGTCTATATCGGCCTGGACGATATTGTCGAAAACTTACAATTAATGAGCTCCTTTGAAGCTCTTCTATTTAAGAGCTCTTGTTCAACATTTTGAACAACCTTAGTACTGCTGCCTTGACCTGAGAAGGCCTTGAGGAGAGAAAAAGAGAGAGGGAGAGAAAGAGGATCTTATGAGGGGGAGCTTGTGAGGGGATTCACAAGGGTTGCTTCAAGGATCGCTCTGCTTCTTCTTCGTCTAGAGTTTCTCATCCGTGGAAGGGTCGGTAGAGGTAAATAGTCAGCATCTGGTTGTGGTTCTCTGCCAGCTTCAGGAGGAAGCAAAAGGAGATAGGTTATCTGCCTTGCCGGGGTGGCAAAAAGAGGTTCTTTGTGAGGGCTTCTCCGCCTAGCCGTGGGGGCTAAAGGAGAGTCACGTTTGTAGTGCAATACTCGGAGGGCGCCTCCGGGGAGTGGACGTAGGTCGAGTTGACCGAACCACTATAAATTTCTGTGTTCTTGTTTCTTGCTTCCGCACTTTTAATTTCCGTATTTATTTTTCTCGTGGTGTGATTTTGGTTTATGTGATTTTTTGTTCCTTGTGATAAAGAAATTTTAAAATATCAATTCAGCCCACTCTTGGTTAGCTTGGGCCAGTTCTATAGGGCTTAACAACCCTAACGTACTTTCAATAATCAGATTGAAGGAATTAATTTTTAGAAGACTTTGCCCCTGTAGTGAGACTTGAAGTAATTAGGGTTTTGTTAGCCTTTGCAAGTTTTAGAGGATTCAAATTATTTCAAATGGATGTTAAAAGTATCTTTTTGATTGGGATGATTTAAGAGAATATTTATGTTGAACAACCTGCAAGTTTTTAAAATTTAAAATACCCAAATCATATTTTTAAATTAAAAAAGATATTATATAGATTGAAATAGGCACCTAGGTATGAGAGGTTAAGCACTTTCCTACTTGAGAGATCTTTTGGAAAAGGAAGTATGAACATTACTCCCTTTTTGAAAAAAGTTAGGAGACGATATACTCATTATATAAATTTATGTTGATAATATTATATTTGGATCTATAAATAAAAATCATTATGATAATTTTTCTAAAATAATGATTAATGAATTTAAGATGAGTTTAATGGGAGATCTGAGTTACTTTCTAAGTTTTAGCATTAAATAAATTGAGGAAGGAATATTTTTTAATCAGTCTAAGTATATTAAGGACATCCTCAAAAAATATAAAATGGATAATGCTAAACCTGATAGTACACCTATGAGTTCATCAGTTTAGTTAGATAAGGACCCAAAGGAAAAATCTTTTAATCAAAAGAAATTTAGGGAAATAATTGGATGTTTGCTTTACTTGACTGCTAGTAGACCCGATATTATGTTCAGTATTTATTTGTGTTCTAGATTTCAATCAGATCAAAAAGAATCATATTTGATAGCAATAAAAAGAATTTTGAGACATCTCTTGGGAACTCAGAACTTAGGGATTTGATATCTTAAGTTTAGCTCTTCATTTTAAATAAATGAATTTTTAGATTTAAACTTTATAGACTGTAAGGTTGATAGAAAGAGTACTTCTGGAACTTATCAATTTATAAGAAATTTTTTAGTTTATTGGTCTAGTAGAAAATAAAATTTTGTAGCCCTATCTACTATTAAAGTTGAATACAATACCTTAGGAAGTTGTGTGCCATAAGTTCTTTAGTTAAAAGAATAGTTGATTGACTTAAGATTTATAATAGGCATAGTTCCAATTTATTGTAATAATACTAGTGCTATTTGTATTTCAAAAAATCATATTCAACATTCTATAACCAAACATATAGACATAAGGCATCATTTCATTAGGGATCATATATCCAAAGGAGAAATTAAATTAAACCATATTTCTACTAAAAATTAACCTACATATATTTTTACAAAACCACTAGCCTTTGATACCTTTAGCACATTAAGAACAAGGCTAGGTGTGATTGATCTTAATGCTTAATTAAAATTTTCTGTAAACTTGATATGTGTCTTTGTGTATTTTTATTTTTCTATTCTTTTTCTAATTTTCTATTTTCTAATTTTTTATTTTTTTATTTTTGTGTGTTTTGGACATGTTATTGACACATCAGATTTCCTATTTCTGATCGATCGTGTAAATTTTTTTAAGTGTTTCATTCGTACTATAAAAAATTATTTTCATCCCATATAAATTCTATAGCATTTCAATTGTTATTTTGAACTAATTGTGTCGAGTTTTAGTTTTCCAATACATATCATACTGTACGATATTTATATCATCCTGGATGATTTGTATTACTTCGTCTGTAAGCATGTAGACGGTTATATGGGCAGAATCAGTTATTTTAACCAAATGTATATATGAACTTTTAGTTCATACATATGAACCACGTGTCATTCGATGTGGGGGAAGAATCTAACCATATTTAAAATGATCTTAAATAACCGATCATCCTGGAGGAACACCTGTTCGTCTGTACGATCATCTGGTCAAAAAGCCTGTATAAAAGGATGCTTCATAACTTGCATGATTATGAAAAGTCATTTCTTTTCGAATGTATTCGTTCGTACATATAAAATTTAATTTGTCATGTATGAACCATTAATCTTATAGTACAAATCCTTTTTCGTACGTACAAAAGATCATTTTTCTTTAAATAGGATAGTTTAAGAATTCATTTTCATTCACTTCAATAGTCTCTTCCAATCCTTCTCATCTTAGCAATGGCCAATCCTAGCAAGAGGGACAGACTCACTAAGGGATCATCTTCTTGGAGTGGAGACGATAACATTCTATTTAGGGCTAATGAATATTATTTTCTTACGTTTGTTTCTACCAAAATTACTCCTAGAATCCTACTTCAAGAGGATATTCACTTTCAAGTGATGCCTCTTTTTGCCACTACTCAATTTTTCTTTATCTTGACTTTGATTCATGCTTATAATAAAGAAACCTTTCACTATTTTCTAGCAAACATATCTTTTAGTGAGGATGAGAGTAGGATCAGATCTTATGTTTTTAAGAAAAAGGTATAAATCACTTAGGAAGATTTGGGAACTATTTTGCATTTAAGAACTCAAGAAGTTAGAGCCTACACTTTGACTTCTACATCTGATTTTCACTGGACCGAAATAAATAAAGTTATTAGAGGGATTGAACAAGTATGTCATTTGCCTAGAGTCAATATCTTAAACCAAAATACAAGGGTCATTCAACATGACCTTAGAACTTCTATTATTCCTAAAGTTGGTGACCGCATTAATATTACTCCTCTTCTATCCATCGTTACCTATCTTATCATAACTGGACAATCTATAAATGAAGCCCAACTTATTATTAACTATATTCATGGCCTTTCTAAAATTGTACATGTCTCTCAAAAGAGAAAGAAGAACATTAGTTTAGGACACCTAGTGACTTATATCCTAAAGAAGAAGTACAATCTTGTTCATCCTGATCTTCTACTTGAATTGCCTATCTACTTCACTGATGCTTCATTTCGAACACTTTTTGGGAAAGGTGATAATACAAGTGAGGATTCTGAGGGAGAAGGGGGAGTACCAGCACCTACACCTGCACCTATTCATGGACCTGATTTTTAGAAGATGGTCCAACGCTTTGATCGAATAGAGAGTCATTTTGATTAGCACTTTGATCAAATTCAGACTTATCTAAATCAATAGGATGCACAGTACCAACAAGACGGGTTGGATTTGAGGTCAGTTCGACTCGGTGAACATTAACATGGCTATAATGAATAGCTATTTTTCTGTGTTCAATCAGCCTCCTCCTTCAGACCAAGGCCCCTCATATTATTATATTTACTTCTTGTGTGTTATCTTTGCCAGTCCTTAAATATGTGATATGATGATTTTTATAGTTTTTGCACTTGTGTTTGTTTAGTGTTTTCTATACTTGTTGTTATGTTATCTAGTTTTTGAGTTATATGATATTGATATCAGATGTGCCTTATTTTATTAGATCTTCATATTGATATTAATAAAAAATGACTTATTTTGTTTAGTTGATTTTGTTCTATGTTTGAAATATTAGTTTTGCCTATATGATAATCCTGACTTAATTGATCTAAAAAGTGTTATAATATGAACTGGAATATAAAAATTAATTTTATTATGAAATCTAATCTTTCAAAAATATAAGTTAATTTATAACCCAATCAAGTTAAGGCTATCAATCTCATATTCTTTTTAGCCATGTAATATTTTAATATTATTATTATTATTTTGATATTTTATTATTTTTTATTTCTTTTTTCAATATAATTATCTTTGTACTTAGAGAAGTTTGAGTTTTTATATTATTATTTTTAGAAAAATCAATTAAAAAAATAAAGAAATATATAAGTGTACAAAAATCGAAAGTTGTTCGCAAATTGAAAAGAGACACAAAATTAGCCCAAATATAAAAAGATGCATAAAGTGTACTATAAATATTTGAAAAGATGTGCAATGTCGCCAAATAAGTGTATTGATAATGTTCTTTCCTCTATTTTTTAATCTTCAATTTCAAATCAATCTAATATTTAATTATTTTTTATATTGGAAATTGACTTTAATTAATATTCATTTCATCACTTTTATAATAATTCTTCTTATCTAATTGTCTAGAATATTTCATGACCCTGATATATTTATCTTGTATATATTATATTTTAATTTAAATATTTTGAATCTTTATTTTTATCTAATAGATATTAATATTATTATTACAATTATAATTCAATATGTTTTAAAATCAATTATCAAAGGTTTCTTATATTTCTTTTGTTTTTCTTCTTCCATCTTTTTGTTGTTGTCAAAAAGAGGAGAAATATTATTTACTTGAATGTTTATTGTTTATTTGTATTAGTATTTGCTAGTGTTATTTTATTTTTCTGTTTGAAGTATTTTTTTAGTTTATCAAAAATTAAAAAAATTTAATTTATTCTTAATAGAAATTCTATTATATTCACATGCTTATTTATTTAGGGGAGTTAAGGAGAAATTTATGAAATTCAATTTTATTCAAATAATAATTATTTTACCATCATCAAAAAGAGGGAGATTATTGAAATAGTTGCTACTTTTATCTTGCCTGTTTGATATTCTTGCAATTTGTATGTTTTTATGATTTAAAATATTATTATTTTGATTATTATTTCTCCTAATATATTTTGGAATAATTATTTTGCTCTTGTATGTACTACCATTTCAGAAAAATCATACTCCGGATTGTTAAAGACTTCAAATCAAGATCAGTTTAGAGTTAATTATAATTAAAGTCTAAATTTTCTATTTTATTCAGTCTGAGAGAGTGTGATTGTAATTGAGTAACTGAACACACACAAACCGGGAGAGAGTTTAAAATTCATATTTTTAAAATTGATTGTACTGTACAATATCACTTCGTACGGGATGATCTGGTCAATTATTTTCTTCAACGAGCAGTCGAACGAATAGAAATGAAAACTTTTTTAATTATGGATTGTATGGGATGATCTCAATTCGTACGTTTTTTCACGAGTACAAAACTCTTGGGTCCGTTCTCGCTCAAAAAAAAAATTAGTATGGATCATACGAGATGATCTTAGTTCGTACATGCTTTCACGAGTACAAAACTCTCGAGTCCGTTCAAGCTCAAAAATATTTTTTCAAAGTATGGATTGTACTATACAAACCTAGTTTGTACATGCCTTCTAGAGTACAAAATTGTGAGGTCCCATTTCATCCCGACGTTTCGTTCAAACAAATTTTGAAAATTTTCACACTGTTTATTTCGGACGAACTTGGTTCGTACTGGATGACGATCAGGTACGAAATAATTTCATATCGATTCACAACTGGTTCGTATGCAATAATATTTGAATTGTTCATATGTATGAAGTACGATTCTATTGTACAATCGTGTACACTAAAAATTGAAATCTTCATTTTTCTGTATGATTTTTTATGTTTTTTGTATAAAAGATCCATTAAAAACTGACATAAAAAATCTTATCTTCGTGATTTTTCAAGGGCAATTGAATGAGAGTGTGAGAGAGTATTTGAGAGAGATTTCTTGCTAGTGGAGTATGAAGGGTTCACAAGGTTACTCAAAGGTAAGGATCTCTATGTGATTTATTTTTTTAACTCTTCCTCTTGTCTTTCTAGATTGCTCGTGAGAAGATCTTTGAAGAAGATCCAGTTACCTGTTGACACTTGGAGAGTGTGAATAGCCGACGGTTTTCTGTCGACACTTAGAGAGTGTGAACAGCCAAAGGTACTATGCCTACACTTGGAGGGTGTGAAAGGATAAAAGTACTATGCATACACTTGGAGGGTGTGAAAGGATGAATGTACTCTGTTTATACTTGAAGGGTGTGAAAGGATAAAGGTTCTCTGCATACACTTGGAGGGTGTGAAAGGATTACGATTCTCTATCGCACCGAGAATTAGTGAAAGAGAGTTTTATAAAGGCTTCTCCTCCTTGCTGTGGGAGCAAAATGAGAGTCACTTTTATTGCAAATCTATTTTCATGGCTTATATTTTGATGATTGACAAACACTATTGATTCTCTTGGAGTGCCTGTTATTTCTAACATTTTAGGAATCGAAGATCAGACGAACAAACGAAGCTAGTTTAAGATTGCGTAGGATTAGGGTTGAGTCAGTCTGTACTTTGTTTTTCTCTTCTTGAGTCTACTTGTAATGGTCAAAGAGACTGATGCTAAGTAACCCTACACACACACACACTTGAGAGACTTAGAAATTCTATTTTTACTCATATCGGCCAGGACAATATTTACATCATCCTAGACGATCAGGCGTAAAACAGAAAGTCTAATTAAGGATTCTTAATTAAGGCAGCCGTCATTAACAGATCGGCCTGGATAATATGTGTATCGGCCAGGACGATAAGCTCAAAACAGAAAGAAGTTGCCGCCATAGATAATTAAGGTATACTGTATTTTTAAATAATCGGCCAGGACGATCATTGATCGGCCTGGACGATAATCACAAATTATGCCTTAATTGATCAGAAAATCAAGGGAGTAATTAAGGATGATTGATACGATCATATCGTCCTGGACGATCGCAGAATTGGCCAGGACGATCTATTCAAAAACTTTAGTTACTTCAGGATGATAAATATCGGCCAGCTTGAATTCAAGGTGATGCTCTTGACGATTTTCCTCTGATTTGAACTGATCGGCCGGGACGATCGTGAGATCGGCCTGGACTATCAAGCCAATTTTAAATCATCCAGTCTGTATTCAGGGCGATGCTCTGGCCGATCTTCTGAGATTTGTACTGATCGGCCAGGTCGATGTTCATATCAGCCTGGACGATATTGTCGGCAACTTGCAATTAATGAGTTATTTTGAAGCTCTTCTATTTAAGAGCTCTTGTTCAACATTTTAAAAAACTTTTTTGCTGCTGCCTTGACCTGAGAAGGCCTTGAGGAGAGAAAGAGAGAGAGGGAGAGAGAGAGGATCTTGTGAGGGGATTCACAAGGGTTGCTTCAAGGATCGCTCTGCTTCTTCTTCGTCTAGAGTTTCTCGTCCGTGGAAGGGTTGGTAGAGGTAAGGAGTCAGCATCTGGTTGCGGTTCTCTGCCAGCTTCAGGAGGAAGCAAAAGGAGATAGGTTCTCTGCCTTGCCGGGGTGGCAAAAAGAAGGTTCGTTGTAAAGGCTTCTCCGCCTAGCTGTGGGGGCTAAAGGAGAGTCACGTTTGTAGTGCAATACTCGGAGGGCGCCTCTAGGGAGTGGACATAGGTCGAGTTGACTGAACCACTATAAATCTCTGTGTTTGTGTTTCTTGCTTCCGCACTTTAATTTCTGCATTTATTTTTCTCGTGGTGTGATTTTGATTTATGTGATTTTTATTCTTTGTGAAAAAAAATTTTTAAAATACCAATTCACCCCCCCTCTTGGTTAGCTTGGGCCAGTTCTATAGGGCTTAACATCCCTAACGAACTTTCAACTTTGGTAATAATGCAATACCTGAAGAGGGAGTCTTCAGGGAGTAGATGTAGGTCGTGTTTGACTGAATCACTATAAATCTTTGTGTCGTTTAAATTTCTGCTGCTTAATTACTTCAAGTTTTTATTTCATGGTTGAAAAATTTGTTTTCAAATAACTTCAATTAACTTGCTATGAATTGTCAACCGGTTTCAAATTTTAAATCTAAGAGTAATTTTTTTAAAATTACCAATTCACCCCCCCTCTTGGTTAGCCTTGGGACATTAACTTAGGTTTAACAATCTATTCAAGATTTAACAAGCTTTGTTACTTTACCTATATTCCAACCCATCAACTCATTTTCATATTTAAGGGAAAAAGAGAAAAAAATGACAATAAAATTCCTTCACATTTTTTTTTTACCATTAGTAATGTTCGTTTATTGTAAGTGTTAATGATTTCTATTAGTTAATACTAATTATTTACATACTTTTCTTTTATTTATTAAGTTCACAATATGTATATAATGTTAAGTTTATTAATTAGTATATATATATATATATATGCATATGCTTTTCTCTAGTGTGGTGGGAAGGGAACCTGGTGCAACGGCTACAGCGAGGCAGGTAAAACCTTATTTTCAGCATTAGTAATGCATCGAAAAAACACCCATGCACAGTTTTCTCTAATATGGTGGGAAGGGAACCCGGTGTAATGCCTACAACGAGACGGGGATGAGATAAAACAATGCTTTCAAACAGGTGCCGGAAGACCCATGCATGCCTTTCTTTGGCATGGTGGGATTGAAAATTTTGGCCCTAGTGCCATCCGACACTACCCGTGCATGCTTTTTTCTAGCGTTGCGGGAGGCCCAGTTTCCTGAAATTTTTTCTAAACATGGGAGACACCGGGAGGCTTTCAAAATTTTATCTGAAAAAGATAATAAATTGAACAAATTTTTGGACAGCAAGTAGCATTAAACATGATTTTGGATTGAGATGAAATGAACTTAAAATTTGGACTTGTATTGAATGATAAATTGAGCACAAATTTAAATGAAAGTTGACTCAACTTAAACTTGAATTTGGACCTAAATGACAACAAACAAAAGGTTGAATATTGAGCCATAACAAAAACAATATAACATCCAAAGTGAAGTGATTTGTAAGCTAGCAAAGTTCAGATTAAATGCAAAAGAACTTGAACTTTTAAGGACTACGGGATACATGAATTTGGACCATTGTACAAAGGACCTAAATTTGATATCAATTTGAAGTTGAACTTGATCCAGACGTTGCAAAAAACTTGAGCATGTGCAAAGAGACTTAAATAATTAAATCTGAATATAAAGAACTTTGACTCGACCTGAAGGAGCTTGTGAGCTTGGGTTAGAATGAAAGAGTTAATTGAATGCCAAAACTGATGATCAAACAAAATTGAACTTTATTGCAATTAAATGTCCTGATCATACAAAGAATAAGGAGCGATAAAGCATCAAAGGATTTACATTAGAATCTCATTGAGCATGAGTTGCTCATAAGCAAATGAGAGATTCATGAAGGATCATTATACAATCATCAATAAGTAAAATCAACACTCAAGATACAATCAACTCTTGAAGATAATGAAGGACCTTCAGTATACTTCTAAATAAAAATAATGTCCATATTACCCACATTAGTGGGTCCATGAGTTTGCGAAAATGAGTTGGATGATACTAATGAAATAAACTCCTAGTGAGCTTGATCGCTCTCAAAAGTGATAAAGAGCTTATGATAGACAAGTATCCAAATATGAACTTATGAGTTGATATGCTAAACTCATGCAAACAAAACTCATAAAGTGATAGTAAAAGCTAATGTAATTTAGCGACTCAAAGTAAATACAAAGATTATAGAGGGTGCAATAAACACGAAGACTTTGACAAGTATCAAGTGGCTTATAAGATACAAAGAATAAATCTCCTACGAGCTACTATTAAAAACTTGTCACACAGAAGGTGTCAACAAGATTTCAAATAGAACATTGCATTTAAATTATAGTTGCATGCACAACTGATCAATGGTAGATGATTCAAGAAAATATCCCACGCACATGCACTGTAATATGTATATACATAGGTACACATAAGGGGGTGTATAAAACACCCGCATGGGCCCCAACGAGCATATTATGGGTATACACATGATATTTAGGGATGCTATGCTAGTTAATAAATGAATGTAGTTTGAGCCCGATCATTCTATATAGATGGATAGGAGTTAATATAGTTCGAACTGCCAAATAAATATGCAGTCATGGTGTCGACTGAGATATTTATTTTAATACGTTCATATAAGGTCTTTAAAGCGTATGAATAAAAAAATTCATTAAAAAATATATAGTCTACAAAACTTGATTCTTTGCCGGCAAGCCGATAGAGTCGACAAGGTTCAACCCATTAAAATAATGACCCCATAAAAACCTCAATGATGACCGCGTTGACCGAAGATCTCAACCAGAGGGGTTAATTTGAAACATTTCAAATACCATCCAAAATATCTAAAAATCCAAACTTTTAAAAATCATCAAAATCTAGATATTTAAAACTAAAATCCAACCATGAAATACTTAAAGTAAAATTCATCTGCCCTCTGCAACAGTTTGTAAAGATGGGAAAATTAAAATTTACTTCAACTCACATAGAGCTAATGCCTAGTCGAAAATATCACTGGAACGTATTCTCAAATAATCTCCTACCAGTAAGAATATTGTACATATCCTCTAATCGATGATTTTGTCGCCAAATGGCATTGCAGTATTAACTATTATGATATGGGGACCTCTAAACCGAGTGATTTTGCAGTCAAATGGCACCACAAGATAGCGGTTATGGCTAGAGCCAATATGTTCCTTAGTGTCATCAAATTCTTGAGATATGAATCAATAGGATATAATCGATAGGGAAAAAATCCCACTGTTAGCTAAGGTGGATTCAAGTTTTTCCCCTTAGATAAATATCCAGCCCATGTTTATAAAGTCCCCTTGGACGAAGCAATCCCAGGCTACCGATAAGGATCCTTCTATTAGGTTCGATCGACTACCTCCTCTGATTAAGTAGACTAGGGACTATGATGGCCCATGACGATGGAACCTTGGGATCTTGATGAGGTCCATTATTCATTTCCCCCACTATTCATTTTAAGTGTAAGAGGGTGAAATTTCTATTTTAAACATCAAATCTTCAAACTTCTCAATCACGCTGAGCCCACACCATTACTATGCATCTGATACTATGTATCTATGGATATACCATATCTTATTGATGACTAGCCTTAATCGAAAGTTATCTCTCTTTATCGGGAGAGGTAATTAGCTATTGGGGCTTGCACCTATAGGATACTAAAACTCAAATCATAAAGTAAGTCCTCACAAAATGAGGGCGAAATCTTTGGGTAGTGTCTTATCTACAAACCCACATGCATTCCCAAAATTTACCCCATAACTTAATCCATAAAAACTCCCCTGAAGAAAGCAACGAGGGAGGCCGAGGCTGAATTTTCGGAGCCTACAAGGTTGTTTTAAGGGCTTATCTGCCTTGCTATGGGAGTAAAAGGAGACTCACTTTGGTATAGTGCAATACCTAAAGGAGTCTTTAGGGAGTAGACGTAGGTCTAGTTGAACTGAACCACTATAAAATTTGGTTTTCTTCTATCTTTACTTTTTCTGCTTTTTATTTTCTGCACATTTAATTTTTGTGGTTGAAAAATATTATTGATAAAATTTTAATTATTGTGCAAAATATCTAAATCAATTTTTCAAATTACTAAGAGATTTTTAACTAACTAATTCACCCCTCTAGTTAGCCTTGGGAGAGTTGTATTAGGTCTAACAACCTATTCGAACTTTCACATCGGGCTAGGGAATGCGACATGCACGGAGGGGCATCGGGTTGAGGTCGACCAGAGTTAGGTGGCTATTCAAAGTCGACGGCGAGTCAGGCAGTCGGAGTTGGAGAGTGCAAGAAGAAGCGATGGTCGGTGTGGCTAGGGCTTCAATTGTGTAGAAGATCAGGTAAGGCTAGATCTACGAGTTTGTTTCTATGGTAAGCTTCAAAAAATCCCCTTGCTTGTGTTTCTTTCCAGTGCGAATGAGAGAGGGAATCCTTGTTTTGTGTCAAGAGTGTGTGAATGTGGGCGGTTTCGGTCATGGGTTGAGGCGAGGGTTGAGGCTATGAGTTGAAATGTGGTTTGGTAGAGCCAAGACGATAGTTATGTCATGGCTCACAGGCCAACAACCTCATTATAAAATATTGTTAAAATTTTTCTCACAAAAGGATAAAGAGAGGACATCAAAATTCAACAAGAATATAGCCACCTTTAATCCTTAGGTAGTTGAGATCATTCCCTTAAAGGTTAGAATTTCTTAGGCACTTTATTTAAAATTTAACCAGGAGTTTCTATTCCTCTACATTGTAATGAAGTGGGACCTTATTTTAGAAGGTATCATTGGTGTTATGAACCACAAGAGAATATTAAAAAATCACATGATTACTTGTCCTTCCATTCTAATGGAGCCTATCTTAAGGAATCCTCTTATTTATATACTATAAAACATGAGAACTCTCTTGGAGCTCTTCTAATTTACGCTAATGAGGAAAAGAGGGAATCAGATAATATTTTTTGTAAACATATTATTCAAATGGTGTTCAAGTACCCTCGTATAGAGAAGCATTGACTCACTAAAATATATATTGTATAGAAGTTGCAACATTTCAAGCTCTCACACATGATCAACTTGATTTTTAAGTTTAACCTCTAATTGTATATCATGAGCTATCCCGTATTATTAGGATGTTTAACACAATGTTCTATAATACTTTTACAGGTTGACATTTTTCATGTCCTATAACGAGCTATAGAAGGAAAGATCATTAGGAATTTCTTCACTGAGCATCCAATTCCTATGGATTCCTCTTAAAAGGATACCTCATGAAGAGCACATCCTTTTATTTAAGGCTAGTATTGATCTTCTCTATATTATATTTGATAAAGGAATATGCTGATATTCTTATTGACCTTTTTAGGTAAGTAACAATAGTGAGATTTAATATGAGGCATTGATTTTTTTACAGGAATTACCTATTTAAATGAAAGAATATTCAATTTTTAGGCGATTCCCAACTTATGATTAACTAGGTGGATAGAAGCTACGAAGTCCTTAAGCTCAAAATTTTAAAATATCACATGTAATTATTCCAACACCTCCGTAATACTGTTTTGGCCCAAGTGCTCAGTGCTAGAAGATGCACTACCCAAATTGGATAAATAATTACTTTTACTAAACAAAGACCATTTCATAATATTAGTGAATAATATATAAGTCTTATCAACTATTAACCTAGTTATGAACTTATAGGTAGTGGGTAATCTGATAGTGGAGCTATCGTTACAATATATGTTCACGAAGCTAATTGAAGAAAACAACTCATGAACTACTTGCTCATACATAAACTTCTAATTGAATACTCCATTACTCATTAGATTAAGAAGTGGATGTTATCCTTTATCTATGTTAAATATGCATTATAAATGCTTTCATTCAATAAAAAATTATTATATTATCTTAGGAAATATAAAACCCATAAGATAATGAATGAAGCATATTATCGGTTGCACATCTAGCCTTAAGATGTAGTACAAAATTAAGCACTTTAGTTATCATTGGCCTTGGATGACAAACAGTTACTTAGATATGGCTTGTTGTTATCATTAGTGAATGACTCATGGTGCGGTTGTCCACTACTCACCTAAGTCCCCTTATTTGGTGATTTTCTCATGACCCTATGAGAGTTGAGGGATAGATATCATTGAGCCTACTGAGCCTCCTTCAATTGATCATAAATTTATTTTGGCAACTTGTTGACCTCCACTTAGGCAGCCAAAAGAGAACAAGAATAAAAATATTAAAAAAAAATGAAATCATTACCTACTCTCTGCCATGCCCATCCCGCATCCAGCCAGAAATCTCACTACAGTACTTATTACCCTGCAACGGCGCCGAATTCAGTCGTTTCTCATGCTCACCTCGAATCTCCTCCATTGGCATTAATAAAAGCAACGATGAAATAAGACTTCGGGCTCTTCCACGCTACATCCCACACACAAATCGCAGCCGAACCTTCTCCATATGAATCTCACAAGCCCTCCGATCTCCACAGCTTCTTCCATTTGCAAACCTTATGTACTCGAGCTCATCTCCTAACAGATCCAGGCCAACATCTTCAAGCTTCTTCCACACAACCTCCCCACACGCAAGAAACCACCGCAGATCTTCACACCTCGTCGTTGCTTCCGGCTCTAGACTTTAAACCACATCCAATCTCTCTCAACCTCAGTACCGAACCCACTTCCCTCTCCGCCTTAAGCAAACATCTCCCGATCTTCCTCCATTCCACGAGCCACCTGACCTCCTTATCTCATGCAAAGGCCTACACCCGATAACTCCTCCATTTTGCACGTCCTTCGGCCAAATCCCATAAATCTGCCGAGCCCCTTTTAATATCTTCGATCGAGAGAGAGAGAGAGAGAGATAAAGGGAGAGGCCAACCTACCTCCATATCTGCCGACTATAGCAGCCCAAAGCCCGATCTCCTTCCATGTCGTCCGTCTTCCGGTCCCTTCCAGAGATCGAGCCCCATCTCCTCTTCCTTAGGGCATCTCCAACCGAAAATGTCATTTTTCACTCCAAAATGCAGGGAAATAAAAAAATGCCGTGTTTCATCTCCAATCCAACGCCATTTTGCCGCTAAAACAGTCGTTTTCTTTCGCGCCTTTCTTCCCAACCTGTTCGGTAGAGAAAAAAAAATGACGCAGATGAACAATGCAACGCCAATATTGACGTCGCACTGTTGGCTTAAAAAATGGCGATCGGTTGGAGCAAAGCAAGAACGGCAAACAAGTGTTTGTCATTCGGTTGGAGATGCCCTTAGCCTTCACGCCAATCTCTCCCAGTCGAGCTTAAGCCCTCTTACCCAGTCCTTAGTTATAAGTTTAGGAGGTCTTGTCGACTTTGTGTGTGTGTGTTTATAAAAAAAAATGAGTTGCCTCGATCCACGTGCTAGCATCACCTCGTCAGTCGACAAGATCTCCTAAACTTGCGAGAACCCGCTCTTGGCACTTGCAATGGTGCGAACAATCACCCATGCGTGCTTTTCTTAGCACGATGGAAGGAAGTTCGTCGCGACGCTTGTGGCGATGCGGGTAATCCCACTAAAGTCCTTTTTCGTTGTTCGCGGCACGCCAAGGGACCACCCATGCACGCTTAGGGACCACCCATGCACGCTTTTCTTTGCATGGTGGGAGGGAACTTGATGTGGTGCTTACAACGAATCAGACGATCCCTATGTGTGCTTTTCTTAGCATGATGGGGCAATAAAAAAAACTACTTTTAAAAAAAATGTCTTTAATAACCCATGCACGCCTTTCTTAGCGTGCTGGATGACAAACAAAAAATTACTGTCACGGTGTCTCATAAACACCAACCGTACACATCTTTCTTGACATGGCGGGTAGGCGGCTCTTGATTTTTTCCCTAAACGTGGGAGATGCTGAGAGGTTGCCGAATTTTTATCTGAAATGAAATAAGACAAGGACTTGAATAAATTTTGAACAAGTGAAGACATGCTTTGGACTTAAATGAACAAATAAAAGGACCTTAATATGATTATAATCAAATGAGCAAATGACTTAAACTAAACTTAAGCAAGAAGAGTTTGAACTTGATACCTAAATAGATCATAAAAGACTTGAACTTGAATTGAGTTTAGACTCAAGAAGACTACAAGGAATTCAATTTGAACTCTTGCAAGATGAACAAGGACATGACTTGAACATTTGAAATACTTGAGTTGGACTACAGGGGATATGGAACTTGGGCTCATACATTGAGCTTGTGGACTTGATTTTGACAATAGGAAAGAAGACTTGTGATTGCAAAAAAACAAAACTCAAATGATTAACAAAAAAAATGCAAATCATAAATAAATAAGATTCCAACAACTCAAATGAAAGTTATCTCATGAATAAGAAATAATGAAACTAAAATGATTCAAACGATTCAACCAAATTGAGCTACATGCAAGATTTAAGTGAGTGATGTGGCAATATACCTACAACCAATAGCATGAAGTTTTCCACAAAGTGTTGAAAGCCTTCGTGCTAGACGAGGAATGAATATCAAACAAATGATGAATATCAAACTCATTATGCATATTGTGAACCATATTTGAAGACAAAGAACTTGCACTTTCAACTTGCTTGCAAGTGATAAGAAGACGGTGAAAAGTACAACAATAATCATGCTTGTAGGAGGGAGTGTGATGGTTGTAATGAACATCTCGATGTATTCATAAAGGAAATATGGAGACTATACGATGAAAGTATAATGGATGCCATGAATTCTACACAGACGCCGATAAGACAATCGTGATGCATTCGACTTATTGCCTACAAGCAACAAAATTCCTTGCAAAGGATGAAACCTCTTATCAACACACTCAATGTAGGATATCTCCACGATTAACAACTATTTGGATGTTTGACAAATATACAAATCCCTTGCGAGTCAAAAGGTAATCGATTGGCAATAGATGCAAGTTCCTATGGACTATTGTAAGAGATCCATTATCCATAAACACAACACAAAGGAAGTCCAACACAAAGGGAAATAATAGGCAACAAGCAATGTACAAGTATAGATCGTGTAAATGCTAGCAAGCATCGATCATAACGAACGATGAAATTTAATCAATCCACAATGTTCAAAGGGTATCATTGTCAATCAAAATGCCAATGGTGAGCAATGATAGTTAATAAGCACATATAATCTAGTTGTCAGTAGATGCATACAACACATCATTCGCAGGCGACAATGGTAAATACACTACAGAGGTGATGGGTCTTATAAATACGAATGTATATCAAAGATGCTATATACAATCAAAATGTGAGAGAATTGTAATAAAATCAAAGACCTGATGGCAACAGAAGAATGATTGTGTATACAGTGGTATACCCACTATCCCAATCATCTCAAGGACTACAACAATTAATTAAGAAATGTATACCTCCTATATGCTCTCCGAGATAGTCTAATGGACCCCCAATCACTGTAGTTTGTTAGTTCAGGGCAATGGTTACTAACTTTGAAGTACAGGGCATCGGGTGTTGTCTACGAATTTATATATGAGTTCTGGGAAGAGAAAGCTAGATCAAATCTTCATGTAGTGAGTAAATTTCAGTTCAACCAGGTTCCTCCATGAAAAATAGTCGTGCATTCAACATACAATCCACAAGGAATGCAGTAAATGTAAATGCCTATGAATCCTCATAAGAGACATAACGTGGGAGACCTACAACACATCAAATGTCATCTACAAACAAATATCAAAGTACTACAATAAATGTAAACTTCTATGAGTTATCATAGAAGACAAAAAAAATCAAAATACCCCCGCATATGCACTGTAGCTTATACACTTGTACCAAAAGGGGGTATACAATCAAGAACTCGCATGGGCTCCGATGAGCGTGGTATTGTTATACATGTAACATCTACGGATGCTGCGCGGGTCAATAAGTGAATTCAAGTTCAAATCCGATCCTTCTATGTGGATTGATAGGAGTCGACAAGGTTTGAACCATTAAATAAATATATGATTGTGGCAACCGGTATATTTATTTTAATACATTCGTATTAAGCCTTCAAGATCTATAACCAATAGAATTCACAAACAAAGGCACAAAACCTGCGAAACCCGATCCTTTATTGGCAGGTTGATAGGGTCGACAAGATTCAAGTTACAAATGGAAATGACCTCATACCCCGATGATGGCCACGTTGAAAGAAAATCTCAACCGGAGGGATTCACAAACACCTTCAAATGCATTCCAAGCTACACCCAAATACCCACAAAATCCAAAATTACAAGAAATTCCCAAAATCCAAAATATTTAAAACTTAAAAATCATCCATCAATTACTTAAAGCAAAATCCATCCACCCTCCGCAATAGTTTGTCGAGGTGGACAAATTGAAAAACACTTCAACTCACATAGAGCTAAATGTCTAGTCAAAAATATCACTAGGATACATTCTCAAACAATCTCCTGCCAATAAGAACGTAGTACGTGTCCTCTAAACCGAGTGATTTTGCCGCCAAATGGCACCACAAAATACCAATTATGACCAGAGCCAATACGTTTCTTATTGGCATCAAATCCTTGAGATATGAATTAATATGATATGTTTGATAGGGCACAAAACCCTCTATTAGCTAAGGTGGATTCAAATTTATCCCCTTAGAAAAGCATTCATTCCAGGTCTACAAAGTTCCCTTGGACGAAGCAACCCATGGCTGCCGACAATAATCCTTCTGTCAGTTGATTCGCCTACCTCCTTTGACAAAATAGACCAGGGACCATGATGGCCCGGGACGATGGAACCATGGGATCTTGATCGGGTACATCTTCCATTCCCTCACCATATGCTTTAAGTGTAAGATGATGAAATTTCTAATTTTAAATATCAAAACTCTAAATTCCTAAGCCCATGCTGCTATTATATGCCAGATACTACATATCTCTACGTATCTGATTGATGACTAGCCCTAATCGAAAGTTCTTTCTCATGATTGGGAGGGGTAATTAACTATAGGGGCTTGCACCTATAGGAAACCAGAACTTAGATCATAAAGTCTTCGCAAAATGAGGGCGAAATCTCTGGGTAGTGTCTTATCTACAAACCCATCTGCCTTCCAAAATTTACCCCGAAACTTGATGCGTTAAAACTCCCCTCGAAAGAAAAAGCAAACAGTGCGGGCGGAGGTCAGGATCGAATTAACCACACAACTATATTATTGTTGACTTGTACAATTAACCACTCAACTGTCATTACTTTTCTATTGTGCCAACCTGGATTGAATTAGCTCTCTCTCTCTCTCATATATATATATATATATATATATATATATATATATATATATATATATATGAGAGAGAGAGAGAGAGAGAGAGAGAGAGAGAGAGAGAGAGAGAGAGAGAGAGAGAGAGAGAGAGAGAGAGAGAGAGAGAGAGAGAGAATTGTCTAAATTGGTTGCATGTGAATTTTTAATTGAACAAGGAAAAGAATATGCCACTTTGCAATAAGATATTTTTACCTTTTTTGGAAATTTAATTTTCCTGTGTAATACATAAAAAGACAAGCAAATGCAAAAGGAAAACAAGCAATAATAAATCCAATTATCCCCAATTCATTATAATGAAATCCATAGTAGTCTTTCAAGAAAGCAGCTAGTGCTTTGGTTTCTCCAAATGCTGTAATTTCTTGGGACACATCTCCAAATTGAGAAGTAACCAAACCATTTAGAGTCCATTGTGTTGGACAAATCATGTAGAGCCAAATCCACCATCCAGGGATATGCTGTCTCAAATAAAAAAATGATGTTATGTTTAAATCAGAGTTTATTCCTCTACTAATTTAAAGCTCATGGAAAAATATGTGATCAATGTTAATCATGTTTTTGAGGAAGCAATTTTGATTTTTAATAGTTCTTTTTTGGTAGTTAGAGAAGACTTTCTTATGTCTAATATTTAAATGCTTGTAAAGTTAATTTTATGAACAAAAGCATATGTGCATTACCGATTTTGGAATCATGAATCCAGAGAACAGGTTGAGAATTGAGTAAACTGCTGATGCCAGTACAGCAGCAACTTGAACATTTGGGCTCAATGACATTATCAGCATTCCAAGGTAATTGTAGTACAGAAGCGTACAAAACATTAAATAGAAGTACCAGAACAACTTGTTAGCAGACCAAGAGTAACCTATTGTTGGATATGTGATTATGGTGTATGTTGCTGCGAGAAATAAAATACAAGGGACTTCTACAATAATCTGCAACATAAAATAAATGGATTGGTCAAAATAAAGGGAATTTATTGTAAAAGATGCAATTTGGATATTTGAATTAACTGGTGGCACAATTCTTTACCTGGGCCAATGAGTAGATGTATGAAGAGTACATCCCAGCAAATCGTTCTCTATAGAAAACAAGCCTTTCTCTTGCTATAATTGGTAGAACTGTTGTGCAATTGTTTATGCCTAAGAAGATCGTGGCAATGTACATAGATCCCACTATGCTGGTCAGTTCTTGCTCATTGTTTCTACAGATCAAAGAAAAAGGTTTGCTTATTTGTGAAGTTCTGCAAGCTTTAACAACATTTTCGTCAAGTTGATAATTGTGCAAATATCAGAATATGGTGTGAATGAAATACAACAGGAGGCCAAGAACATTCTTTACTTATGGAGAGTGTTTTAATTTATTTTATCGATTTTGTCATTCCGACCCCACAATGAGATAAAGGCTTGTATTTATTTTTTTTTTTTTTTTTTGTTGTATGTAAAAATTGGCAAGTAATACATGCATTTTCTCTCTATAAAAAGCATAAAAAAAAAATAATTTGTTTCATTCAATCTTCTATTCTGATTTCTTGGTTTCAATGGTTGTGAGAATCTCAGTTACTTTCATTTAAAATCCTCAGCATCTTAAACGTTCCTATTTTGATGTACATGTTCCTTCTTCAAAATGGATCTTAAATGTTCTATTAGCGATGCATTTTTTTTCTTTTTTTATTAATCTTCCTTCTAGTAATATTTTGTAAGCAATATTGTCTTTAAATGACTATAGCTAGTACAGAATGTTGATAGAATGAGAAATGCAAAACAAATTGACAATGGCACATGAACATGATGTGTAATATTTTTTCCACTTGACTTCCTGCTAGGAAGCTACATATCATGGATGTTTGTCAGATATGGTAGTTTTTCCCTATTTTCCTAGTTCTTTATTCTAGGCGAGTCTGCATTGCTAAATAATTATCTGTTTTTGCCACATCTTTTGATGCTTATATTTATCCATTGGCATTATGCAGTTGGACCATTTTTGCAAAAATGGTCAAAATAGAACATTTGAAAGGCTTTATTGCCTACCTTGAGGTATTTAATTCTTCATTTCAACCCTGCTATATGATAATCATGAAATTTATGAAGAACACGTAGTTTTATTTTTCTGCTAATTTTCCATGTTATCTAAGCATATATTTTTCTTCTTCATTTTTTTATACCCTACTTTTTGCATCTAATAGCTTGTTCTTAAATGTGAAGGTAAGCATAAAAATATTTTATTTTACTTAAGTTTTTTATGTGCATGTCTAATATCCTGATAGAGGTATAGTAGCTGATTCATGCAATTTCACTTATAGTGACCATTGAATTTCTTATGGCACTGTACCAACTAAAAAAGAGATTTAAATAGCAATATAAACTTACATTTTCTTGCCTTTCTGCCAAAAGAGTGCGGCAAACAACACTGATAAAATTGTCGCAAATGTAAAGCGCACGATATTGTATGTTGGGCTTCTCCAATATGACATTGATAATTTCCAAAGGCATGCTTTAAGCTGGACCAATCTATTGTGGGGTTGATGCTTTCGAATTTGAATTTCACTAGGATTCTGTGGCGGGGTACTTAACTGCTCAACTAACTCTTTACATGCCCTGTGTATAAGGGTAAAATTAAGAAATAAATACCATGAGCACATTTATGTGGATGGACTTAGAACACAATAATCTTTTAGCAAAAGGAAATCTTTGCTTAGCGTTACTTTAATTTGATTTATAGCTCAATTTTAAAGAGATACCTTCAATAAGCACTCCCTATGTCAAAGCTCAAAATAAAAAAGATGATAAATTTAATAAAATATAGGTTCTTAGAAATAAATCTCACATATTAGCATAGATGGACAATAGGTCTTGGCTATATTTAAGGGTATATCAATTTTAGGGAAGTTATCACAGGCAAGAAAATTTTTATTATTGGTCCTTGCTGAACTGTTTATATAGTATTATTATTGCATGAGCTATGGGAGTTAAGCCAAGGGCTTAAAACTACATTTAGGATCCTAAAAAATTGAAATGTGCGGTACTTACAGATGCAAAGGGGAATAGTTGTAGACATCAGCAAAATCAATACCTAGGCATTGTTCCATTGGACCTGAGGTAATTTCTAGCATCCATGTTGCTGGATTGTAGTTATCTTTTATTTTTGGAATGCCTGGAATATTCTGTAGAAAAAATATTATAGTTAAATGCCAATGATTTAGAAAATCAGTTAGAGCTCATGTGGTTGCTAGTAAATAGAAACCATGTGATGTGATGCGTTGGAGAGTTACACAAGAACTTTAAAAGAGAATTAGATATTAGCTCCACAAATTATTTAATCATGCATCAAAGTCAAGTAAATTGTAAGAAATTCGCGATGTTTAAAATTGCTAGGGAAGAAAACACTAGAGAGAGCCAAGTCTTTAAGCAACTGCAAAAATAAACATAACACAATAGCTAGTAAATAGAAATCACACGATTAATACCACGTTGTTCACACTTTGAGGTCGTTAGCACTCTCTTCCTATGGAGACTAAGTTGAACGGCGGAAGATTGTCCAAGCTAGCATGGAGGTTGCCACTAAGACGGAGGCGCCAAGGAACGTCGCCATGGAAGAAGATCTCGGAGGCGGAGGAGGCACGGTAGATCGACCTTCGATAAGCCAAGTGTAGTCAGAAAAGTGATCGTCGACGGTCTCTATCAAGGTGGGTACGATCCGTGATAAATACTCCACAACGGTATCGTCGAAATCGAATCCGACGTCGAAGAAAGGAGACCGGAGGATGTCGACCCTTCCGTTGTCGTCGTACTCAAACCCGTAATTCCACTCGGGTTCGTCCATGCATCCTTGGAGTGGATCCGGATGGTTGCCGCAAGCAAGATCTCCCCAAGGAGGGAGGGTGGGGCGGTGGCTTGGAGAGGGAGAAGGGAGCCGGCGGTAGAGCAAGGGAGGGGCGGGTGGTGGAGAGCAAACTGAAATTTAATTTCAGTTTTGTGAAGTTAGGAGGGAAAGATTAGGGATTTTGAAATTCCAATTAATGTAATCAGTGCATTAATTGAAAATTTCAATTAGGGAGAGATTATGGGGCTGATTTTGTGGAGCATTTAAATTAATTTGGGGAGAGAGAAGACCAAGGAAGGGGGGCCGGCCAAGCATAATGAGGGAATTAAGTAGATGGGTTAATTAAGTGGGCCCCACAGATTTTGGAAACAGATTTTATAAAAAAATCTGTAGGAATTTAGTCTTCAAATAAAAGGAAAGTTTCCTTTTATAAGCAAACAGATTAAGCAATTTGAATTTCAAATTAGTTTTGAAATTCCATCATAACAATTGCTTAAATTATGGATTTACTTTAGGTAAGTAATCAAGCCTCAAAGATAACCGTAAAGCTTCAAATTCATACGCTAGAATAATGGGCTGTGAAGGCTGATTGAAAGATTAGCTAATCAAGCATTAATGGCTTGATTTTCCACGGCTGGAGCAACACAGCAACTCACGGCTGCAAGGGGGGGGGGGGGGGGGGGCTGTGTGTTGGAATTGAGGGGTGGTGAAGGGGGGGGGGGGAGAAGGCTGCAGGAGAGGGAAGCCGTGGCCAGCACCTGGGAAGGCTGGCCGGCGGGTGATTCCAGCCACAATGGCCGGCGGCTCTGAGCAAGCTTTGCTGGGCGGCGGCAACTGCAGGGCTAGTGATCCAACTTCTCTCCAACGGAAGGTGTGAGCGGCGTGCTCGAGGATGAGGAGTAGATCGAGGAAACTAATGCTCGGAGAACTCACAAAGAGATCTCATGATAAGAACTCACTAAGAGATCCTTGAACTCACAAAGAGAACAACAAAATAAAATTTTCATTCATCAATTCATTAAAAAACCATACAAGATACAATGGCCATATAAATAGGCCCCAAAGAAAAATAAAATGCAAAAGTCTAAAATGCCCCTTGGGGGCTACAAAAGCAACTACTACCCTCAGGGGTAAAATGGGAAACAACGAAAATAAAAACACAATATGAAAAACTGATGGTACAAGTACAATCAAAAATAAAGGCTAGCGATCATAGCCGTCGATCTCCGTGGTTGTCTCTGATAGACGCGCAGAAATCTGCTATCAATGACCTCATCACCATGTTTTAGAAAGGATAGATTCATTTTTAATCATTTTATGTATGAAAATAAAATCATCACATTTAAGAGATTTTCACGGTGTTCGTAGATTTTAAACCCATATTAATTTCTAATTCCATCAAACCAAATGATAGAATAATGTAAATTAAGTGCTTTCAAAAAATATTTTTTAACTTCAAGCAACAAAATAAGCCCATACTACGTTCAAGCATAAAAGAGTGAAATAGAGGAATAGGAAACATTTAGTTCCCATATAAAGGCAATTGATTTAGGTTTCATTTGGTTTGAAAGCTGCTTTAAAAAACAGTAATAATTTTTTTATAAGAAATACAGGAATAAGAAATCTAGTTCATGAAATTTTTGTACTAGAAAATTGCTTTAAAAAATAGTAAAAAAGTTGTTCCAAACGAATCCTTCGTATGTAAAAAGCTTGGACTATCAAAAACATTATACTAGATCATAAAGATGTAAGGAAACAATTCAAATTAATATTAGCTGCATAATACAATTTCATTATATTGAGAATTTTAGTCGATATGATGCATACTCGAGAAGATCAATCAAGCTTAGTTGCACAATATTTGCTTGCTTGATGGATTTTTTTTTCCCCACTAGTTTTTAATGAACAAGGTTAGCTTCACCCTTTAGGGCTTTTTAGAACTTATAGCACCTATAAAAAAAAAAACTTGAAGAATATGAGCAATATGATGATTGTTTTTTGGAAATTAAAAGTTACACATTTGCCTATCTTCAGAATGTCTATATCATGGAAATGACCGATTATTCCTTCTAGTGAAAACTGCATTTTGTACTGGTATTGTCATCCATTTCTTTAACTCGTTCCCTTCCTTAAACATTCAAAATTTATTTGCATCGCCTAAAAACAACATTTAGTGATTGTTTTCCTTTAAGCTACCTTGATGATATATTTTTAAACTCTTGTTGGGAGTACAAATTTATATTTTGGATGTCAAAAATATAATTCTACTACATTTTTTTTTTTTACAAAATGGAGAAGCAAAAAGGTGATTAGTTCAGTTCTCCAAGATAAAAAATTTGCCAATTTGTGCATATCAAGTTTGTTAAGGGGTTTGAGAGATATTTGACAATCGTTTGCATTAAAACTTTAATTTTTTCTATCATATTCAAGCAAACAAATTAATGATTAATTGAAATTGAACTTCTCATCTTGTTATGACAAAATCAATATTTGTTTCCAATTTAGTATTGTGCCATTTTAGAAGAGGTACAGTTCATTTTTTTTGCCACACATTTTTCCTTAATTATTGAGGTCCATTACCTGAAATCTACAGTGCGATAAATTTCTTTCTGTTATTTTTTCCTGAATATCATAATTCATCTTTTTCCTCGAAATGCATGGTTTTTTTTTCTTTTTATGCAATTCTAACTTTTTTTCCCTAAATACACTTCTATATTTTGTGTCACTTGTGAGTGCAATACAACATTTCATAATAGAATTTCTTGCTTACAGCTTTATAGAGTATACAACAAGAATAAATTTTTAATTTTTCTATCAAAAGCTTACCTCAAAATATTCAATAAGTTTCCTTGAATTTTGACCTAATTGCCCGTTAAAGATTATCTGACCGCCTTTCTTCATTAGAAGTAACTACACCAAAAAAAAAGCTATCTGATCAGGATTAGCAAGCATGAAATCTTATAGAAGATAGCTGAGGAGATGAGCAATGATTTATCTTGACATGATAAAATCAAGATAAATTTTTTTTAGTATTTAACATAAAGATACAACTTATGTTTGATTACAATAGTAGTTTTATTTAGCAAAGGTAGAATTTCTTGGAACCACTTAGAATTGATGGGGGAATTTAAACTTATTCATATTGTGCTTTGATTAATTCTGGTTGTATGTAGACATTTTATTCTTGTGGAACATTAAAAAATAGGAGTACTTGCAGCTTACAAATGTTTAATCCTAATACTTACAAGACATAGCCATGATATGCGATAAAAAGATGTCCGAAGGAGTGAGAATGGTTATGGCAGAAGAATATACTAAATTACTAAAAGTACACTTGCAACCATTTTCAAGATGATTGATATATAACCCTAACAGTACATTACAATAGCAAATCATGCACAAAATAAAATTACACTTTCAGCTTATTTTGGAAATTACTGTTTTGCTTAACGAGCTAGATGAACTATTGGTAATGCACTTGTTGAAGCTTTCTCATCTTAAGACCTAAACAAATAATCCTGAAATTTCCATAAACTTACTCATATGCTCATAATTAAGATGAAATCCTTTTGTGCACTAGGAAATATTTGGAAATTTTTATCGACTAAAATAGAACCTCATCAAAACTATGTAAAAAGAGTGAATAATGCAACTCTTATAAATGGCAGGGTTGGGGGTAAATAATTGTATTTTATTTGCAAAATTTATACTTAATGTAGCATATGATTAGGTATTTTCAAAGATACATTGTTTATGCTTTCATTATCAAAGCTAGATTGCAACATTGGCATGCATATTCCTTAATGATAGGTGCATGCCAATGAAGATTCATGTTTTCCTAGAAGAAAAAAAAAAAAAAAACAAAGAGATAATGTCAACTATCAATTCTTCATTTCTATTATTGATAGTTCATATTGGTCTTCTAAATTATGAGGTATTATATAATATGCCTATGAAATTTGATGGTTAACATAATTGGAAACTAAATTATATGATTTTTTTGCATTATAGATTAGTATTTTTCATTTGTTGCTATGTTATGGATAGCTTATTCAATTAACAAGCACTATTAAAGTACATTCACATTGACACCTAAATACTATATTTCATGGGATATCAATATCTTCCATTTATTTTTTTTTTCCTTATAAAAATGTAGTAATGATGAGAATGCAATTACAACTTCATTATTTCGATGGCTTTTGCATAACATATATTTCTTTTGCAATAACTTTTTCATTTAGAAGCATGAAAATGCAGCCAACATTACCTCATCAAAAGATTCGAATATATTAATGCTTGGCTGGTGGATTGTGCAAACTACTGTCCTTCCAGTCTCAACAATACTCTTAATAGCACGCATAACAATAGCTGCTGCTCGTGCATCCAAACTTGATGTTGGCTCATCCAAGAATATAATTGATGGATTAGCAACTAACTCAACAGCAATTGTTAAGCGTTTTCGTTGTTCAATAGATAATCCATTGATGCCAGGTACTCCAACTAGAACATCTTTTACTACATCAAGTTCAATTGTTTCAAGAACAAGTTGAACAAATTCCTGCATAACAACTCAAATCATCAACTTGAAGTTGCAATGTATGATTTTTTATTATTTATTCAAAGAATGTTTTTCATTAAAAAGAGATGAGGTCATGGAAGTAAATAAATTCTGTCATATTGCATGTATTTTATATCGATTAGTAAATAACAAAGAACTAATGAAAGAATTTATCACTTCATGTTCCATTTAAATATATCATGAAGCATCATTGAAATGTGGTTGGCATTACATCGATTTATTACCATATCTAGAGGTGTGAGAATCAATTAATATACCTATAAACCCGAACATCTATAGCATATTTTAAGAATATAAAAAGAAGAAGACTGCCTTACAACTTTTGTTTGTGGATCAATTTCATTTGGGAGTCGCAGCCAAGCTGAATACATGATTGACTCTTCGACAGTAATCTGTGGAGAATGTATATCATTTTGTTCACAATAGCCAGATATCCTAGCAAATGTTTCTTGTACTTTTGGATATCCCCCAATTTTTATTTCTCCTTCAATAATTCCACTAGTTTTCCTTCCACAAAGAACATCCAACAAAGTTGTTTTCCCAGCTCCACTAACACCCATTAAAGCAGTAAGAATACCGGGCCTCAAGGCACCCGTGATATTTTGCAGAAGTTGTAGCTTTTTTGGCATAATGTTTTGTTCCTTCATAGCCTGAAAGAGAATGCCAACATCAACCAACAAACTTCATGAGGAAAGCTCATTGGCCCATAGTATTTTAGAAGAGAAAAATATAGTTAAAATTTTGAGTTTCTTTCTATCTAGTTGCCACATAAATTTAATGTAAGATTGTAAATACCTTAGGAGTCTCAATGAAATATTGGATGTCTTTAAATGTCATTGTAAACGGCTGAAAAGGTATGACCATTTTACCTATAAAAATTATAGATATACGAACAGTCAATGAATAGATCTTTGTCCCACATCTTAACATGAAAGTATGTAATTGTAAAGGGCATGCTAAAGAATTCAACAGAAAATATAAATGGATGCACGTGGTGTTTTCTACACCTTCCGAAAATACTGCTGTGGTAGATCTTCTAGTTGACTTATTTTCCAGTTGTTCATTGATTTTAGGTTTTTCGCCTTCTTGTGATAGTTTCTGAGTTGAAATGGCAGCCTTAGAAAACCCTGGATCTATATAGGAAAAGCTACTCAGTATCCATCTTTTTTTTTTTTTTTAATATTGATTCTATCATGTTAGAAAACATACTATTTAGGTAGGTAAGAGCTATAGTAATCCCGATATTTAGAAGTATTGCGAACATAAATAACGCTCCTATAGACAACCAAAGGAAGTAGCTTTTAAAGTCTGTTCCGTGGCTCTTTAAGACTTGCTTCCCAAGTGTCACATTTCCAGTTGACGACTATAGTGAATGACAGAAAATACATATTATTTATTTATGCACCAGAAGGTTCTGCAAACTTTCTATGAATTGATTGGATTTATAATACAAACCTTTTGCCATCTGTGAGCATGAAATTCATTGATAGATAGACCTATTTCAGCATATGTTGCTGGAGAGAACCAAAACGCCCAACGAAGCCAAATTGGTAAAGAGTCTACAAGGAGAAAGTTGGCTGAGTATGCAGATTTGTTTCATAGATTTGTTTCATCGAAAGTTGGTTGAGTCATACAAAGTCTTAACTATAAACATAGATTTGTTTCATTCTTACATTGTGGTAGAACAAATCCGCTGAACATAAATGAAAATAGTAAAGACAAACTGCCGGAAAGTGCAGCTGTATGTGGTCTTCTTGTAATTGAAGCAAGGAAACGGAAAAGTGATGTTGATGCCTGATGCAGCCCAAAAAATAGTAGGAATTGACATAAAAACCTATGAAAGCATGATTAGTAATTGAAGAGTTAGAGCTGAGAGAGAAAGTCTGGAACTGAAACCTTAGAAGCATAATCAAAGTTATGTTATAAAGGCTTAGTGAGGTAGAAGGATCAAAGGAGCACTTGCCTTTTTGACTCACGGCTGTATCCGATACCATAATATGTTAGGGATGTCCAAATGAAGGATTCCACAATAGAAAATGGTATCTTCAATAAAGCAGCTGGAATTGTGTATGCCCATGGAGGATAGAAGTGAAGATCTCTTTGCTTGTAGAACACCGGTAGTCTAGCAATCGTCAATGTCAACTCTGCAATCCCATTGGTCATAAGCCTAATGATTGCATATCTCATAGAACCAAGAAAGTAGCTTGCTTGTACTAAATTAACATCCCTTTTTGTTTGAAGAAACGCAGTCATTGTAATAATTGCTACAATAGTGATCTGAGGAAAAGCAGAAATGGAGGTTTGAGAGTGCAAGGGGCATAAATTGCACATAAACAGGTATAAAATATTGGATTTTATAGATAGAGCAATTCACAGAGGAGGAAGAGCTATTAATTCTCAAACAAGTTATTACCTGGATAGTCTTAAACAAGTAAACAAATGAGTTCCGTTTCAAAAGTAGAATTTCTCTTTCCATACACGTTTTGAGTATTTCCCACTTCATAATAGAATGCGTGTTAAAGGCTACAACACTGTCATTCGACTTGGTTTTGTCATGTTGTTCAGAAAGCTCCTTTTTTAGCTTCTTCCCAATATCACTCAAATGGAATTTATCTGAGAAACTATCAGCAGAAACATAACTATAAGGTTTGTCTTCAAGATACCAATATTGCGCTTGATCTTTTTCTGAAATTATCTGCGAGAAGATAAGATGAATTAAAATAGAGTTTTTTAAGAATACTGCAAATAACATTAAGAGTTAATTAAGTTTTAAAGGGCATATTTTTTAGGTTTACCTCTTGAAGGAAGTCTGCAATGCCTTTTCTTGGAGGGCATTTAAACCCACAATCCTCAAAGAACCCTAGTATAAGCTCTCGAGGTCCATGGTAAATTATTTTTCCTTTATCCATTAAGATAATATCGTCAAAAAGACTAAAAGTCTCTGGTGTTGGCTGAAGTAGAGAAATTAAAGTTGTTGCTCCTGTAATATGCACAAACTGCTGGATGCAAGAAATGATCTGAAATGTTGTGGAGCTGTCTAACCCATTTGAGATTTCATCCATAAAAAAAACTTGGTTCGGACCAACCATCATCTCACCTGAAATATGTAATATATATGAATATATGCAATAAGGTCTAGTCAATCGAACTTAAACCATGACCAAAATCTTATTAATGCTTTAACTTGTATGTATTAAGTATGTTGCAAAATCAAGTGCAAACACTTTAAGTTCAAGTATTAATAGAAGTAAGTTTTTAACAATCATAGTAAGAATATTGCAACCTGTTGTTAACCTTCTCTTTTGACCACCAGATATCCCCCTTCGTATGGCATCCCCAACCAGAGATTCCGAGCATGCCTCTATTCCAAGGATCTGCATTTTAGCAAGCATAATGAAAAAATCCACAAAAGAAATATTACAATATGGAGTATTAATGGTAAGCAATATCAGTGTAATTGGGAATAGCTTACAATTCAAAAGATCATTAGTTCAGCAATTATGTTGAGTTACCTTCAAAATGTAATCTGTTTGAAGAGTTTCTTGTACTCCCTTGACAGCTACTGCCTGTTATAAGCATGTGAGTGAATTTGATATCTCAAGGAATACACAAAGAATGCAAGCATCTACTGATTTATTATGTTGCAAAATAACGAGTCTATATTGATGCACTATTTCCTTACTTGTGTGGGAATATAAACTAAATAATCTCCACTTGTATGCATACATATTGTTAGATTTAGAGTCTAATAATCCTCAAACACTTTGATATAAATGTCTTCGATAAAATTTAGATGCGAGCTAATACTAATCTAGTTGTAAATGTTAATATTATGAAAAATAAATAAACCATTTATAATTCATGATCCACAATTTGTATATGCTTCACAAAACTAAAGCTATCTAATCTTCATATCAGTAGTTTCACTATATATGGTATAATATGCTTTGTTTTGGAGGGCAATTTGGGTTTCAGAATGTACTTTCATGTAAGTGTCTATATTGGGATTTGGGATTATGTGAGCTTGCTTCTCACGTCTTTCCACCTCCTCCATGATATCTGATGCATGAAAAGACAATCTGGTTATATTTGCTCAATATAAATGTAAATAGTTCGATATTAAGCATGATTATCTTGTTCTATGAAAGAAGAATACAAGGAAAAAAGTTCTTTTTACCTGCCCTGCATCCTATACCCTGAAATCTTGCTGAGAAATCAAGTGTTTCTCTTACTGTCATTTCAGGAATATGTTGGTCATGCTGACTTATATAAGCTGCTGTCTTAATGGGGTCAAACTTCTCTAGTTTCAAGTCATTGTAAGTGATCTCCCCACTTACCTACGCAAAAAAAATAAATCTTGTAAAGATTATTTCATGTTATATTACTAATTATTTAAATAGAACTAGCATTATGCAGATGATCACGCCCTAGCCTTTGTATCACTTGAAGCACAAGGTATAGGAAATTGTTTCAATTTTTCATAACACTTGCTGATAGAACTACATTTTTATTTTGCTTTTTCCCCGGTTGAGGCTTTCTTGTACTTTGTTATTAGTGGAATTCTCAATTTGTTAGGGTATTCTATCACATAAAGAAATATATTTGGGAGTTTTTAAGTTGAATCAAATCATGCTTAACTAATTTCTCTGAAAAAAGTAATGGCATTCTCCATGATGCTACATTCTAATTTGTGAATGAAGACCGATTACTACAGTGTCACCAAACATATTTTTCCGTTCAAAATATAGTGTTTGTTTTACTGGTGCAAGTCTTGTCATTTTCTTGAGGGAACTAATATATTTTGCCACAATTTAATTAAGTGGCTTATGAATGCTAAGTGAAATAAAAAAACATCTTTTATTTCAATAAATTAAGATTCTAATGCTCATTTTGACTACCTGTTTCTATTTATTGAACAGCAAAGTAATTTTACGGTTTTAGGAAAAGCAATAATGATACTGATGTGAAACCAGGAATTGGATCTTAGAAAATTAATAAAACCTGTTAAAATAATGAAAATACAATCTTAATGATTCTCACAATTGATACTTCCAAGAGATCTTAGATTTCAACTAAGCTTAGGCAAGTTATTACCGCTAAATTAGCAAGATCTATAAAATAACGACGACAATTAATAGTAAAGCCAATGAAAAGCCAACTAGAATCTGCCGGTTAACAAAGCAATTGTCTCACCTTGAGGCTTACGCTCACTTGTCTGTTTCTAGGGTTGTCGTAAGAAGAAGAACCACACAAGGGATGAAACCACTCCGAGGGAGACGGTGCCGGCGATCCGTAGTGATGGAGAGGAAGGCGTAGGATATGGAGGTGGCGTTGAATTTCGGTCGTCAATGGTCCACTCGTAGTCCGGACGTTGTTTATTAATGACGTGGATGAGGGTCGGTAGGATCCGATCCAAGTAAGCTCCAACAGTTTCGTCATCGGAGTCAAATCCCACGTTGAAGAAGGGCGATTGTAGAACGTTGAGATTACTGTGGGCGTCGAACACAAGCCCCCATTCTAGCTCGGGATCCGCCATGCGACATGGGGGTGAAGATGGGTGGTCGTCACAAGAAGTTCTCCAATGGGGAAGAGGGGAAGGTCGGCGAGTTGTAGAGAGGAGGGGAGGCCGGCGGTTGAGCTAGGTTGAGAGGAGTTATGTTTTAGAAAACGGAAATTGATTTCAGTTTTAGGGATTTAGGAGGAAAATATTTGGGATCTAATTTTGAAATCCCAAATTAAAGGGGGGGAATTTATGGCTCATTCAATGGGAGAACCAATAAGGGGGTGGGGAGAGGGGGAGAGGGAAGTAAAACTGAAATTAATTTCAGTTTTAATGCAATTGGGGGGAAATTTATTTGAAATCAATTTAGGATTTCAAATTAGAGAAAGGGATTTAATTGACTCCTTAATGGGGAGCCCAAAGAGGGGCCGGCGGTATGGCTAGAGAGAGAGGGATTTGGGGAGAGAGGAAAGTGGGTTTCCAAATTGATTTGATGATGTGGACAAGGATTTAAAAACTCCAAATTAAATCAATTTAAAATTGGATTCAATCATGGGAACTTTCCTAATTGGAATTCCAAATTAGGAAATAATTCAAAATTTGAATTCCAAAATTCAAATTTGAAATTGGTGGAGAGAGGGATTGGCCGGGTGGGGGAAGGTCGTCGGCAAGGTGGGCGGCCGGGGTTGGGAGAGTGGCCGGCAGCGGAAAACCCAAGGGGCGGCGGCAAGGGGAGGGGAGGGGGGGCTAGGGTGATTTTAGGTGGGGTTTTCTTGTGGTGGGGAAGAGGTAGGTGGAAGAAGAGAAAAGCTAGGATTGCAAATATCTAGAGAACTCACAAAGAGATCTCAAACGAAGAACTCACCAAGAGATCTTCAAGAACTCACAAAGAGAACATAAGAGTAGAAAATTTCATTCATCCAATAATCCATAAAATACAATGACAAAGCCTATATATAGGCTATCCGAAAATAAAACTTAAAGTCGACATTGCCCTTGGGCTACAACAAGCACTAATTCCCTCATAGAAGTACAAAAGAAAAAACATGAAATATAAATGACATGAATAAAATAAAACATCAAAAATAAAGACTCTGAATCATGGCTGTCGATCGGCGTCTTCGGCGATGGTATACGTGTCGAAATCTGATGTCCCCATCATTCTCCCCGGGTGGGAGGAAGCTTGACCCTTTCGAGCAAGGGTCCTGAGAACTCTCGTACAGCTCCAAAAGGTCGGGGTCCAGTCTCTGTATCTCCTCACGCTCCAGCAACATATCCTCCGTCTCCGGCTTCCCTCTCCAATGAACTAAGTATCTTTGGCGCCCACCGTCCCTGGTGAAAATGATCTCATCACTGAGTATGGTTTCAATCTTCTCCGTATTAGGTAGATTAGGGATCGTGGGAAGTGGAGGTAGGCTTGGGATCTCACTGGGTATGGACTCACAAGGCTCAATATTTAGTGGATTTTCAGGGTTAAAATCAGGGCCATCAAAGGCTACTAGATCCTCAATGTTAAACGTGGGATTTATGTTGAAACCTTCAAGAAGGTCCAAGACATAGGCATTACTATTTATTTTAGAAGTTATTTTAAAGGGACCTGTGCTTTTAGCATGCAAGTTCTTAACGGCCCTGGGAGGGAACCGTCCGGACAAATCCAAACCATGACATAGTCTCCAACTTCGAACTCCTTGAAGCGTCTCTTAAGATCAGCATTAAGTTTGTATTTTTCATTACTTTTTACAATTCTTTTATTAATTTCTTGATGCAATTCCTGGATATGAAATGCAAATGCGGATGCAGACTCTGACACTCTAAGCTTAGGACTCATGGGGAGTAAATCTATCGGTTGCCTAGCTTGGTATCCATAAACAATCTCAGCTGGCCTCATACCGGTGGTCCGATTGACAGAATTATTGTAGGCAAATTCAGCAATGGGTAGTTTGGAATCCCAATCTCTAATGTGTTCACCTACTAAGGTCCTAAGATGGTTCCCAAGGCTCCTATTAACAACTTTCATTTGACCATCCGTTTGTGGGTGAAAGGCGGTGGAGAATTGCAGCTTAGTACCCATCTTAAACCATAAAGTTTTCCAGAAATAGTTCGTAAATTTCACGTCTCGATCCAACACAATTGTTTTTGGGAGTCCATGAAGTCGGACAATCTCATCAAAGTATAGCTTGGCAATCCTAGAGGCATCAAACGTTTTAGCACATGGGAGGAAGTGGGCCATCTTAGAGAAGCGATCTACTACTACACAGATATAATCGTGCTTCCTAGCAGTTTTGGGTAGCCCTAAAACAAAGTTCATACTAATATCTTGCCAAGGGCAGTTTGGGACGAGAAGTGGGGTGTAGAGGCCAGTGTTCTGCTTCCTCTGTTTAGCTAGTTGGCAGGTATGGCAACATTTGATCAGTCTACTAACGTCTCGCTTAAGGCTGGGCCGAAAAAATCTATACTCAACTGCTGCAATGGTCTTGGCCTGCCCAAAATGTCTAGCTAAGCCTCCCGCGTGTAGTTCCCACACAAGAAATTCATGGAGAGAGGTGTTGGGAATACACAACTTTTGAGACTTAAATAAATATCCGTTTTCCAACAAGAAATCATCCACAACTTGTTTATCTCCAGTCGTTAGTAAAGAATATGTCTCTTTGAAATTAGGGCATTCTTTGTAGTCATCCTTGATGCGTTCGATTCCAACAATCTCCGCTCTCTTCTCTCTAGCGACCATTACTCTACGACTCAAAGCATCAGCTGCTTTATTCTCAGTTCCGGCCTTATGCCTAATAGTGTAAGAATATTCTTGGAGGAATTCAACCCAATGACCATGACGGGTATTTAACTTCTTTTGGGAGTTAATGTATCGCAAAGCTTTATGATCTGAAAATATTACAAATTCCTGGGGAAGCAAGTAGTGTCTCCAATACCTAAGGGACTGAATGATTGCATAAAATTCCTTATCGTAGGTAGAGTACCTTTGACGAATGTCATTTAATTTCTCGCTAAAGTATGCCACAGGATGTCCTTCTTGTGACAAGACTCCTCCTATTCCAATTCCTGATGCGTCACAGGTTACCTCAAAAATATTAGAAAAATCTGGGAGACGCATAACAGGAGTTTCTACCATTTTCTTCTTAATATCCTCAAATGCTTTGGTGGCGGCTGTCGTTTAATGAAATTCCCCTTTCTTAAGACAATTCATTATTGGGGCTACGATGGTGCTAAAATTTCGAATAAACCTCCGATAAAAAGTATCCAATCTATGAAAGCTTCTAACATCCCTAATGTTCTTAGCTTCTGGCCATTCATTTATAGCTCGCACCTTTTCTGGGTCAGCAGATATTCCTTGGGTTGATATGATGAATCCAAGAAAGGTCACCCTATCGGTGAGGAATTTACATGTGGCAGGGTTAGCGAACAACTGTTCTTTCCTCAAGACTTCACAAACTTGTGCTATATGATTGAGATGTTGATCCACCAAAGTACTGTAGATTAAAATATCATCAAAGTAAACTACTACAAATTTTCCTAGGAAGAGTCTGAGGACTTGGGTCATGACCCTCATAAAGGTGCTCGGGGCATTGCTCAGACCAAACGGCATAACAGTCCATTCATAAAGTCCATCCTTTGTTTTGAACGTCGTTTTCCATTCATCTCCTGGACGGATTCTAATCTAATGGTACCCACTCTTAAGATCTATCTTGGAAAAGAGAGTTACTCCAGTCATCATGTCCAACATGTCATCTAGCCGGGGAATGGGGAACCTATACTTGACAGTAATCTTGTTGATAGTGCGGCTATCCACACACATCCGCCATGAGTCATCCTTCTTGGGAGTCAGAAGTGCAGGACCAGCGCACGGGCTAAGGTTCTCCTTTATGAATCCTCGTTACAGGAGTTCATCAACTTGTTTTTTCAGTTCAGAATGCTCAGTTGGGTTCATACGGTAGTGGGGAAGGTTGGGTAGTGATGCTCCCAGTACCAAGTCTATCGCATGTTGTATGTCCCGTAGAGGTGGCAGTTGGTTAGGTAAGTCGTCCGGGAAAACATCAGAAAAGGCTTTAAGGAGTGGGCGGACTTCTTTAGGAATGGGTTCACCTATTTCTTCCTGGGTTTCCCTAGCCAGTAGAGCGTACACGGTGGTTCCTTGGTTGATCTCATCCTCCACTTCCTTTGCAGTCAGGAGGTGTAGCCCTTTGCTTTGTTTGGCCGAGGTAGGCTTGGCTTCCGTCTTGGGGGGTTTTGATTGAGAGGGTATTAACTTAATTTTCTTCCCGTTATGTTCGAACACGCAGGTGTTCGTCCTCTCATAAATATGAACGTCATTGTCAAATAACCAAGGGCGGCCAAGGATGATTTGACCTACGTCCATGGTCAAACCATCACACCAAATCTTCTCCTGATATCCCACAAACTCTATGGGAATGAGGCTCTGATCCTTAATTTCTATGGTCATCGAGTTGATCCAAGAAACCTTATATGGATTTGGTTGCGGGGTCATCTTGAGGTTAAGTTTGGAAACCATAGCCGAAGAGACTGCATTGATACAACCAGGGGCGGATCCAGCTTATTTTTTTAGGGTGGGCAAAAATATTTTTTTTTTGTGGGGGATGGGCAAAGATGCTTAGGATTTATAAAATAAGGGCAAAATAATTTTTTGAGAGGGGGCAAAATACCAAAAATACCCAAAATATTCCAAAAAATCCCTCTAAAATAAAAAAAAAATTTTTTTTGAGGGGGGGCATTTGCCCCCCCTCAAGTCTATGGGGGTCCGCCCATGGATACAACTTCCACTGTCGACAATAACTTTGCAGCTTTTTTCTCCAATCTTAATAAAAGTATGAAAAATAGAGGTTCTTCGCCAATCATCACTTAGCTTAGGTTGGGACAATGCACATCTAACCACTTGAAGGGTAACGGGTTCATCCTCAGTGAAAGAGTCTTCTTCCTCGTCAACATGGTGAATCAAATCAGTTTCGGGTTCGTCCTCATCTTCATCCACTTCTTCAATTATGGTGACCTTGTAGGGACTAGAACATTGCGAAGCAATGTGTCCATACCCATGACACCTATAACACTTGGTTCCTGAAGTGGGCTTGGAAGTGTCTCGTTCGGGGGCTTTACCTTTAAGGTCCGTGCGAGGTGGGGCCGAACTAGCAGTGGGTCGGCTTGCCGTAGAACCCGAGGGTCGGTTTTGGGGTTGTCCAGATGAGGTCCTATAAGAGGTTGAGCGGGAGTCAAAATGTCTCGTTTAGGAATGGGTCTTAGACTCTTCAAGGTCGAGAACTAGGCTGCAGGCTGCTTTTAATGAGTCTACTCCTCTAGCAAAAAGTTCAGTTCGAAGATCTTCCCTAAGGCCAGCCCTAAACATGGACAGGATTTGAGTTGGGGTGGCCTACTCCTCGCCATTGCAACGAATCAGGAAATCGTCAAAGGCTGAAATGTACAATGAAAATAACATGCAGGAAATTACTGGACAGCAAAGTAAAACAGCAAAATACGCTACCTAAATGGTGTTTTGCATGCAAACGACTAATGGCAAGATAAACTAGACTCCTAGGATGCACCTAGCACAAACAAAGCATGCTAGCCATGCTCTGATACCAAGATAATGTGAAACCAGGAATTGGATCTTAGAAAATTAATAAAACTTGTTAAAATAATGAAAATACAATCTTAATGATTCTCACAATTGATACTTCCAAGAGATCTTAGATTTCAACTAAGCTTAGGCAAGTTATTACCGCTAAATTAGCAAGATCTATAAAATAATGACGACAATTAATAGTAAAGCCAATGAAAAGCCAACTAGAATCTGACGATTAACAAAGTGATTGTCTCACCTTGAGGCTTACGCTCACTTGTCTGCTTCTAGGGTTGTCAGAAGAAGAAGAACCACACAAGGCCGGATGAAACCACGCCGAGGGAGACGGTGCCGGCGATCCGTAGTGATGGAGAGGAAGGCATAGGATGTGGAGGTGGCGTGGAATTTCGGCCGTCAATGGTCCACTCGTAGTTCGGACGTTGTTTATCAATGACGTGGATGAGGGTCGGTAGGATCCGATACAAGTAAGCTCCAACATTGTCGTCATCGGAGTCAAATCCCGCGTCGAAGAAGGGCGATTGTAGAACGTTGAGATTACCGTGGGCGTCGAACACAAGCCCCCATTCTAGCTCGGGATCCGCCATGCGACATGGGGATGAAGATGGGTGGTCGTCACAAGAAGTTCTCCAATGGGGAAGAGGGGAAGGTCGGCGGGTTGTAGAGAGGAGGGGAGGCCGCGGTAGAGCTAGGGTGAGAGGAGGAGTTATGTTTTAGAAAACTGAAATTGATTTCTGTTTTAGGGATTTAGGAGGGAAATATTTGGGATCTAATTTTGAAATCCCAAATTAAAGAGGGGGAATTTATGGGTCATTCAATGGGAGAACCAATAAGGGGGAGGCCGGCGGTGGGGAGAGGGGGAGAGGGAAGTAAAACTGAAATTAATTTCAGTTTTAATGCAATTGGGGGGAAATTTATTTGAAATCAATTTAGGATTTCAAATTAGAGAAAGGGAGTTAATTGACTCCTTAATGGGGAGCCCAAAGAGGGGCCGGCGGTATGGCTAGAGAGAGAGGGATTTGGGGAGAGAGGAAAGTGGGTTTCCAAATTGATTTGATGATGTGGACAAGGATTTAAAAAATCCAAATTAAATTAATTTGGAATTGGATTCAATCATGGGAACTTTCCTAATTTGGAATTCCAAATTAGGAAATAATTCAAAATTTGAATGCCAAATTTCAAATTTGAAATTGGTGGAGAGAGGGATTGGCCGGGTGGGGGAAGGTCGTCGGCAAGGTGGGCGGCCAGGGTTGGGAGAGTGGCCGGCTGCGGAAAACCCAAGGGGCGGCAGCAAGGGGGGGGGGGGGGTGGGGGTGGGCTAGGGTGATTTTAGGTGGTGTTTTCTTGTGGTGGGGAAGAGGTAGGTGGAAGAAGAGAAAAGCTAGGATTGCAAATACCTAGAGAACTCACAAAGAGATCTCAAACGAAGAACTCACCAAGAGATCTTCAAGAACTCACATGAGTAGAAAATTTCATTCATCCAATAATCCATAAAATACAATGACAAAGCCTTTATATAGGCTATCCGAAAATAAAACATAAAAACGACATTGCCGTTGGGCAACAACAAGCACTAATTCCCCCATAGAGGTACAAAAGGAAAAACATGAAATAGAAATGACATGAATAAAATAAAACATAAAAAATAAAGACCCTGAATCATGGCCGTCGATCGGCGTCTCCGGTGATAGTACACGTGTCGAAATCTGATGTCCCCATCAGATACAAAGTCAACTTGTATTAAAGTTGAAAGGAAACTTTCTTACAATGGTAGCTCAGCTCTTACGGCACTCCAAACAATAATTTTATCATGAATTATTGAAACAACAATAGAAAAATTATTTATTAAAGCCATTCGTTTTACTCGATAACAAAACAAAATACCATATGACACAACTATGCACTGGAATAAACAATAATGCCAAATGAAGCATAATGTTAAAAGCCAACCTAAGGATTTTACACCATAGAAGCCATGCAAAACAAGAAGGAACGAAACGAAGTAAAGAAAATGAAAATATTTGATTTGAAAAATCAATCAGGCTAATAAAATACCGTCAAATGAACCAAAACTAGCATCAAATTTACTTCAATTTGTATACTTCGTAGCATTCTCACCCATCATTAAGTTTTAAAATTCTTGCTTTGAATGAGTAGAATAAATGATTTGGCTATAAAATATCAAACTTTGGAAAACAAAAGCTGAAATAATTCACCTTAAGAAGCTGACTAACTTTGCCTGAAAGGGATAACAGCAGTGTTGTTTTTCCACAGCCTGGAGGTCCTAGTAAAAGAGTCATCCTGCAAGGGTGTAAAACGCAAGAAAAGGAAATTGAGACTTTTTTGCTTATTGGAAAGCATTTGTTTATAAATAAATTAGTTATTTGCTAAATTAAATGCCTTCACAAATATTGGTTATTAGTCTAATCCTTTGGCTTACATATTTTTTATTTTATCTTTGGGCTTACGTATTTAACATG